>CAMXCT020003791.1:38469-265969 GCA_947184155.2 Cladocopium goreaui
CCACTACACTACATTACACTACGCTGCGCTCCACAACACTACAACTACAACTACACAACTACACTCCACTACACTCCACTACACTCCACTACACTACACTACACTACATTACACTACACTCCACTACACTACACTCCACTCCACTACACTACATTACACTGCACTACACTACATTACACTACACTACCTTCCACTACACTTCACTACATTACACTACACTACACTCAACTACACTACAACTACAACTACAACTACACTACACCCCACTACACTCGACTACACTAAATTACACTACACTACACTACATTACACTGCACTACACTACATTCCACTACACTTCACTACATTACACAACACTACCGGACACTGAATGACACTGCACCACAGATAGACAGGTAGACAGATAGACAGATAGACAGATAGATAGAAATCATAGATAGATGGATAGATGGATAGATATAGATAGATAGATAGATAGATAGTTAGATAGAAGATAGATAGGTAGGTAGGTAGGTAGATAGTCAGAGAAAGAGAGAGAAAGAGAGGAGACCTCAAGCATCTTTCGGTCCATCAGTGGATTCGCTCTGCCATCCCTGATTCACAACAACCAATCTCTCCTATAGGTTTCCTATTTTTGAAACTTCCGCCACTGCCTTGTGCCGTACTACTGGTAAGTATGTTAAGTACAAGAGTAAGAGAACATGATGTAGCGTCGCACATATGTTAAGTATGTTAAGTATGTTAAGTGCCCCACCCCAGACGTACCATGACGCATGTATGTGGAGTGCAATAGAACATGCCGTTGGAGTACCAGGACGTTGTTACCCCACCCCACCCCCACCCCAGACGTAACATGACGTGTGTATGTTGAGTCTAGCATGACGTATGTATGTTGAGTGCAACAGAACATGAAGTGACCGTGCAATATGCAAAACACACCGTTTTCCTCCACGTTGGTAACGCCGGCGTTAGCAAAATAACTTGGCTGTCACAAAACATGCAAGGAAATGCAAGGAACATATTTTGTTTAGATTTTTAAAGTTGCCTCAGATCACAACATGCAAATGCATTCGGAAGGACTCACCTCCGGATAGCCTTGGGGCAAGAAGTCCAACAACCGTGAGCGAGGCCTCTGAGAAAATGACGTCAGCCCAAGAAGATACGGTATCTCACTGTCATGATTGTCATGATGCAGTTGTTACTGCGTCAAAGTTCTCAGAGGTGTCGACGCCTGTTGCCATAAAATTTTGGTTTGTGCTGCAGGGTCAAAGCGAATCGGGCGAGCAACATCCTGTCACAGAGGACTGGAAAGAGAATGTGCTGTGAACAGATCGTTTCGATAGGTTTCAAGGAAAGTGTGTCCCTTTAATTTGTTGCCTCGGTTTCCGATACTTCCGATACTTGTACTTACAGATCTTACAGATTACGAACAGCATTCTGAATTGAATTGATTTGGAAGGACTCACCTCCGGATAGCCCTGGGGCCAGAAGTCCAAGAACTGTGCGAGAGGCAAGTCAGAGGAAAACCGTTTTAATTGAAGATTGGATGTCATCGTCAAGTTTTGATCCTTTTCCCATGCAAGCAGTATTTTGTCAACTAGTTTTGGCGTGCTTTTCAGAGGCGGTGGTGACGTGTCGTTGCTTAGATTCTGATCCGTGTTTGCAGGGACAAAGGGAACCTGGCGAGCAAAATGCCGTCACAGAGGACTTGAAAAGACAAGGTAGCGCCGTCGTTACATGTTAAGTATGTCAAGTACCAGGGAACATGATGTAGCGTAGCACATATGTTAAGTATGTCAAGTACCAGGGAACATGATGTAGCGTAGCACATATGTTAAGTATGTTAAGTATGTTAAGTACCAGAGAACATGATGTAGCGTAGCACATGTGCTAAGTATGTGAAGTACCAGAGAACATGATGTAGCGTAGCACATATGTTAAGTATGGCAAGTACCAGAGAACATGAAGCGTAGCACATATGTTAAGTATGTTAAGTATGTTAAGTATGTTAAGTACCAGAGAACATGATGTAGCGTAGCACATGTGTTAAGTATGTGAAGTACCAGAGAACATGATGTAGCGTAGCGCATAGTATGGCAAGTACCAGAGAACATGATGCAGCGTAGCACATATGTTAAGTATGTTAAGTATGCTAAGTACCAGAGACCATGATGTAGCGTCGCGCATATGTTAAGTATGTTAAGTATGTTTAGTATGTTAAGTGCCCCACCCCATCGTGCCATGACGCATGTATGTGGAGTGCAATAGAACATTATCCCACCCCACCCCACCCCAGACGTAGCATGACGTGTGTATGTTGAGTCTAGCATGACGTATGCATGTTGAGTGCAACAGAACATGAAGTGACCGTGCAATATGCAAAACACACCGTTTTCCTCCACGTTGGTAACGCCGGCGTTAGCAAAATAACTTGGCTGTCCCAAACATGCAAGGAAATGCAAGGAACGTATTTTGTTTGGGTTTTAAAGTTGCCTCAGATCACAACATGCAAATGCATTCGGAAGGACTCACCTCCGGATAGCCCTGGGGCAAGAAGTCCAACAACCGTGAGAGAGGCCTCTGAGAAAATGACGTCAGTCCAAGAAGATACGGTATCTCACTGTCATGATTGTCATGATGCAGTTGTTACTGCGTCAAAGTTTTCAGAGGTGTCGACGCCTGTTGCCATGAAATTTTGGTTTGTGCTGCAGGGTCAAAGCGAATCGGGCGAGCAACATCGATAGGTTTCAAGGAAAGTGTGTCCTTTTAATTTGGTGCCTCGGTTTCCGATACTTCCGATACTTGTACTTACAGACTATGAACAGCATTCTGATTTGAATTGATTCGGAAGGACTCGCCCCCGGATAGCCCTGGGGCAAGAAGTCCAACAACTGTGAGAGAGGCCTGGGAAAATGACGACAGTCCAAGAAGATACGGTATCTCACTGTCATGATTGTCATGATGCAGATGTTACTGTGTCAAAGCTTTCAGAGGTGTCGACGCCTGTTGCCATAAAATTTTGGTTTGTGCTGCAGGGTCAAAGCGAATCGGGCGAGCAACATCCTGTGACAGGATGTTGCTCGCCCGATTCTAGCTAAAATCTCTCACTCGCACTGTTCATCAATTTTTCGACGGGTTTCAGTTTTTGAATTTTCAATGATTTCTATCGAGTTTTCCATCGTTTTCATTGGTTTGTCCATGATTTGCATGGTTTTCTACAGTTTTTCCATGGTTTTCTTGAATTTTTCCATAGTTTTCTTCAATTGTTTCTATGGTTTTCTTCGATTGTCTCATGGTTTTCTTCAATTTTTCCATTGTTTTCTTTAATTTTCCATGGTTTTCTTCAATTTTTCCATGGTTTTCTTCAATTTTTCCATGGTTTTCTTCAATTTTCCATGGATTTCTTTAATTTTTCTATGGTTTTCATCGCTCAGGTTCAACAGGGTTCCGGAGAAGGTCCCGGAGAAGGTTCCAGGAAGCCTTGGTGCAAAGCCAAGTCAGGTCCAAAAGGGTTCCAGAGAAGGTTCGGAGAAGGTTCCGGAGAAGGTCGGGGAGGCTTTGGTGCAGAGTCAGGTCAAGTTCAACAGGGTTCCGGAGAAGGTTCCGGAGAAGGTCTGGGAGGCTTTGGTGCAGGGCCAGGTCAGGTTCAACAGGGTTCCGGAGAACAGGGCCAGGTCAGGTTCAACAGGGTTCCGGAGAAGGTTCTGGAGAAGGTCTGGGAGGCTTTGGTGCAGAGCCTGTCAAGTTCATCAGGGTTCCAGAGAAGGTTCCGGAGAAGGTTTGGGAGGCTTTGGTGCAGAGCCAGGTCCAACAGGGTTCCGGAGAAGGTTCCGGAGACTTTGGTGTAGAGCCAAGTCAGGTTCAACAGGGTTCCGAAGACGGTTCCGGAGAAGGTCTGGGAGGCTTTGGTGCAGAGGGAGGTCAGGTTCAACAGGGTCCCGGAAAAGGTTCCAGAGAAGGTCTTGGTGCAGAGCCAGGTCAGGTTCAACAGGGTTCCCGAGAAGGTTCCGGAGAAGGTTCCGGGGGCTTTGGCGCAGAGCCGGGTCAGGTTCAACACGGTTCCGGAGAAGGTTCCGGCCTTGGTTCCGGAGAAGGTTCCGGAGAAGGTGGGAGCAGAGCCGGGTCAGGTTCAACAGGGTTCCGGAGAAGATTCCGGACAAGGTTCCGGGAGGCTTCGGTGCAGAGCCAGGTCAGGTTCAATAGGGTTCTGGAGAAGGTTTCGGAGAAGGTCTGGGAGGTTTGGTGCAGCGCCAGGTCAGGTTCAACAGCGTTCCGCAGAATATTCCGGAGAAGGTTCCGGGAAGCCGTGGTGCAAAGCCAAGTGAGGTTCAACAGGTTCCGGGGAAGGTTGCAGAAGCCAAGCCAGGTGAGGTTCATTTAACTCACGGAAAACTAGCTGAGGTGTTTCCAGCGCTTGGCTTCCCAGCTTGCCTCAGAAAGATTTATAAAAATAAAACGCTGCGGCTGTTGGGGATACCACCGAAGCCTATTGTTTTTTTTTGGTTTTTCCAAGGTATTCACCCCGCTTCGCGTGGGGTGGCCGCCCACACCGCAGGTTTATTTCGGTCCGTGAGAGGGGCTAAGGGTGGTTTTCCCCCGTGGGGGCTCCCCAAGCTAAGAATTTTCACTTCCCCCCCCTCGCGGGGGCTCCCCAAGCTAGGGAATTTTCACTTTTCCCCCCCGTGGGGGCTCCCCAAGCTAGGGAATTTTCACTTTTCCCCCCTCGTGGGGGCTCCCCAAGCTAGGGAATTTCACTTTTCCCCCCCGTGGGGGCTCCCCAAGCTAGGGAATTTTCACTTTTCCCCCCGTGGGGGCTCCCCTTGCAGCTCGCAGCAATGCCGCAATGCCAAAGGCATCGCCAAATTGTCATATATTTGATTCATTTGCCATCGGATCTGAGCTCAGTCAACTCCCATGTAAATTTCAGCCTGAGTCCGTACAGAGCATTGCAGAGCATTATTTGGGATGCCAGGAACAAGATGTTGGACACCAATCCTTGGGTGAAGTCTCGCTTCTCTCATTTCATCGAGTTCGGAGATTGTGGCCTGGAGGATTGCCTCCATTTGTTCCATAAGAGAGCAGCTTGGATGTGAAAACAGTATCCGAGGTAAGTGCATGAAATTCCTGGATTGTTCGTTGATTTGCTGACATTCAGCCTGTTAAGCAAGCCAAGGTTTCAGCAATGCGTATGTTTTGCCAATGAAGCAATGCGTATGTGTGGATGCTGAATGATCCCAGTGTGGAGCAAGCTCAGGCAGCCACGGGGAACTTCACCCTGCAAGAAGCTGCAGAGTTGGAACTGAAGGACCCTGTGAGAAACCAAAGTTGTCACGTTTAGTTCTGATATTTTGTTCCGCTTGGTGCTCGGATGGCCGAAGGTTCACTTCTGACTCCTTCTATGTTTGTTCAGGGAAGTGAAGGGAATCTCTGTTGCGTTTGGTTGTCTGAACCTGTGCTTTTTTGAAATGCAGAGTGACCCTCGTCTTCATTGTCTTTTCTTCAGGACGGCTTTTCGACATTGCTACCCTTGGATGGCTGCGGCTCGCGATGTGGACAAAGTCTGGAAAGCTTCCCTCCAAGACTCGGGCCTTGTTTCACAGGATAGCCTGGCTCCGACGTGAGAGAAGGTTCTTTGCAACTGTGACTTCCGGAGCAAACTGAAGGAACAATACATTTGAACATTGATGCAGAAGAACTTTTCACTGCCATGGTTCCGCAACTTGTCAAGCCACAGTCGCCTCGGATTGTTGCCATGGCACTATCAAGATGGCAGAAGCAGCCTGCAGGATTCCAAGATGGCTCCCACTTTTGCTCCGTGGATAGTGGAGCTGGTTCCTGTTCATGTGGGACCGGAAGGCCCGGCACATTTGGCTGGAGTGATTTGAACATGTTTGAGTTTCAACCGTGTCGCAAAAAATGCATGTCGCGCAGCGGATTAAAACGCAATCCTGAAGCATTTTACATTTGGATGAACGATCACTAATCCAGTGAAGTCATGGAGAAAGGGGACGCAAATACATGCAAATACTGTATGTTTGTTTGTTTCATCCCTCGCGCAAACTGGATCAAGAATGATGAAGTTGATTGTAAGCACTCCACTGATTCACATGCCGTCGCTCAAGGGTCAAGTGTAGGTGGATGGACTCCTTCCTTCGTGTCGGTTCTGTCCTTTCCTACGCTCTCCGGTCCAACTTCTTTGGTTTGGGTTGTCCTGCGCACTGCAACAGCCCTGGACTTGGCTCTTTGTTGGCTGCCTTCCTCCTGGGTCTGTTGGTTGGATTTTGCCTGTGTGGACTTCTTGCCTGGTTTCTTGTTTGTGGGGTTTTGCCTGCTTCTGAATCTGGTGTCCTCCGGTTTCGTCCACCTTCGGCAAAGGATTCCCGGCTAACTCGTCTGCCCCGTTACTTGCACGAGCACCCCGCTCCGCAGCCACGACGACGAAGTGGTTGAGCTCTCCCTTACGCTGGCAGGCCTTTTGGTTACTGTCCGTGGACCACCTGAGCGTGCGTCGGAGGCCCTGTCTCTCATCACAGGATCCCTTGCTGGCCTTGGGCCTTCAACTGCGGAGTCTGAGAACTCCTTTGAGGTTGTTTCTTCAGCTGATGATTCCTCTGCTTCTGGTCGTCCTCGTGTGTTGGAATCCAGGGATCAAGTCGCCTCGACTTTTGCTTCCTGCCCTGCTGCTTGGATTTCGCGGGCTCCTCGTTTGGGGGTTCTGTCTCTTCTGGTCAGTTCCGGATTCGTAGAGCTTGGCAGGCTGGTCAGTGGGCGCGTGCAGTGTTGGATCAAAGAGCCTCCTCACCTAATAGGTCTGAACCGTTGGACTTGCGCTGCAGGTTTTACGCGGTGCTTCGTTGTGAGGGTCTGGATTGTCCTGTGGTGTTTCGCTCTCCTGGCAGCTACTGGTCAGCTTTGGGTTCCTTCAGCTCCGGTCGGGGTGCCAGTTCTGTCAGCCACGCATTTGCCAGTGAGTGTGAAGCCCTTGTCTACTTCGTGGTGCTTCTAGACCAAGGATGTGGAGCCTTATGTTCTCACATGGCCAGATGGAGAAGAGCTGGATGGAACCTTGGAAGTAAAGGTCCTCGCAGTTCTCCGCCGGAACGATGGACTTTTGTTGGCTGTTCCCAACCTCGGCTGTTCGAGGTTCCAGGTGTGGTCTTGGATGGAGGTCGGTTAAACCCAACTGGTTCGGACTTGCAATGCCTTGTGGTGGATTTCCAGTCGCATGTTGTGGATTTGCTTCGTCCTCCCCAGTCCTTCGAAAACATAGCCTTTTCCTTCGATCCAGATCAGCCATATGCTCTTCCAGATCCAGGTGTTCTTTTGCTTCAGGTTTTAGAATGGATTCAGTCTGCCGAAGCAGGGTCGGGTCTGGAATTCTACGCTGCGGAAGGCGGACTCCAGGGATGTTCCGAAGATGCCTGCCAGAAAAGCAAAAGCCACGCGAAAGCCAGGAGATGGATGCCGGGGCCCCGTTTGGCTCCATCCGCTGTCGTGAGTCAGATCCAGACGCCTCCCAGGACCAGTCATGCAAAGAACCCTGGTTTGTTGCTGTCCCCTGCTTTGGCAAAACTCCAGGAGCTTTTGGAATTGGAGAAGGAAAAGCCAGGATCAGCCGAGGCGATCCCCAACGACATGCTTGCTCAAGCGGTGCTAGCCCAGTCAACTGCTTTGAACAACCTGGTAAGCCAAATTGCCCAGTCATCTTCCGACCCTATGGTGGATTTAGGGGGTCTCTCAGTTGCAGGCACCAGGGGATCTTCAGGGAGGGCTCGATTGCAGACCGAGCTTGTGAGTCAGAAGGGCCTCTTCTTTCAGAGTGTGATGCAAGCCATGGCCCGCAGAATGCCTCCCACAGTTCCAGTGGATGGGGGCTACCGCCAGCTGATGGACGGGGGTATGTGGCACAAAGTATTTAGAGCGTTTTCGTGGTTACTCAAAAAACCGGGATTTAGGCATGTTGATGTACCAGGTCATGACTATCATGGACTACCTTCAAACAGAGAACTGGAATGCCGCCCGGGATGCCACGGCGCTCCACAGCGTCACCATAGAGCAGGCAGCCCTTGATGGCCAGTGTCCTTTGCCTACAGGGCGATTTGCCATCGAGCATTTTTGTCAACAGACAGACAACTGCCTTGAGCAGGTCCCGTTCATTCGCCCCTCTGGCACATCAGAAGTGGATCACGACTGCACTGGCTTACCTCAAAGAGCTGGATGCAATCCAGACAAAGCGAAGCGACTTGTCAGGATCGAAAGGTTCTGCCTGCGAGGACAAACACCCTGCCGCAAAGGCCGCCCCAAAGAAGAAAGGAGCAAAAGGTCAGAAGGGAAGCCAAAAGCCTCAGCAGGAGGTGGATCAGGAGGAGGGACAGTGAATTCATTTGTATCAGGCTTTTCGGACAATCTCAATGCGGATCCTGTTCAACGCGAGCTTTGATTTTCAGTCCTGGTGTCTTTGTTTGCCACGTTTGATTTTTGCCACTAGGACCCATTTCTCATGGACTTTGCTCCGTTCCTTTCAAGCCAAGCGACAGGGTTCATCTCTGTCAACCGCAGCCTTTCCATGGCCCAGCCCATCCTTGGAGGTGTTTGCTGTGTGCTCTGGCCCTGGACTTTCGGCCAAGAAGTTGAAGAAGCTTGCCCGTGCACGCACGCAACATGTCATTGTTTTTCCCCACCTGCCAGGTGAGGGTTGTTAGATTTTATGTCAGTTGCCTCCTCCTCCTCCTGATCCTCCTGCTCCTCCTCCTCCTCCTGCTCCTCCTCCTCCTCCGCCTCCTCCTGCCTCGTCCTCCTCCTCCTCGTCCTCCTCGTCCTCCTCGTCGTCCTCGTCGTCCTTGCTCAACTGCGACCCGCGATCCACAGTGTTCTCTGCCGGACCTCAACCACGACCATCCACGCCCAGTGTTCCCTGCCGGACCTCAACCACGACCATCCACGCCCAGTGTTCCCTGCCGGACCTCAACCACGACCATCCACGCCCAGTGTTCCCTGCCGGACCTCAACCGCGAGTATCCACGCCAAGTGTTCCCTGCCGGACCTCATGTAGGAAGATATGGGACAAAGAATGTGCAGAAGAAAAGAAAGAATTAGAAAGAATGTCAGAAGATATGAATGTCAGATGCCAGATATGCCAGAAGATATGCCAGAAGATATGCCAGATAGAATGCCAGATAGATATGCCAGATAGAATGCCAGAAGATTTGCCAGATAGAATGCCAGAAAATATGCCAGAAGATATGCCAGATAGATATGCCAGAAGATATGCCAGAAGATATGTCAGATGCCAGATATGCCAGAAGATATGTCAGAATATATGCCAGAAGATATGTATGATATGCCAGATAGAATGCCAGAAGATATGTCAGATAGAGTGCCAGAAGATATGCCAGATAGAATGCCAGAAGATTTGCCAGAAGATATGCCAGAAGATATGCCAGATCATATGCCAGAAGATATGCCAGATAGAATGCCAAATAGAATGTCAGAAGATATGTCAGATAGAATGCCAGAAGATTTGCCAGTAAGAAAATGTATAAATGTCATGGTGGGGATCACACGAAGTAAAGTAATTGTGCTCAACTTTCTGTACTTGGGTAGGTTCCCTTCCTGTGCCGAGATCGGGAAGCCGCCAAATGAATCCCAGCTGTCCGTCTTTGCTCGGATTAGGTCAGTGGCTGTGTGTGGGTCTGACCCAGGAAAGTTCCCGTTGGCTCCTGGCAGATCTGGTCCTGAATTAGTGTCTTGCATAATGCAGCTTGAGTCTTTCATCAAGGGGTGCCCAGGTTTCACTGATGCCTATTCTCCTGTTCCCAGAGCCCCCTTTTTCGAGGATGATGGACTTTTCCCAGCAGATCAGTATCCGCAGCTTGTGCCTCACCGTGAACTTGATGCAAGTCGTCTGCGTTTGTCTGGCGAGGGAAAATGGCCCATGGAGAAGTACTTGCGTAACTGCTTGTGGTTACCATTTCAAGAGCCTGCGTTCCTCTGTCATGGACTTTCTTTGGAGAGTGCCTGTGTTCCTATAGCTTCAAGTATGAATCGAGGAATGAGTGCCTCAAACTTGCGAGACTTTGGGATTGCCGTGGTTTGCTGTCCTTGTTTGGTGCTCCTCTGGCCCCCGGTTATTTCTACAAGTGTGCAAGAACCCAGAGTGTGATCGCCAGAGGGAGACAGAAGGTTGCCAAATGCCTCGGAATTCCACCTTGATGGGCCCAGTAAGTTCCTGCCTCCTGGGCCTTTGCTTTGCCAGATGCATGTTCCCCGTGGCGCTCATTGCGTTTTTGGTTCGGTCACAGACAGGCGAGATTTTTACCATCAGGCCGAAGTCAGTGTTGAGAGGGCCCAAACAAACCTTTTGCCTTTTCCTTACCCTCTTTCCAATTTTGAGGGCAGCCGAGCTCATGATGAATTTTGTGCAAGACAGAAGGTTGCTTCTGAAAAGAGAGAGAGGGTTACCCAAGGGGACCGTTTCGGTCTGAAGAGTTGTCTTGTTGATCACCACCAAGGATCCGTTTTCCCGGGGTTCAAAAGCTTCTTTCAAGGTGACCATTTGGGCGTTGAGTTTGCTTTGGCCAGCCATGAGCAACTGCTTGTTGATGAAGGTAATGATGAAGGTCTTTTGCATCCAGCCTGTCGTTCGTTGGGTAATCACCCTGTCCCTGATGGTTGCAGGCTTGAAGGTTTGATCATCGATGACTACTTTGCAATAGGTGTTGAGCCAATTGGAACTAGGCCCGAGGTTTCCTTTGCCGCGGCCGCTCTGACCAGAGCAAGAGAAGCGTATGAAAAGCATGGGCTTCCCGGATCCCCTGAGAAAGATGTAGTGTCATCTCGGGCCTTCAAAGCCGCAGGATCTGAGATTGTTTCTAGCCCTGAGTCGATGAGAAGCATGGCATCGTCTCTGTCGCTGCTCCTTGTGCCAAGCGTCTTGCGTTGTTGGTTTTGACCCTGCGTGCTGCAAGGCTTCCTGGACTTACGAAAAAGTTACCTGCAAGGCTGTCTAGGAATTGGGTTTCTGTACTTTGTATAGACGGTGCAATTTCTTTTGCGATTGGGGCAGCGTATGAGAATGATCTTGTGAAGGGTGACAACCAGATTTTCCCACTTCAGAGAAAATGCGCAAAAGAGCTTGTCATGGTTGCTGCTGTTGCCCCTTTTGTTTTCACAAACGTTGCGGCTTAATATTACTCGAGGTTGTATGCATCCGACCCCTCTTCCAGGTCGGGTGCCTTCACTTGGACTGAGGTTGGTGAGCATGAGGCAAAGAACTTTTGGAGGCATGCTGACAAAACGGGCACCTACACAAAGCTTGATTCTCCTGTGCGGTCGCTGCTTGAGGAGCTTGTGCCTGAGACCGATCTTGCTGAGGATTTTGTTTCTGTTGGACCGTTCTAGTCACCTCTGCTCTACTTTGACTTTGTGGAAGTTTATGGTGGAGCAGGGGTAGTCAGCCGCCACATGTCAGAGCTTGGATTTTGTGTGGCGCCAGTGTTGGATTTGTCGAATTCCCATCACTATGACATGTCCGATCTCAGGCTGCTTGAATGGTCTATCCACATGATTGAGGAAGGCCGCTTCAGGGCTTTCCTTGTTGAACCACCTTGCACTTCCTTTTCAGCTGCTGCCCATCCGTCTGTTAGGCCCTACAAAGAGCCCTTGTGTTATGACAGGACTGAAAAGAAGACCCTTCATGGCAATCTGCATGCCTTCAGAGCTTTCACCCTGCTTAGAGTTGGGAGAAGAAAACGCTGGCCATGTGGACTTGAGCAGCCTAGGCTTTCCAAAATGGCATGGTTGACTTTTTGGCAAACCTTGCTTGCGTTGGGGTTTGTAGCGTCCTGTCAGTTTGGCAGCTTGCACCGAGAAGAGTTCAGGTTCCTGGTCTTTTTGCTGGATGTTGTTTTCCTGGAGGCGCGTTGCCACGGGGGTCATCACCATGTACGGATCGACGGAAAATGGATAAAAGGGTCAGCTGTTTACACTGACGGCCTTGGAAAGCATTTAGCTGCTGCGTTTGCCAAAGCGTTGCGACTTGGTTTCGCTGAGGATGAAG
This sequence comes from Cladocopium goreaui, assembly GCA_947184155.2. Classification (NCBI taxonomy): domain Eukaryota; class Dinophyceae; order Suessiales; family Symbiodiniaceae; genus Cladocopium; species Cladocopium goreaui. The sequence continues at coordinate 50,528 of CAMXCT020003791.1, forward strand.
ATGTTGTTCACGGTTTTGAAAGCCTGGTTGTGAATGACTTTATGGAATCATCCCACTGGACTTTGGGAAAGGTCTGGGACTGGAAAAAGCATGCCCACATAAATGTTTATGAGACTGATGCGTCGGTTGTTGCCCTGGAATCCTCTAGTTACTAGTTGTCGACTGCATCATTCTAGGGCTTGTTTCGTTGTTGACTCCTTGGTGGCGAAGGGTGCTCCGTCGAAGGGCCGCAGTTCAGCCAAAAAGCTGCAGCCTGCTCTGAAACGAGCGTGTGCCATTCAGATGGCCTATGACACATATCCCGGTTGGTGTTACTCTCCTCGGTTGAATGTTAGGGATGACCCGACTCGTGCATTGCCTTTGAGGTCATCCGTGCATGGCAGCCTCCGGAAGAAACTCACTGCTGAGAGGATTGGTGCTGTTGCGAAGTTTGGTTTCAGACGTTTCGTGGCCAACTGGCTTCGCCTGTTTGTCCTTTTGACTTCCCTGGCTGCATTGATGGATTTTCCCTTGGACTTGCGCACTGCCAGACCCCTTTTTGCTGGACTTCTCTTTCTCGGCTGCGTGTTCTCTGTCCTGCTTGTCCTGTCCTCATCCGTCTTTTGTCGGTCTGCTGAAGGAAGTAGTGAGGTAGCCCGTAGACAGGTGAGGCCTTGGATTTGCTGGCTGATCCTATGTGTGTTTTCAGCCCCCGGGGTTAGCGCAGCCATGGGCCCTTCGAGCGCAGAAGAGGCCAGAAGAGCTGCAGAGCGTGGGATGTTTCTCTTGCCGGCTGATAGGGACATCCGTAGTCAGACAAGGGATGACAGAAAGGTCTTGATTTCACGTTTTCGAGGCTGGCTTTGGAGGGGGCATTCAGTTTCTTTTCATGGTCTACTCAACCAAAAACCAGTTGATGCGGAGGCTATTTGCTACTGCCTGGCTGAGTATGGGAGGGAGCTTTTTACAGCTGGAAAAGCCTACGGCCAATACAGTGAGACGATCAATGCAGTTGCGATGATGAAGCCCATTGTCAAGCGACAATTGGCATCGGCATGGGACGTCGCGTTTGCATGGCTTGTTGATGAGCCACACCAACATCATCCAGCGCTACCCCTGTCAGTTTTACTGGCGGTGTTGACAGTATCCTTGTTTTGGGGGTGGGCATACGTTGCAGCAGTTTTGGCGCTGGCATGGACAGGTATTCTGAGGATTGGGGAGGTGCTTCAATCCTTCCGAAGCGACCTCATTCTTCCCCAAGATTCTGCTCCAGGGGTCACATATAGACTGCTGAAGATTAAGGAGCCGAAGACCAGGGGGAGACACGCCCGACATCAAGCTGCGAGGGTTGACCAGAGTGACATAATCTCTTTGTTGACAGCCCAATGGCGCCTCATGAGTCACTTTGGCCATTTTCTGCTGCTACATTGAGGAAGATGTTTGGCATGCTACTCTCAGCTGTTGGTCTACCCACAGAGAAGCCTGGCGGTGTCCGCCCTTTTAGCCTGGATCACTTCGTCCAGGGGGTGCTTCCTGGCTACTCCATGTCAGTGAAAATTCAGAGTTGGTGCGGAGAAGGGGCAGGTGGCTTTCAACACGTGTGATGGAGATTTATTATCTCCAAGAGGTGCTAATCGCAACCTTCGTGAAGAAGTTGGATCCTGCAGTCGGAGCAAAACTAGAAAACTCGCACAGGGTTTTGCTGGAGTACTGGAGGCCGTTGTTGACTTTTTGAAGCATGGTGTGCCAACCAAAACTTGGCACGTGCTGCTGCGTGGTGTAACGGGATGTGATGCAGGAGATGCTGGGGATGGATGGCAGAATTTATTTGGAGATGGCCTGAAATGGCCAACCTAGCACCATTGAATCCATGGCTTGGCTGAAAAAGGAAGAGCGCTTGATTGTAAGCACTCCACTGATTCACATGCCGTCGCTCAAGGGCCCGTGCAGGCCAACCCATTTGGTCCACCACGCAGGGCAGAATTTATTTGGAGATGGCCTGAAACGGCCACCCTAGCATCATTGAATCCACGGCTTGGCTGAAAAAGGAAAAGCGCTTGAATAATCTCGAATGCGACCATGCAAGTCACAAAATGTAACATAAAAGATACGGCAAAAAAGTCTGTTATTTCACGACGCTTCGTCTCATCAGGCCTGCGACTTGAATGTGGCTTCAGATGCCCTTAAAAGCTTCATCATGGGACTGTTGATCAAGTATCAAAGACAGGAACCCACGGTTTCAAGACTGTTCCTTTTCATGTGGGGCCGGAAGCACCTCCGCGGCAACCAGGACCAGAGCTTGGTTGAAGGACGCCCAGAAAGCATCAGTTGCAGCCTGAGACCCTGCCAACCCCCAAACTTTTGCCTAGCGTCATGAACATGTTTGCAATTTAACTTGCCTTGTCGGGCCGGCTTCACCAGGACTTTGTGCACAGCAGATCAAGTGAGTGATGACAAGGCCAGGCGCGGGTACTGTGTCAGAAACTGAACCACGCATTGAGCAATGATGAGCAGCGGTGTGATTTCTGAGGACTTCTAGGATCTTGAAACTTCAGTGACTTGCTTGATCGTGAAAAGTCCCCCTATCTCCGCACGTGCAAAATATTTAAGCTTGTATGGCAGCCTTCTTGCTCGGACTCTTTGAGCACCTTACCTTGCATCATTTGCATCATGGATCTCGAAGATCTCGAACAAACCTCGTCCCTTGTAGAGGTTGAGTCAGTTGAGATTGCAGCGCCAGAGCGCCGGTTTTGTCGGCGCGGGCATGGCATTTTCATGTCTTTGGCCTTGCTGGGCATCGGCTCACTGTTGACAGCAACGGGACATATCTCAGGGACAAAGTTCCTGGCCCTGTTTCAACAGGACAATTCCGTTTGCCGTGAGGTATTTCAGCAAGAAATCGACAAGGGCAATTCTATCCGTTTTGCCAAGATTGAGTTCCAGAATTACCAAGACATCTCCCAAGGTTTGAAAGTTCACAAGAGGGAGTTTGCAAATGCTGCTGAGGCTGCGGACATTCTGTTGGACAGCACCACCAATTTCATGGAAGTTGGCAAATGCACGCCTGAATCCAAGACCATGTTGTGGTTTTATCCTTCCGAGGAGGGAGACCATAATGGGGCCTTCAACTTGTATGAGTATGAGTGCCAACGCACTTCTGACCTTCAGAAGCAGCAAGTGCGTTCGCTTGTACCGCGTCGAAAACTCTTACCAAGCCATCCAAGCCCTCAATCGACAGGCTCCTGGAAGCGTAGTTGACCTTGTTCTAGGAGGGCATGGCTCTGACACAACAAAAGGAGGCTCTTTGATACTGGGCTATGCTGACGAAGCAGTACACTGGAATGATGCAGAAGAGCTTTTCACCGCCATGGCTCCGAAACTCGCCCCTCAAGCGACAATCACCTTGGATTCTTGCCATGGGGCCATCAACAAAATGGCGGAAACAGCCTCCAGGATCCTTCCGAGTCATTGGGTTTTCGCTGGTGTTGTGATGACAACCGGTGAAGTCACCGTGGAACAGGTTCCCTTTGACGGGGGGCTGGAAGGCCCAACACACTTGCCTTCCAACCTTGGTAAATTCACCGCTGTGAATGCAAAAGCATCCCTGGACGCGTTGCGCAAGGGGTATTCGGAGTACCAGGTGGGATACGAGGAGCTACCAGCCACCAAAGCCAGTGGTGTGGAGCTTCGAGTGGCAAGTGCGGACCTTGTCCAATGGGATGCCAAAACCCTCGACAACTACCCAGTGTCTAGCACAAAACAGTATTTTGGGGAACGCTTGGCAGCTTTCTACGGTGGCAAGAATCGCGGCATCGTGACCCAGTGGATGTATCCCTCCAAAAACGGAAAGGTCATTCAGAAAGGCCAAAAGGTCAAAGTCGCCCAACCCTTCGGGGCGTGGAGATCGGAAATGGCAGAGGATCAGGATGGCAAAGCAGCTGCAGTTATTTTCACAAATGTCTTGCCAAAAGGGCTGACCGGCACGGTGCTCAATGTTGGTGCCACGGATGGAACCCCGTCAGCTGGCAACGCCATGATTCTGTTTGACTTGCCACAGCTCCAATCTGGAAGCACTTTGAATTCTGGTGCGAACTTGGGGCTTCACACGGTACTGACCCGCGACTTCAACAAACTTGAGGTGACTGAAGTGATTTGAAGAAAGTTTCAATCTCAATTGTTTCATAGAGCAGCATTTCTTCGATTCCGTCGCGAATTGGTTAAAAATGCCGTCCTTGGTTTCTTGCACATTCGGATCCAAGATCAGTCTTTATTCATGCAGGAAAGGCAGTCTCAAATATGTCTATGTCTGACTTAGAGTCAATACTGTACAGTCTATACGCAAACTTGGTGCAGTGCCGCCTGGCAGGTGGTCGCAAGAGTGACAGAATGGAGGTGACAGCTGGTAATTGATTCTCGGGTGTTGAGTCTGCATGGATTCATACGCACTAAGCATCTTGTAGCCGGAGCCAAGCGTGAAGAGCTGGCAAAACAACAAGTAAGTGCATGAAAACCATTCGTTTGCAAGAAGTCGCCAAGAAAAAAACATGGTCCGTATCTTTTCAGAGACGCCGTGAAAACACAGCGACAACGTGTCAATCCCACGTGGAGGTGGGATCCTGAGAGCAGCGCAGTTCCCACAGTGCACCGAGTGATTGCAGTTCATTGATGTGCGCCAATTGATATCAATTTACATCAACCTTCATCCTCTAAGTGGTTGGATTCAAAGGATTTGCTTGGTTTCGATGGGTTCGAGGTGTTGGACACACTTCCAGAGTTTAGAGCTTCTGAGCCCCGGAGGTCTCAAACGTGCAGATTTCATGTATTTTGGCTGCAAGATCTCCTTGACCCTTTTCCACGCAACATTGTTTTGTGATTCCCATCGCAATCACCAGCTCAAACTGTGATTTTGGAGCGCCCCTCACATCATCAATCTTCCCAAACATTTCTCAATCTCAGGCAATTGCGACACCTGCAATCTTCAACGGGCGCAAAATGACCAGTCTGAGAAACACTCTCAACTTCAAACCATGTCACACCGTTTCAATTTCAAATCTCAGGAATGGTGTTCTTTCCACCAGCGAAACTCAGAACTAATCAGAACTAATCAGAACTAATCAGAACTAATCAGAAGATCCTGTCCGGTGGTATGGCAAAATATCATGGTGCATGCAGTTTGTTGGTCCAGAAGTCCAACTGATCCCAGGCTGTTTCGGCAGGTGTGTTGTAGTCCGAACATGAAATCATGGATATGGATGGATATGGCCAGATCCCTTTGACTATTTGTGGTTTCTCTATAGAATTGGTGGGTGGTCAGCATGATGCACCTTCTTCTCTTGTTCTTGTGCTGGAAATCGTGCGGATGTGCCGACGCTCAGGCTCTTCGTAGATGAATGACATATAAATCATATAATGATGGTGTCAGCCAGTGACAGTAATGCAAGATGTCATTTCTTGCAAATCCTGCGCAGTTCCTAAAGCCACGGACGACTCAAAACAACACTTGGAGCTTTGGGCCATGACTCACGGAGAAACGCCTTGAAAAGAATTTGTTAGCAACATTCGCTTCATTTTCCACAATGCGATAGACTTTTCAATGCCATTGCCAGACATAGGAATACTAGACAATGTGAGCCAAGCAATCAATCCAACTGTAACGCGGTACACGATTTCGAATTCCCATGGCAGAAGAGGAGCCAGAATGAGCATTCAACTTGACCTGGAGCATGGTTTGTGGCACTCTCTTGCTCCAGCAAAGGCAACTGCTTTTAGTGCCATTTGAATCCATTTGAAATATATAAAAATTATCAAATAGATTCAAATAGAATAATCTTGGAATCCCAGCTTTCCCCATTTCCTCAACAGAACTGTTCCATTTTGTCCAGGACGAAGCGACAGCCCGCCGGCGGCCATGGCACTCGGTCTACATCGCCCTGTCCTTGGGATCTTGGGATGATGGATGAAGCCACCTCTGACGATGGAGATCTGAAAGTTGGGAAATTGGGGATGGGGGTCCTGTCTGTCTATATCTGTATTTGTCAGTCCAATCGTTACATACTGTATCATTTTGAAGATCAAAGAGACTTTCTGAGGATTTAGGATCAACAGAATTCAAACTCCTGGAAGAGAAGGAAAAGGAGGAGAAAATAAAAGGAATGAACGAAGGGACCTCGACGCTTCGTCCTGCAATGTGTCTATCATGTCATCCTCACCCCAAGGCTTACAAGTCAAAGGTCCTTTGGCCAACTTGTGGAGTGACCTCCCCTTTCCCAGCAGGGTCGATTTCCTCTGAGAAGTGTTAATATCAAGAAACAAACTGCCCAGAATGTACACACATTAAGCATTTATTTGATCTTCGTCGCCCTGTTGTTCTCTGTGGATATACGAGAGACATGCACCAGTCACAGAAATTGGGACTGCCCGCTGAGGTGCTTGGCCAGGAGAGCCAGCGGATTCATACCCTGGGATGGTTTTCTGGAAATTATGAACACAGCTGGTGGAGCTGTTGCAGTCTGCAGGAGTTGCCTTTCGACCTGGTTTTCGAGGACTTGAGACCTCAGGCAGTCCACAGCCGGCCATCAGTCGGTCACATCATTGGAAAATATGCAGCACGCAGATGTGGATGCAGCACCCGGCAACGGAGGTTCTCCAGACTTGTTTGGATGTGCTCGGCCGCAGTTTCCTTCGAAGTTGGCCCGGTGGGCCACAGGTTCGCGGCCCAGATACAGACGCGGCATGTATGCTGTGGAACTCATTCCCATGAAAGCTTGGAAGCGTTTGATCACCGCTTAATTTGAAATCCACTTGCACATATTCTTACGAACTTTTCGGATCAAAGTACCTCCATATCTGGGAATTGCAAGCATCTCTTGCACTACACTTGGACAAGGAAATGGAGGATTCCTTGCGAAGAGGCGTTGAGGCACTGGGCAGGATTCAACAGGATTGGAATCAGGGGAAAATGCAATGGTGAAATACGTCAGATGCATAGATTTGCTAGAGGTGTTTGTTGATATCGATATAGGCTATAGGTATATCTGAATATCTCCAAATCAGGTCAAAACGATGGGATTCCTGGCTATCAAGGCCGCGTAAAGCGGAAACCGCATTTCTGTCCAGGGTTGCTGCCCAGGATCATCATTTTCCATCATTTTCCTATACAATTCCCACTGAAAAATCCACAGTCCTGTAGGAATCGGGATCTGGTCCAGTTGCGCATGGTCTTCGTCGCAGCCAAGCACAGGAGGGGACGATGGGGAAGGTGCTCCCATGATACAATGAGAACATATGAGAACATTTGCAAGACACATCCAATGTAAATGAATTTCTGAATTATCAGTGAATATCAGAAATCACAAAAAAACAAGCATCAGAAGTTGTTTTCTTCCAACACTTGCGGTTCATGGTCACCTTCTGTCGTTGTGCTCGTCAACAATTTTGTTTTTGGCCTGGTGGTTCCAGGAGCTTTCAGGGCGCTTGGCTCCTTTCGTGGCCACCCAGGTGAGAACTCTGCAGTTTCCGCTTCAAATTTTCAGCCACACCCAGTCGGTTTGAGAAGCAGTTTTATCTTCCTGCTGATGCTACCTATTGTGAAGATGATAGGTCTCGGTGAACAGATCAGCAGCAGAGGCTGTTGCGAGGCAACTGATGTTGTGGGAATCCTTTGCTGTTCAATCTTGCCTTATGAATCCTTTGGGTACCTTCAGAAGGTCTCGTGAAGGGAATTGATTGGAGATGGCGATTTTAGGGTGATGTGGATGCAAATCCAGACTAATTACATCTAATTACGATAGAAACATGGCCTTCATCGCCTTCTTTCTCTTTCAAATTCTTTCAATCTTTAATTCGTTGAAGCATGTGCCAGGGAGATCTCCCAGATGGGCTGGTAGGGCTCCTAGTCACCAGATTCTCGCTGCTTCAGATCACAGCAGCTACAGCTTCGCTCAAGGCGTGGTCCTCCTTTGATTGGAGCCAGCAGCTAAGTCAGCTTAGTTTGAGACAAGTCGGATCTGATTTTGGTGCCCAGTTCATCTCAATTCATCCCAGTTCATCGGATTTCTTAGGGATTTGTGTGGATTTGCATCGATCTGTGTTGCTTTGGATTGAGGCTCCAAGGATTCAACCACCTCCAGAGGCGAGGTCTCAACCGTCTCAACCGTCTCAACCGTCTCAACCTGAAAAGATTGGGAACACAGAAGGAATTCCGTGCTACTGCTAGGTGCGAATGCAAGAGACCTTCGAGTGTTGGGACGAGGACTGAACTACATCGACTACATTGGCCACAGCGCAACAAACCACAAAGCATAAGAAAGCATCGGAAAGCCATTTCCAGGAGATTGAAGTGGCTTCACCAGTGCAGGTGGGCAGACTCGACATTGAGCACTACTGGGATAGGAGATGAATAGTTTGCATGAAAGTGTAAGATGACACCGAAAAAGTTGAAACTGCAAATGATCAAATCTGAAAGTGCGATGAATTGCTCGTTTACCAATGTTGAATGACATTGGCAAATACTGGGACATGCTCAGGCAAGCCAAAGCTCGACGTTCCAGGAGGCCGACATTCGATTTTCTGTGGATAAAAGGGAATATTGCAACTGCAAAGGCAACCAGTTTGACATTTCAGTCTATGATAAATTTTCCGCAGCTGGTTCACCCGAAATAGCTTTCCAAGGTGGATATGATTGACATATTGACATAATCTGCTAACAGACTCAGGTTCCAAGACTTTCATGTTTCGTTTGTGGATTTGCGACCGCCAGGGCTGTGTAGTTCGGATCGAGGAGGATCTCACCCGAGCACAGGAGATACAGGGAAGTCAGTGGGTCCAACACTCAGAGACCTCAATTGACACAGATCTTCTCACTTAATTGATGTTAATGGTTGATTATTTAACATAGCCATGGTATAGATGGCCCATAGAAATAGATGGTTTACCTATCAATAGCATGGTGATTTTCCATGGCGCACTGTTAAATAACCAGATGTTAATTGATGCTAACTGTAGTTGATATGACATGAAGTGACTGTGTTCAGATGGCCAATCTTTCAACCTGTAGATACAGTATGATATCATCACAGGCTCCAAGGTCAGAGGGGGGGTATGATCCTAGAGTGTGGTGTTGCTATTGCTGCTACAGGGCACTTTTCGTGACGCTTTTTGCTCCGAGTGATGGAATGGAGGTTTATAATAGTGGAATCAAACAGATGCCAAGCTGCGAAACAAACCAAGCCACGATAGACGATAGTCGATGTCTTTTTTTGCAGTCGCTACAATAAACACCAATAAACAGGTACAGATACAGTAGTGCTCACTCTTCGACACACTTCATTCAAGAAGAAGGCCTTCTCATAGCAACCGGCAGAAACGGCTGCTCACAGATTTCAGATGACATATGCGGCATATGTATCATATCATGGCAATTCATGGCAATTCATGGCATCAGAAATTCAGTTTTCACAGTGAACAAAGACTCCAACCGCGGAGCCCAACCTCTTTTCCATGGGAAATGCCTGGGCCTCGGCATTGGAGCTGGAGCTCAGCGCCTGTTAAGATCAGATCACAGCAGTGCCAACGCGAGACATCGAGGTGTTGGAACTTCCACTCCAGGGCTGCCCGCGCAATGCATTGCCTTTTTGGCCGCAATTGCTTGGACATATATTTCTTTACTGTCGACATGTACCACATGTATATTATACAGTATCATACAATACGTATTAATATATATATATATATTAATATTAATAATATATATATATATATTCAATATGATACAGTTATACGCATTGTTTTAACGCAATGTTCGTGTTTTTTGGCTTGCAACCTGGCATCTTGCGAAGCGCCAGGCCAGACTGCAGGCCCTCGGAGCGAGCCACCGATACGGTGACGGTGGATCTTTCGCGTCTTTCAGTGGAGGCCAACAGCAACAGCGACATTAGCCACAAGGTGCCACATCAAATGGCGTCAACTACCATGAGTTGGATTGATGTGTGTATTTCTGAATCAGTGTGATATATCGTATAGCTATTATATGCTATTATATGCTAGTATGTTTTCTTTGGCACTGTAAGCTCTACAGTCTTTAAAATCCTCGGGGTTCATTTGTTGTAGGTGCTGGAGCCGTGCGCTCGCAGTCCCACCTTGCGGGCTGTGAGTGTGGCCGCTGCACATGGAGATTCGGTGCCTTGGTGAAACGGTGTGCAGATCATGAAAAACCAAGGTGACAACATGACAAGATTATGACAAGATCATGTGATCATGATCACATATCATCATTTTATGTTTATTACGACAATATTATGACAACATAAAACGATGATATACGTGATAATGAAACATATGCTGTACAAAAACATGATGTATATATATATATATACTGACTGTTAACAACGACATGCTGCAACCCATTCTCAAGCCTGTGGCCAAAAGTGCATATTTCACGCTTTTGGCCACAACGGCCGTGTTCTGATCCCAGCAGAATGTGAAGAAAATAGGTCGAGTTGTTTTGTATGGATGATATTCACACACATATATATTATGATATACAGATATACACTTATGACTATACCGTTATAATCCGTTATACCTATCTGGTTGCCGACTTCACATTTATTTTCAACAATAGTTGGGATATCATGATCCCACATGAATAATCTTTTTCCAGGGGTGAAACCACCAGATCTTGTTTCCCAAGCCCAGGAATCCACCACCATCAGCGTCTCGCCACGAGCAGAGGCCAGGCCAGAGCCCCCCAGGTCAAATATCAAGGGATCAGATTCAGTGTAAAATAGCTTGGGACTGCAGGTCTAAGCTTGGTTGCTTCATTGATGGAAGAGAATCCCATTTTTTTTTCTGGTTTGTTGCTTGGTGGGGATCTGAAGACGTCAAACGCATGAACATCACGGAGGTGCTAAGTGCTGCTGATGTTCCTGACGAGCAGGGTTCTCGGACGTTAACTGAACCTAGTAAGCCAGAGACAGTCTTGCCCAAGTCATGATTTCGAGGATTTTGTGCTTACAGCCAAGCCATTCAAGCTCGCATTTCATCCTGTCTAACTCCTGGCGGTTGTGCAATCTTGTTCTAGACTTAGGCTTGTACCTGATGAGCGTTCGGGAGATGAGGACTGCCTATGGTGAATTACCACTTCGGGTGACCTGTGTCGACATCGGTTGATCTCGGGAGCAGGGCGCCGGGGCTCCAGGGCACTCATGGCACTCATGGCACTCATGGCACTTGTGGCACAGGAGTGCAACGAGGTCACCGTGAGCGATGAGGTGGAGGCTGGACATGGCTGGACATGGCTGGACATGGCTGGACATGGCTGGACATGGCTGGACTCACCCAAGTGACGAGTTCGAGTTCCAATGCGACATGCATCGACACGCAAGTTGGAAGACAGAGAAAGAGGAACACAGAGACTAACAGAGATAGAGGCAATCGCGAAATGCTTTTGAAAGCCAAACATTCCACTGCCAGGCTGAAACATCAATTCCGGGTCAACCTGATAAGCTGATCCAGGACAGATGCTCATACCTGACTCTGAACGCTTTCTTTTCACCGAACATGTTATCCTTGTGGATGTGGGCATGGGTCGAAATTCCAGACATACGTACAATACGTTGGGACCCCGCACATTTTCATCAATTTGCCACACAACCATGCCATTGAAGTGGCCCCTCCAAGTTGTGTGGTTGGGTGAAACGCGACTAGTAGAGCCTTGTGCAAGGTGACCCAACGTCTGGTGAGCTGTTCAGCAATGTGTTCAACCAAGGTGTTCAGCAATGCAAGTGAAGCACAACGAAGCACAACGAAGCACAACGTGCCTGAGGACGATGCAGCTCACGACGCCGATGTGCTCCACGTCATTGCTGCTATGAGTGCCAGCCACGGGGAGGTTCAGGAGGTGCAGGCGTGTCAAGAGAAGCCGAAGGGAAGCAAAGGTTCCGCTGTGAGGTGCGAGGAAAATGTCGATAGATGATATAGATGCTTTTGAAGATGTCAAGTTTCGATGACTTCTTTTGAAATTAACGATTTTCATTGATTTTCATTGGTTTTCATTGGTTTTCATGGATTTTCTGCCAGGTTCCTACCGCACCCTTGGTTGCGCCTCTTCTGCTTCTCGATGACAAACCTTTGGAGGTGCGTCACAGGAGCATCACTGGTCGTCAGCGCCATGGTGCCATGGCGCCATCTCTGTGCCAGGTCGAAAGCTTCGAGGAGGCGCCAGCGGTGCAGCGGTGCCCGGGGCATGGGGCATTTGGAATTTGGTGCCCAGCTTGTCCCCACCCTAAGCAGTGCCTTAAGCAGTGCAGGCGAGAGCTCGTTGTTCTTCCAGATCAACCGAGGTGGAAACCGTCAGTTGCTCCGGTGCAGATACAGCTTTGCTGGTTTTTGCTTGGGATGGATTTAGAACAAAATTTCACAAAATACTTCGAACCAGTGCAGGATGAGCCAGAGTGTGAAGGCTGTGAGGCTTGGAACTGAATCTTGAGCTTGCTGCATTTCTTGAGAAAACATCGTTTCATTGATCTGAACAAAGGAACATAGATAACATCCTATCAACTCACTATCAACTCACTATCCCAATTGGTCGCTTCCAGTTGTTTCATGTTGTTTCTTCCCGGTGCCCGAAGGCTGCAAGCTCTCGAGCGCCGTCTCCAGACGCAGTGCCGTCACCAGGCGATGCACCTGGAATGGGTGGAATGGGTGTTGGCCCTCCTTCCTGATCTTCTTGGATTTCTATGTGGCATTGTCTTAGTATGTCTTAGTCATTTATATTCCTATGTTGATCTATGTTGATCTATGTTGCATTGTCTATATTTGTCGTTGTTTCAATCCTATTTCTGATTGGTTCTCGCTGCGCTTGCCAGACATCCTCTTGCCTGGGCGGCGGTCGCTGCTGGGCATTTCAGGCAGCCCGACAGATTGAGCCTTTTGGATGAGCACCAGCATCTCTGCAAGTTATTTTGGATGCCTTTGTTGAAATATGTTGAATTTGTTCAGCACATTGCAGCATGAAAAGACACAAAACATCAAACGACACTAAGCAATAACATATTTGAACACCATTGGTCCATTGGTTCAGCGGCACCCCAAGCGACTAAAAATACTAAAACAGGCGCGAGATTTTCTCGTATGAGACCTGCCTTCGATGAGGGTCGTTTGCGTCCGGGATCAAAGTTGCGAAAGGGCATGGGCAAAGAATGAAGCTGCAGGGGAAACATGGGAAAAGCACATCTTTCCAGAGCGCATTCCACATGATAAAAAGTTGGGTTGGGACTGTGGAGTCAAAATCAGGACGTTAGAGTAGGATGGTGGCTCTGGCTGGGTGTATGGCTGTAGCCTGTGAGCCTTCACCAACTCTCACCGATCTCCCAGAGATCCATCATATCCATAGGATTCCATAGGAGCTTTGGGCTGTGCAGGCCGTGCGTCCCAGTTGTTTGCCAGTATGCTACGAGGCCTGGGGTTTTTGGATTCAGCTGTACAATTTGCAATACTGATAGATCTGATAGGCGATAGTGCGCTTGAAATTCAGTCAGAATGCTTCAATGATCTTCAATATGTCTATGGTATGTGTATGATTCATATCATATTCATATCGATTGATGTGATTCTGATATGATAGCACCATTTGAAAATTCTTGATTCGTTACCTCCCATGGTGCTACCGTGCTACCATATGGCATCGCCAGGGGAACCACTTCCCAAGTCGAAGCCTCGACGACAATCGGCGCCTCCTCGACAGGCCGAGATGGGAACTGCTTGGTGAAGTTCCTTACAGGGTGTTGAAAGAAATGGATTCGATATGGGTCAAAGATAATCACAGAATATCACAGATAATCAAAGTACTTTGGCATTAATGTTGAAACGTGTTGAATGGATGTAGCGTCCAGGCCAGAGGCAAAGCAGTGTTGCCCCCCGACCCGAAGGAGTTTCGCTTCTTTGGCGCTCGCACCTTGCCCCGTCTGGTGCCAGAAGGCTGGGAGTGCAGTGATTTTGCCAAAACTTTTTTTTCTTGTGTGTGCTCAGTGTGGACCCCATTCCGATATTTGTAGGACGGATAGTTGTGAGCACTTTGGTGCAGTGTGATTTCACATGGCAATCATGGCCATGATCTTGGGGAAGTGAGAACCTCCACATGAAGCGCATGAAGACAGTTTGGGCCCATTCCAAACTGCTCTAATGACTTTGACAGGTATGAGACGCGCTTCCTCGGTGGATGCTCGAGAGGCAGAGAACTGCTTTGTGAATGGCACACGCACACACAGCAAGATGTTTATGAGATATGTGTCAAGTGGTGATCAGTGAAGTCCGTCCTGTTTCAATTTAGATGTATATGAAAACTTAACTTAAACAGTAGATCTTCTTTAAATAGACATGTTGGACACCCCCACATGTTAGTTCCAAGCTCGATTTCGTGATTGAGGTCATCTCCCGTCCGCTGCGGCCACTCAATGGTGCTGTCCCTAGATTTAAAACACGAAGAAGATGAAGATGACGTGAAGAGGTGTAAAGATCATCAAAGATCATCAAAGATCATCAGAGATCATCAAAGATCATCAAAGATCTTAATTAGAACCTAATCCATTACGGGATAGTTATAGAAAATATAAAGAACATATATCATCCGATGGACACTATGGGAATCCACGTGGCATGTCATGTGAGTTCGGCGTCGAGCAGCGTTTGGAGGTCAGATGCCTTGGTTTCCATCCGCCTTGCAGGAAGCCTCAGGTGACTCCGAGTTGAACTCTTTACACCAAATAAAGCTGTACCAATGAACATCAAGGAACATATATATATATATATGAAGAATTTATGAACATAAATGCAGATAAATGATGATAAATGAACTATAATTAGATCTATAATTCGATGCTAATTTAATGATTTTTAAAATGAACTAAGCAAAATTCAACTTTGGACAATTCCACTCCAGCAGTTTGGTGCCGGATCTTTTTGTCCATGGCGTTGACATTTTTCTGAGGCCGCTGAGAAGAGATTCTCGATCAGCCTCCAGGACACGTAGAGCTCCAAGAGCTGAGTCTTGTGACAAACTGACAAACTGACAATAGACTGACGATGATCTCATTTTTGATATCAAATTTTTGACAATTTTTTAGATTTAATAAATTTAGAATGATTTGGATGCTGTCAGCCCACCGTTGAGGTTTGCCCGCGCTTCCGTGGGTTTGGACCCCAGAGATGCGTTTCTTTTTCTGCTCCAGAGATCCGTGGGAATGTTCCGCCGAGGCCAGAAAGGCTGAGAAAGAGGAGAAAGAGAAAGGCGCATAGTTTTGAGATGTTTTGAGGATTTTTGAGGTGTGATATGTCGGATATGTTGGGAAATATGTTGGGTAGCAAAATTAGCAAAGCTGTTTGATCATTTTTGATCATGTTTGGTCTCCATTTTTCTACGAAATCAGAGAGGTGATGGACTGAGCTGACCGAGCTCAAAGGTTAGCTCGGGCGCCTTCAAAGCGCCTTCTCAGCGAAGTTTGAACCGGATCTAGGACCAAAAGCGGCGAATGATGTCAGAGATGTCAACATCTCTGGATCGACTTTTCCAGTCATGGAAGATCCTGGAAGTACTGTTATGATGCTGTTTCATACATTTTCATATTTACATTTTTGAGCCAGCAAAGCGGAGCTTGGAACCTGGCACTGTGGTCCTGGTCCCGTGTTTCTGAATTCATAGCATGAAGTCGTGAGAGACTTGGCGCAGCTCAGGCTGCAGATACATCACCAGTCGATCTGGGTGTTTTTTTTCACCTTTCAAAATCAAAGATGTTTGATTCGATTGAGTATTGGGGCATATGGTGACGTTCTGAAATAAATTTTAAGACACTACCCAGATGGACACTCCTGGAACCAGTGATTTGCATTCTTTGCAGCCAGTCTGTGATCCAGAATGGCAGAAGATGCGGAATCCGGCGAGATTTTTCAATCTGCCCAACTTCTCAGGCTTTGGGTGACGTTTGCAACTTAGGGAAGGCGCCAAGGCATCCTTTTTGGGAAACCCCAAAGATGAGAACAAGGCAGTGGCGCAGCCGCACATCTTTGTGTCACCAGCTGCGGAGGCATGGAAACAGTCAAGGATCATCACGGATCCTGCGAGATTGAACTAATTGTTTTTCAATTATCCACTGGTCCAATCCTTGGTCCAATCCACAACGTCACCGCATATCACAGCATTCAAACATAAACAAACGGACTCCCAGTTTTGGCGGTTGACAACTGAGATAGGGCGAGTGTGAATGTCACGGTTCCAAATTGGTACTTTCAAACACATGCTGTTTTCCAGCGGGATTCTGGCATGAACCCACTTTGCTGTCATTTTGGATGGATTGAAAACAGCAAAATGAAGCAAGATGAAGCAAGTGACGAATCCGGTGACGAATCCAGTGACGAATCCAGTGACGAATCCAGTGACGAATCCAGTGACGAATCCAGTGACGAATCCAGTGACGAATCCAGCTATGAATCCAGTGACGAATCCAGTGACGAATCAAGCGATGATTGGAAGCATTTGGAAGCACTAGAGATCCATCCAGTGTCAATCCTTGTGTGTTCTCGTTCCTCCGCCGAATCGTACCGTCGCATTGCCGCGCCGTTGGGAGAAGCAGAAAAGTCCTCTGCTCGAGCACTTGGCTCTGCAGGCAATGCCCACCCGTTCGGTACTCACAAATGATAAATGATTTTAATGATCAGTAATTGCGAATCATGATTCGATGTGATGTGATATGATTTAGTATATTTATGTATATATATTTAGTATTAATGATAAATCATGTTTTTCTTCAAAGATTCGATGTTTTGGACATGAAGTGACGCCTTGGCCAAGTGCTGCGAGCTTTGGGCCTTGCTTACCTTGCTTCACTCGGCTTCGACCTGGTGGGGTCGCGTACCACAGCTCCCAAAAGATGCGATTGGTTGACGGTGGTCTTGAGAGGTGAAGTCACTGCTTATTCACGGTTTATGTAATGCTGTTCTTGGGCATTGTTGGGTATGACTCGGTAGTTAATTCTTTGAGAATCTCTAAGACATCCAATCTGCTTCAAAGGACTGTTCAAAAGATGTTTTAAAGTATAATATCCAGATGTGCCATAATTGTCCTATCATATTCCATTTGTGATGATTGATGTTTGACTTGAATACCATTTATATACCATGTCTACTTGAACATCTTGAACTTTCTACTTCAAGTAGCTGAACGCGTTGAATTTCAGGCTGAGAGCTTGAAGCCGAGCCTTGGAGAAGCTGGGACAGTGGTGCGTCTCAAGGCCACCATGGCAGAGGTGGTTTGCCCATCCGTTTCCCACAGGACTGGAGTGATCGGACATCTGACCGGATGCTCGGCTCATCTCGGCTCATCTCGGCTCATCTCGGCGGCCCAGGTTCAACATGCTTCAACCATCTCTGATCTGTAGATTTCTGTAGATTTTACAGATCATTATATCTTATATTATATCTTATATGATATCTTATTATATCTTATTATACTCTGCTGGTCCAATGGCTCCATTTGCTATTCAAAATCTTGAATAAAATGGCAGTGCATGACGTTGCACACAACTTGAAAAAGAAGAGTGGCATGATGTTCTCCCACCGCGAAGCGAAGCCAGGAGCCAAAGCTGGAACCTGAAATGTTTGGAGACCGATCCATCAGAGGTGCCGAAATCGCGAAATCGCTTGAACTTGTGATGAAGTTTTCTGTCTTGAATTCTCTCGTGTATCTGTTTTGTGTGTGTGTGTTGGATTGGAGAATTGGAGTGTTTCAAAGTTGTTGAATATCTTCCTGCAGGCCTTGTTTTGCTTGGACCTTCATGATCATCCATTGCTGGAGCCTTGCTTCCTTCAACTTCCGTCGCCCCTCAATTTTTGTTGATTTTTCATGATTTTTCGTCCAATTTTTGTACGGCTTTTCTCAAGCTTTTCCGGAGACGATTCGAGGCTGTGGTGTGGCAGTTTTCCAAATTGCCACACCTGCGATGCAGAGTGCGACCGCCGCAAAATTTGGGAGGTCGATTCACAGTCTGGCATCACTTGTGCTCTCGTCCCC
This sequence comes from Cladocopium goreaui, assembly GCA_947184155.2. Taxonomy (NCBI): domain Eukaryota; class Dinophyceae; order Suessiales; family Symbiodiniaceae; genus Cladocopium; species Cladocopium goreaui. Next base: position 68,568 of record CAMXCT020003791.1, read on the forward strand.
AGCAGTTGCCTTTCTTTTTGTTTGAACTGAGATTTCAAATATTTCAAGTCCCCGTTTTTTGCATCGTACCTTTGTTGGCTCTGCGAATGCCTGCTTACTGGCTGCTGACTCAAAATCTTGAAGTCTGATTGCAACCTTGTGTTGCTTCTGTCCTTAGCGTTTAGAGAAGCTGCGAAGGACAAAGGAAAACACTACTTTCACCATAGATCAGGTTCTGCATCAGACTTCTGTGGCAAACAGCGGGTTGACAGCAGAATTTCGAACTTGGGACGGCAGGCATATCGCTGTGCCAAGTGTGACTTCGATGCCAGCAGCCAAGAAATTTCCAGTCGAGCTGTGCTTCACCCCGAGAGTATCGTCATCGCCAGGGTGACCAAAATGGTGGAAACCAGACATCCTGACTTTTAAAAACCAACCAGAACACTGCTAACGATAATCAGGGTGAGGCAGAATTCCCTTTGGGGCGATTTCGGACATCTTCAGTATCAAACCACCCCATTCTTCAGGCACCACATTTTGACCTACACCCAAGTGGCTTTCACTCAGGGTTAACATTCACCCTTCACTCAGCTCATACTCATCAGTTCTTCATAGTTCTTCACCCGTCACCGAACGTGTTGACTCAGTCCCTATAGCAAGTAATTTACTCCTTCACTTCTCCAGCGATCATGCTGGCGATGAGGTCTGCACTGAATGTTCGAAGTCATATCAAACCGGCATCATCCGAAGCAGGCTCCAAGACTGACAGCATTCCCAGGATATCCCAGGATGTGGATGTCAGATGATGTCAGTGGAATAGGTTTCCTGCGCTTTTCTTTACCAAGACTAAGCACCGACGCTACATGTCCCGTTACATTTCCCGTCCAGGCTCCACTTGGAGCCTTTGGGTACTGCGCTGCTGCCACGCGGCCTGCGCAGTAGCCGTCGCAGTTGCATTGGCGAACTGCTGCCAGGTTGGGAAGAAATATGGCACCATGTCTCTATAGAAAAACCTGGAAACACCTTTAAAAAAATTAAGAGTTCAGAATATTATTGGGATTTGCCTTTCTATTTTCTTCTCTACAGATCTAACTTTGATGAAAGATTCAAAGATCATGAAAGGTGGTTGTCGCTGCCCTGATGGGAACAGCGCTACAGCTGGCGCATCTTGTGCCTTGGGGAAGCCCGGAAGCCAATTGCTCCAAGACGATGATCTTTTTAGACTGTGGATGGAAACTCACCATGATTTATGATTTTTGATAAGAATTGGATAGAATTGGCAGTTCTTGATGGTCTCTTGCCTTGAAATCGTGATGCCGCAGCCTTTGAAACTACACACGTGGACGTGGAGGGTCGGATGGCGTCTCTCTCGTTATGTCGATGGCATTTGAGCTTGAACCTCCATCACTTGCGCAGAGCCTTGGCATATCCTTTGGTGCAATTTTCAATGATTTCATCAGTCTGTAGACCTTCTATGACCTCGTATAGCATCATTAGCCTCTAGAATTTGAAGTTGATTTAAGGGCTTACGCCCGACAGCCGGCCAGGGGCCCACGAGAGGGAAAAGGATCATAAAGAGTTTATAAAGAAGAAATGAGGGTAAAGGATGATTGTTGCTGTTGTTGTTGTTGTTGTTGTTGTCGTTGTCGTTGTCGTTGTCGTTGTCGTTGTCGTTGCCGTTGCCGTTGTCGTTGTGGTTGTGGTTGTGGTTGTCGTTGTGGTTGTGGTTGTGGTTGTGGTTGTGGTTGTCGTTGTCGTTGTCGTTGTCGTTGTCGTTGTCGTTGTCGTTGTCGTTGTCGTTGTCGTTGTTGTTGTTGTTGTTGTGGTTGTCGTTGTCGTTGTCGTTGTCGTTGTCGTTGTCGTTGTCGATGTCGTTGTCGTTGTCGTTGTCGTCGTTTTTTTTTTGCTGTTGTTGATTGTTGCTGTTGTTGTTGTTGTTGTTGTTGCTGTTGTTGTTGTTGTTGCTGCTGCTGCTGTTGTTGTTGTTGTTGTTGTTGTCGTCGTCGTCGTCGTCGTCGTCGGTACAAACAAAGACTGGGGCCCTCAAAACAAGCTACCTGAGCTTATTTTGGAATTTGCTTAGTGTTCTTTAAGAGCGTCGTTGTTGTTGTTGTTGTTGTGGTGGTGGTGGTGGTTGTTGGCCCACCTTCGGGCTATGTTGGCCCCGTCTTGGACCAGCTTGGGGCCATCTTAGGAGCTATGTTGGCCCATCTTGTGGCTATGTTGGCCCATCTTGGGGCCCATCTTGGGGGTATGTTGGCCCATCTTGGGGCTATGTGGGCCCAAGCTTGTGGGCCATGTTGGGCCATCTGGGGGCTATGTTGGGCCAGCTTGCGCCCGTTTTGGGGCGTATGTTGGGCCATGCTGACCCATCTTGATCCACAAGATCGAAAAAATGGCATATGTTTTTACCTCTCTCCTATGGAGAGGAGAGAATGCCGCACAGCAGTGCCATGGCCGCGGGGCTTACAGGGCTACGCCCCCTGTCACCGACCCCAAGAGGTTGTGGGCATGGCGAGCAGGAGGCCGGCAACACAGACATGTTAATACTGATGTTAAGCGTTTTTTTTTACAAGGTGGAGACCCTCCAAATACCAAAACAACGACAGGTGAAATTATAGCCTCTTGGAAAGAAAAGTCCAGCTGCCAAGGCTCGAAAAGGGCGGCTTCGCCACACTCAAACAGCAGGGCCCTGAAGGATGGAACGGGCTTCCGGGCAACGGCCGGTACTGCCTAACATTGCTTTCTGAACCTACAAGAAACTAGCTGTCTTTTTGCTCTCGCCGCTGCTTTCTCCTGTCTTCTTGCTCTTGCTCCTCGTCCTCTCTTGCTGCCCGGTGCTGGCCAACCAATCCAAGTCCAGCCACCAAGCCTCGAAATGTTCAGCTGCCAAGGCTCGAAAACGGTGGCTTCGAAACATTCAAATAGGGACGGAACGGGCCTTGGGCAACGGCCCGTCCTGCCTAACTTTGCTTTCTGAACCTACAAAACATTTGCTGTCTTTTTGCCCTTGCCGCTGCTTTCTCCTGCCTTCTTGCTCTTGCTCCTTGCTGCGTGTCAAATATTTTTTCACCCTTTTGCTGCTGCCGGCGGGGTCGGCCGATTCTTGCTCCTTGTGTCGTGTCCCCTCTTCTCTTACACGCCCCCCGGGCCGTCGGCTGGGGTCCGCGGATATATGTTGATATGAGGATATGAATGAAGATAGGAAGAGTCGAACCGCGGCTTTGATGAAACGGGGCATCTGAGGACTTATATGCGTGGCCCCCTCGTTCCACATGGTCATGGCAAGCCCTTGAGCAAGGAGGACCATTGAACAACCGGGCGGCCAGGCTCGCCAGGCTCAGCATCGATAGGTTTTGTGAATCGCCAGGAGTTGGATGGGCTGCGCACTGAATTGGCTGCCATCAAGAAGGCCCACAACGGGATATCACGGGATGTCACACCATGCTCTGCCGACTGTTTCGTCCCAAAAAGTATGAATGCCACTACACGGGTCCCCAACCATGGTTTAAATCACCAGCGATGTGTGTTTCTTTGTGACAGGAGTTTGGCATGGTGGAGCCAGAACGCGCTTTCATGGATGAGAAAGACGTGGAATGGAGGCAGGGCACAGGTTGTTTAGGTTCTTTCTTTAGGTTTTTTCTCCTTGTTTTGGAAAACTGAGTGGCCGAATCGCCAGGTTTGGTGGACCTCCAGATTATACGGTTGCGAACCTCTACTTTCTCAAGGCGGATCTCAAGACATCAACCTCTGTAGTTTGAGAATATTTGAGAACTGCAGCAAATTCAGCAGCAGATTTGCTTCTTGATTTTCTTCAACCTGCATGATCCTTCATGATCTTTCATGATCTTCATGATCTTCATGTCATTTTCAAAAGACAGAGTGTTTGCCCCTTTTGCTTCTGCTTCTCTGACAGGGGAAGACCAAGAATCACCCAGTTGGCTCCTTGGAGATGATCGTGGAGAACTTGGCCATGGCCTCAGGATGTGCGACTGCAACGGCTGCAGCTGCTGCAACTGCTGTGGCTGCTAGGTGAAGACTTGGGAAATGGAGCGTTCCCACAAGTTGGATCCCAACAAACATCGCAGTGTGGATCCCAAAGTGTCGGCATCCCAGCCCGGCCTTGTGGGCCTTCGGCCGAACTTCGGCCTGCTCCCCAGGTTTCACCTCAGTGCCAATGGTGGCAAGAAGTACAACAACGATGAAGCAAACCACGCAGCTTCGTCAGTGGATCAGAGATTGTCAGAGATTGTCCCAGATGGTTTGGTTAAGTTTGGCCCGCAAATTACAATATTTTACGCTCTATCAAGATACGTTTCACTGCGCCATTCGCCTTTTTTTGGCAAGTTCAACATTGTTTCAGGGTTTTTGTCATGTTCTGTGCCACTCGAGATTGGGAACTACAGCGTGCTGCTAGAGAAATGCCCTGTGGACATCTATGATGTTGACCGGATCAATTGGGCAGCTCGGATCGGATCGCTTCGAGTTGGTTGGAGGTTCGTTCGATGTTAAGACATGAAACGGATTGAAACGGTGGGTGTCGGCATTGGATTGGTCCAGTATTTTCTGAGCATCTGAATTTATGAGCGCTAATAGATCCTAGTAGCATAGTGCTTGACCTACCTACCGCCATATGCCATTTTCACCACCTACCCATGTGGCGTTTGGAATCAGATTCTGTAGACCATCAGGATGAAACATCATCAAAATATCATGAAACGTCATTGTCCATCAGCATCATTGAATCATTGGCCATTCATGGACAATCTGAATATTCTGAATCATTGAAACTATTGAAACCGCTTCTGCGTCATCAATGGAATCGCTGCAGCCCAGGAACAGTCACATGAGAAATTCCACAGTGCCTTTGCCGCCTTCCCCTGGGAGGTGTTAGAGGTGTGCCTGCATCAGCCATGCACCATCATATTTAACTGATGTTAATTGGTTCCAGAATGAAATAAGAAACCAATCCAAAAACCAATATAAGATCTAATAAGAATCCGTGAAATTTAAATTTTTGTTGCCTTGCCATGAATATGTAGCGCATGTAGAGATTTTTGATGGCAGTTCATGTTGCAACGTCGACGAGGTCTTCTCTCCCCCGCCTCGGGTGTCCTTCACCTGGCGTCACTGGGGACACTTCACTGGAAGCTACGAAGGTGCCATGGTGCCGTGCTGTGTGGTATGGGCTGGTTCCAAGCAGCTCTCAGGCTATACACAGAGACATACAGAAACTGACAGAAACGTCAAAAGCAGCAAAGTCATAGAAGATCAAGATTTGACATTTGAAGCACTGCGTCTGTGATGATGTTGTCTGTGTTTCTCAGGCAAGGAGGGGGACGGACGGCTCATTGAAATGTACGGCTTTGGCGTCGCAGTCGTGAACGACAAGTTGCAAATGGTTGACGTGGAAATCTTCTACAAGCCCGAGCCTTTCATCCAGGCCGGAACAGTTGAGAACTTGACTCAGGTTGCTTACGTCTTCCTCTAGCATATATAGCCGATATAGCATATCAACATCCATCGTATTTTTGTTTGAAGTGTTCCTTATCAAGTGTTCCAGCTTGGGCTGGTGTCTCCACTTAGGTGCTGAACCCTTTATCACCCTTGTACGCAAAGGAGATCTTGTGGAGGATTTATCATGGTACATCAGAAAAAGCTTGAGAAAAGGTAGAACGACATTTAACATGATTTAAGAATTGGACATTGGGGTATGATATGCATATATTATCATATTCCGTATATACATGTATAATCATGTATATAAGATCACATAAATATATCATATTCAGATATTATTCAGATATATTCAAGTAAAATTGCTGGGTTTTGATCCCGTCGCGACTCCAGTCCCTCCGTGGCACGGCTGGAAGTAGCAGCACCTGGCGTGGCACCGACATCTTGGGAGAAGGCACCATGGCAGCCATGGCATAGCAGGCCTCACATCCTCCAGGTATATCATTGTGTATCTAGTAGGTGTATATCTACATTATAGGCCATTATAGGTGTATATATGTATAATTATATATATATAATCCTCCTGCCATTTTCCTCTATAAAATGGCGGTACCGGTTAAGAGCTAAATTTTATTTGGCTATTTTTCTGTGACATAGCCTATAGAGGTTGGGAACCCATTTTTATAGAGAGGGTATCTTGTATTCAGTTGTTTTTTTGGGGGGAGGCTCATCTTGTGACAATTTTTCGTTTTTTTTTCGATTTTATAGAGGGAGAACCTGGCATTATGATGCCCATTTGTATTAAATAATATTTGATTATTTCTTGATTTTATAGAGCATGAACTGTGGTCACCAATCTCATCATCAATCAACACCTGAACGCACGTTCCTGCAACTGCAATTTTGGAGGCCCATGAGGAAAGGGTCTGAATATGCACGATGCAAGAATCATTTTCCTCACTAAAATGGTGATACCCACAGGTGGTTTAAAATGACCATTTAATGTAGTTAAGTTTAAGGTCTGTGCACAAAGTGTCAAAACAATGACAAAAAATAAGATTCTGATTTTATGGAAGGCCATTCGCAAGCCATTTGTAACCTAACATGTGACTTATGACCAATTCAGGTGGACTCAGGTACCAGACCTTTATAGAGGGGCTATGTTTGTGGCAATGTTCCGATTTGTGGGCCCACTGATCCTGATTTTATAGAGGGGAGGTTTTTGAGATGAATTTGCTGTTGTAACCGATCGCCGCATCCCGTTAACATTTTTATCAAGGCACAAGGGGAATAGGCCTGATTGGTTGCCAATACAGCAGCTCACTAATGTGATTGTTGTTGAGGTTTCACGCAGCAGTGGATCCACGTCTTAGAGATAGTGAGATAGATATAATCTATATATAAGTATTATAGAGAGAGAGAGAGACAGATGGATAGATAGAGGGGAGTTCAGACTGGTTTCAGATTCTTTCAAATACCTCTTCTGAGCCCTTCCCACAGAACAGAGTTTCAAAGTTGCTCATTGTTCTTTTTTTTTGAAGGTTGTGCCTTTGGACCCATTGTCTCTAGAACGTCAAAAAGTTCCAACAGCTGCGCTCTGCCCATATCTTTCCCGCTGCCCTGCCCTCTAAACTCCAAAATTGGGTCATTACATGCCTGAAACATCTTCAAACCTTTCCATATATTGAGGTGCAGAAGTATTCCAAAATGGGAATTTCGTGGGCAGGAAGGCGGGTAACATATGGGCAGAATCCAGTTTCTGCAACTTTTTGATTCTATAGCATATTAACGCCGAATACGTGCACTATATACAGGTATCCCCACTGATTTCCGAATTTCCGAATCACCCGTGGAAAGGCAACGTCACCACTCGCAATGTTGAAGCAAAACCTCTCTATAAAATCGACAAATTAGTCTCTATTTGGGGGTCCTTCAAACCTGAATTGTCCAAGTTGGAGTCCTGCTGCACCTCACAATATGGAAAGGGGCAAAGGATGTTTCAGGCAGGCGCAGACCAAAATTTGGAGTTTAGCTGCAACTTTTTGATTTTATAGAGAGAATGGGTCCATACTGAGGCCGAGTACATCCACTAAGTACCCCCACGTTCCAATTTCAAAGCTGTGAAAAGGCAATGTCAACACGCGCAGTGTTGAAGCAAAACCTTTCGATAGAGTCCAAAAATTGTTCTTTATTTGGGGGCCCTTCAAACCTGAGTTTTCCATTTTGGAGTACTGCTGCGCCTCACAATATAAGGAAAGGCCTCAGTATGGACCCCCTCAAAAAGTTGCAGCTAAACTCCAAAATTTGGTAAGTGCCTGCCTCGAACATCCTTGACCCCTTTCCATATTGTGAGGCACAGCAGGATTCCAACTGGCCAATTCAGGTTTGAAGGACCCCCAAGTAGAGACTAATTTGTCGATTTTATAGAGGTTTTGCTTCAACATTGCGCGTGGTGACGTTGCCTTTCCACTGCTTGAAATTGGGAAGTGGGGGTACTTAGTGGATGTACCCGGCTTCAATATGGACCGTTGTCTTTAGAACATCAACAAGTTTCAAAAATTGGGTTCTGCCCATATGTTTCCCCCCTCCATGCCCTCTAGACTTCAAAATTTGTTCCTTATATCCCTCAAACATTTTGAGGCCTTTCCATATATTGTGAGGCGCAGCAGTACTCCAAAATGGAAAATTCAGGTTTGAAGGGCCCCCGAATAAAGATTTTTTTCGATTGTATCGAGAGGTTTTGCTTCAACAATCCGGGTGCCAAAAAGTGTCCCGAAAGGGCGATTGTTTTCCATTTTTTCGGGTATGTGATGTGTATTTTGTTTTTCTTATTTCTTTTTGGACTGAACCTGAGTCAGCAAACTATGGAAATTGATGGCATCCCAAGCCCCAACCGTCCAAAAGAAGTTTCTCTCTATAAAACCAAGGACCCAGGTCCAGCTTGTATCGACATGCCTTTCGAACAGCCCCACTATAAAATCAGAGACCAGGTACCCCAATATTAAGGGTCCACATGTTTCAAAAGAATTTGTGAAACCATCATTTTGGAGATCCTGATTTTAAACGAAAAAGACGTCTCCAAATGTGACCCTGGTTACAAAACAGGCATTTGTAGCCATGTGGTGCCTTTTGTTTCTTGATTTTATAGAGTCGTATTTCTTGCAATCTGATTGTGTCTTGATTTTAGAGAGATTCTCAGAATGTACCATTGTTATAGTTGGACCCAGGTGCCTCGATAGAATGGCGGTCTCTGGGAGACCCTTGAAATTCACAAGGGGATCAATTTCAGTCTAAAATTATCTCAGATGTTTCAAGGTCATTTTGATGTAGATGTTTGAAGCGTCAAAAGACAGGAAGGTTGTTTTCTGTTTAAAAATCGTTCAATTCAACAGAAATGTGAAAAAATGGAGTTGCCACAAAGAATGGCAGAGGCGACATTGACTTGTTTCTGCCAACTTAAATGTTCTGGTCTGGAAAGAAGGAGGGGGAGCCTAGGGGGGCGGAATGGCTGTCTATAAAATCAATGAATTACTTTACTTCGTGTGATCCCCACCATGACATTTATACATTTTGTTACTGGCAAATCTTCTGGCATTCTATCTGACATTTTATCTGGCATTCTATCTGGCATACCTTCTGGCATTCTATCTGGCATATCTTCTGGCATTCTATCAGGCATATCTTCTGGCATTCTACCTGGCATATCTTCTGGCATTCTATCTGGCACATCTTCTGGCATATTATCTGGCAAATCTTCTGGCATTCTATCTGGCAAACATTCTGGCACTTTATCTGGCATACCTTCTGGCATTCTACCTGGCATATCTTCTGGCATATCATCTGGCAAATCTTCTGGCATTCTATCTGGCAAACATTCTGGCACTTTATCTGGCATACCTTCTGGCATTCTATCTGGCATATCTTCTGGCATTCTACCTGGCATATCTTCTGGCATATGTTCTGGCATATCTTCTGGCATTCTATCTGGCATATCTTCTGGCATTCTATCTGGCATATCTTCTGGCACTTTATCTGGCAAACATTCTGGCACTTTATCTGGCATATCTTCTGGCATTCTATCTGACATTTTATCTGGCATTCTATCTGGCATACCTTCTGGCATTCTATCTGGCATATCTTCTGGCATTCTATCTGGCATATCGTCTGGCATTCTATCTGGCATATCTTATAGCTTTCTATCTGGCATATCTTCTGGCATTCTATCTGGCCGTTGAGGTCCAGCGGTGCACGCTGAGCTGGGCAGGTCCCAGGTTGAGGTCCAGCGGTGCACACTGAGCTGGGAAGGTTCTAGGTTGAGGTCCAGCGGTGCACACTGAGCTGGGAAGGTCCCAGGTTGAGGTCCAGCGGTGCACACTGAGCTGGGCAGGTCCCAGGTTGAGGTCCAGCGGTGCACACTGAGCTGGCATGTCCCAGGTTGAGGTCCAGCGGTGCACACTGAGCTCGGAAGTTGGCGAAGAGCTTGGCGAAGAGTTGGCAAGGCGGAAGTGGAGGTGGAAGTTGATGCAGACATGGTCGAGGAGAAACTGGAGGAGGAGGCGGAGGAGGAGGAGGACGAGGAGGAGGAAGAGGAGGAGGAGGATAGCTAGCCGAGGAGGAGGAGGAGAAGAACAACTGTGATAAAATCTAACAACCCTCACCTGGCAGGTGGGGAAAAAGGGGTCCTGGTAGTTTTTCTTGAGATTAGTAGGTCCCTATTATTCCACTATAAAATCATTCAATTCCAAAACCAGGTCAAATTTGGGATCCTCAAAAACACACCCAAAAAACACACTTTTGCAAGCCCCAAATCTGGTCCATGATTTATAAAGCCAAACATTGGCAACTTAACTGAGATTCATACTATGGAAGTTGGTAACCCAGGTACTCCATTTTATAATAAATCTTCTTGTTTTGGGGCTCTAGACCACATAGTGTTTGATTTTATAGAGCATAAACCTTCCACTTTTCATATAGGAAGTCGATTCTATAGAAGCCACCTAGGTACCCACTATAAAATGAAGGCCCATGAGTTCCCCATGGAATCCACAGGGGGATTATATATATATATGGTGTAGGTAATATGAAGGTAATATTCAATGCATATGATCTAGATTGATGATGTGATGCAGGTTGTGTGTGTACTTCGTGCAACGGGTGCCTGCCGTGTCTCTCAGGTGCCACAAGCCATTGCCCATTTGTGGAGAAGCAGAAACGAAAAGGTTTCCCAGCCGGAGAATGTCCTGTTCGCAAAGCAAAATGTGAACAGGTCAAACTCTGACGACTCTGATAGCTCTCGACGCAAACGACATTGAATGACACGAAACGTCCCATACGAAGGAAGTATGCTGTGTTTTCATCATTTCAGGGTCTTCAGTGTTTGGGTTTTGCGGATTCTTGGAGAAACACCTCATGTGACCTCATGTCACACAAGAATCGGATGGAATCGATTTTGTGCATGCAATTGCCATGTCAAGTGAGTAGCGTGGTTACCCAGACAAAATCTGAGTGCCACTGCCGCCACTGCCCTGCCGAAAAGCGGTTTGGATTTGTTCTTTAAAAGGAAAGCTGGTGCCGCTGGGACGTTCCTGGTTTTGCGGGTGCAGCATACCTGGTGCCGCTGGTCACCCTTGCGTCGGCAGCTTCTCGTAGAGAACTGCAGGGCGATTAAAAACTCTATGTCCAAAATTCCGACCTTTGTCCAACACACATCGGAAGAATCTGAACGGGAAGAAACTGTTCCCGTGTGCTACCCTGCAGAAGTTGCTGATTTGCTTCGATAAAACATCTCACAGGTATAATCTTTAGCGTTACCTGCACCTTTGTGACATTCTGTTGATTCGGTTTCTCATCAGCAACTGCAAGGGTTTCGATATGTTTACTTAGAAACTGACCACAGCGGATGACTTCAGAAATAAGTGCGTGGTGAAGTGCAAGAGGTCCAAACCTCCCTGTATTTAAAGCAGCAAACAGTTGCAAAAGCAACACCCACTCTCCAGGCAAATCAAGCTGCCCATACATGCTTCAGCATAGAAATCGACACTATAATTTTAACCCAGACATTTTTTTTACCTGAATTTGTGTTAACATGTGTTAACCATTATGAATCATGAATCGACATTATTTTTGTATCAATTTATATCAATTTCTGCCATCATCCGTGGGGCCGCACATCGCCGCTGAGGTTCTTTATTTGCGACGCTTGTCGCAACTTTGATCAGCTGGGAGAGATCACTGCAGAGACAAGGCTCCCAATCTTCCGATCCGTGGGAGTTCCCCGATTGTCAAATGGCTCTGGCGTGTTTCTCATGTCATGTTCTTGCAAGATCTATTTTTTTTTTCTGCAACTCAACTTTTTAGATATTTTTGCAAAAAAGCGGCAAAGAAATCGCCATGGGTGGTCTGACGGTACCAGGCGTCGAGATCTAGAAGATTTGCAGAACTCCACACAGCGCATTTCTGCCAGCCGCGGAATCTCAGGAGATGGGTTGTCCGAACGGTTGTCCAGCTTGTCCGTGGATATATTTGGATGCCATTTCGAGGTATGAACAGGTTTATTATTGAAGATATTGAATATACTGCATGATTAACGAAGCTGCTCAAACAACAGTGCAACGAAACGTAAGAAATCTGGTTGTGCAGTAGGTCTGTTTCTTTAGCTTTGAGCTTTTGATAGCGGATTCCTTTCCCAACTTAAATTGATCATGCTTGGAATCAACGTCTCAAGGTATCAGGCCATAGTATACTAATAGTAGCACAATGCTAAAGAAACCATTTCATGCTCTTCCATCATCATAGTTCAGCATAGCAACAACATACAAGAACCATCAATTCATCAATTCATCATCATCATCATAATCATCATAATCATCATAAGCATCGTAATAATCATAATCATAATCATAATAATAATAATAATCATCATCATCATCATCATCAATAATCATTAATAATCATTAATAATCATTAATAATCATTAATAATCATTAATAATCATTAATAGCCATTATATAACCATTATATAACCATTATATAACCATTATATAACCATTATATAACCGTTATGTAACCATTATATAACCATTATATAACCATTATATAACCATTATATAATAACCATTGATAACCATCATCATCATCATCATCAGCCCATCCACCGTCACTACCGTGTTTTCCAACGAGGTCTCCGGCTCCATCCCAGCGAGGCCGTGACACAAAAAAATATGGACCATGGACCACCCAAAGAGGCCACCAGGAAACAGCAGGAAACATCTTTTGAAGACATGATAAAACATAAAACATATATGATTATATATATATATATCTGTAATATTCACATAGTATGTAGATAGAAAGGGAATTGATCATACCTGAAACTGACTTCTGGCGATTTTGGACCTTAGTCTTTTTCCACCAGCCACCTTTGAAGGTGGGCCCATTTGGGCCCCTTTGTCCTTGATGATCCCGTGCCAGATCTTTGAATTGGCCGAAAACGGACTTTTTGCCAAGCTGGCAAGCCACATGAGTCAGTCACCCGCTGCTCGCACTTTGGTCCGGGCACCTGGGGCACCTCCAAACGGTTGGGCGCCGGTTTCGCCGGTTTCGCGGGAGGATTCGCACGTTTTGCAAGTCTCCATTGGATTGGGAATCTGCAACATTATACCATATCATAACCACCATATCATATACTATATCATAATCATATTCTATATATCATATATAACCACCATTCCATGATATTTATTTGTATATCATATACCAGATTCATGATTTCCCAGGTTCTGGATTTGGGTGAGTGGCTGGCTACAGCGGCTCCAGAGGAGGCCAGGGAATCTTCCACCTCAGATTGGTACCGCTTGGTACCAGGAGCTTCTAGGAAGCAAGGGAGTGTTTGATATCCAAGGTTTTCCGGTTGGCTTCATACATCTTCATACCTATCCTACAGGTCTTGCAGGGTGTTCAACCTGTTCAACCTGTTCAACCTGTTCAACCTTGACCTGCACCTTTTGAAGACCCAAAAAACTCCTTTTGAATCATCACGCCTTGATGGCAGGTGCCATCTGGGCCCGTCCTGGTGGAGATTGATGGGGTACCGTCCTCATTTCATGATTATGTCAAGGTGCCCTGCGTGAAGATCAGCGGAATCCAAATGTTTCAGGCCTGGAGCGAGAGTCATGTCGTGCAGACTTCCAAAGATGGTAACCTCCTTAGTTCAGAACTGTTCAGATGTTCATGATGTTCATGATGTTGATCATATCCGCTGTGCGATGCCCATGAAATGCATGTCTTGCCTGTGAATCTCTGAGATGGCCGTGTGGTTTTGAGGTGGAGTGCCGGAGGCAGGAATTTGGGGTTTGCCAAGTTTGAATCAGTGGAGCTTAATTGGAGCTTTTCACATTTGATGATTTTGATGCCTCTGTCCGGCTTATGATTCATTGCTCTGTTTTGCGGAGCCCGGCCAGTTTTCGTTTTGACCCTCGTTGTTCCTCTTGGTTTGAGAATGCTCGAGCACGTTTTGCATCTGTTTTGCTTTCTGCAGAGGGCTCAAGCTTTTGCATTGAAACCTTTTTCAAACCAGTTGCTCGCGGGAGCCTCAAAGCTGCTTTGCTTTCGCCATGCCGCGCGACAAGGACGTGTACTTTGCCAAGTTGGCCGAGCAGGCTGAAAGGTATCCTTAGAGTAGCTTCAGATGCGGTTTTCCTTTATTTCTTTTGGGCAACATTTCACGGAAGTGAAGCTCGGGCTGGGAACAAATCCGGGTATTGCGCAGAATCAGCACGTTGGTTGGGAAGAAGTTAGGCTGGCAGGATACTTTCAAATGGCAATAAAAAGCTGCCACAAAAAAACAAAACCCAGTTGAAGCTAAGAAAAGTCAGCATGACACTAAGCTCACATTCACTGTCAGAGAGCCAGATGGAAATGACCCAGCAAGGCATAGAAACAGCTGTGGTTTTTGCTCGTTTCCTAGTGGTTTGGCCGTGGATCTCAAGGTTGAAACTGGAATGTATACAGTTTCGATTGGGCTCCTCTGGGGAATGCCCGGTGTTATGAAAGGCCTAACTAAAACATATGCATCAAATTGCATCAAAATTATTGGGCAAACGGCTCGTAGGAAAAAGGGCTGTTAGGCAAAATGATCAATACTGGTTCTTAAGGCAAACGTTTTTTGTCGAAAACACATGTGAGATCATGTGAGATCATGTGAGATCATGTGAGGTATGATGAAATGGCCGACTACATGAAGGCCGTGGGCGACGACGGCAACGAACTCTCTGTTGAGGAGCGCAACTTGTTGTCTGTGGCCTACAAGAACACAGTGGGATCTCGTCGTGCTGCTTGGCGCATCATTTCAAGTGTGGAGCAGAAGGAGAAATCCAAGGGCAATGAGACGCAGGCGGGCTATGCAAAGGACTACCGCATCAAGGTGGAGAATGAACTCCAGAAGATCTGCGACACTATCTTGCAGCTCTTGGACAAGGGTCTCATTCCCAAGGCCACGTTCGATTTGATTTGAATATGATTTGAATATGATGTCATGTATGAGCAAATATCAGATCAATCAGATTAATCAGATCGATCAGGATTTGGATTTTGTCTTTGATGTGGTATGCTCATCCTCTTGTAAATCATTTGCTTGTGTTTTCGGCGCACTTGTTCAGACTTGCACAATTACACAGGAGAACGTTGTTACAGCTGCTACTGCATACTACTGCATGCTACTGCATGCTACTGCATGCTACTGCATGCTACTGCTGAGTGCTCTGTTTCTGTTTCTGTTTCTCACTGTGAGGCCACGCAGGCAGAGTCGAAAGTCTTTTACCAAAAAATGAAGGCACGAATGAGCGTTGACTGCGTTGACTGAACTTTGCACAGGTTGTACAGAGTGTCTTCGACATGTGTGTTGGACATGTTTTGGAGATGCTTGGGACATGTTTTGAACCTGTATCAACTAGGAGGCATTCTTGAGATGTATCGTCCGCAGTGTCATAGTCGTAGTGTTGTTGCCTCTTTTTTCGGTGCGTCAGACCGTCAGGCAGACTACTACCGCTACATTGCGGAGTTCCGCAGTGGTGATGAGAAGAGCAAAGCTGCTGAGGAGGCACGCAAGGCCTATGCTGATGCAGCCAAGGTGGCCAAAGATGACCTTGCGGTCACACATCCAATTCGCCTTGGCCTGGCTTTGAACTACTCCGTCTTCATGTACGAAGTGCTCAAGACCCAGATGAAGCATGCAAGATGGCGCGCACCGCCTTTGAGGACAAGTGGTTCAAGCATGCTAAACTGCTAAACCATGCTGAAACGTGCCTAATACCAAAATCGATCCAAAATGGTAAAGGTGACAATAAGACCGTCGTGTGGCGGTGTTTTATACGATTATACACGTGTTTTTTGTTTTCTGTTTCTTTGCCAAAGTTAGAACCCTTTTGACTTGCGTTCAAGAGCTTCCCCATATCCAACCAACAACAAACAGTCTATCATCGTCAATCCCAATTCGTTAGTGCAAGAGATCCAAGTTTTGCGCTTTGATGGAGTGAAGATGAATTAAGATGAACTAAGATTTCTCACACTTGCCCCTCGAGGATGCCATTGCAGAGCTTGACAATGTGGCCGAGGATTCGTACAAGGACTCGACGCTGATTATGCAGCTGCTGCGAGACAACTTGACCCTCTGGACTTCCGACCAGGAAGCCGGAAATTGAGACTAGGCAGATCGCAGGCATGTCGGCGGCAACCACAGCTGTTGCAGAAAGCTGACTTGGACCGCACACTGTCTTGGGAGATGGGGGGAACCCACATAGAAACTGATGAGCAGAACGCTGAAAAAGAATCCGCGGCTGCACTTGCTGGAGAGTGACTGCCCCGGAAAAACCCAGAAATTCTAGACCAAAACGACCAGAACCTACAGAACGCAAGCTTGCAGAACGCACTTCACATCACAGTTTTCACGGTGTGGAGACTGCAACACTTCACCTCTTCAGTTCACTTTGAATTGACTGCAGATGTTCAGGCCTGGAGCGAGAGTCATGTCGTGCAGACTTCCAAAGATGGTAACCTCCTTAGTTCAGAACTGTTCAGATGTTCATGATGTTCATGACGTTGATCATATCCGCTGTGCGATGCCCATGAAATGCATGTCTTGCGTGTGAATCTCTGAGATGGCCGTGTGGTTTTGAGGTGGAGTGCCGGAGGCAGGAATTTGGGGTTTGCCAAGTTTGAATCAGTGGAGCTTGATTGGAGCTTTTCACATTTGATGATTTTGATGCCTCTGTCCGGCTTATGATTCATTGCTCTGTTTTGCGGAGCCCGGCCAGTTTTCGTTTTGACCCTCGTTGTTCCTCTTGGTTTGAGAATGCTCGAGCACGTTTTGCATCTTTTTTGCTTTCTGCAGAGGGCTCAAGCTTTTGCATTGAAACCTTTTTCAAACCAGTTGCTCGCGGGAGCCTCAAAGCTGCTTTGCTTTCGCCATGCCGCGCGACAAGGACGTGTACTTTGCCAAGTTGGCCGAGCAGGCTGAAAGGTATCCTTAGAGTAGCTTCAGATGCGGTTTTCCTTTGTTTCTTTTGGGCAACATTTCACCGAAGTGAAGCTCGGGCTGGGAACAAATCCGGGTATTGCGCAGAATCAGCACGTTGGTTGGGAAGAAGTTAGGCTGGCAGGATACTTTCAAATGGCAATAAAAAGCTGCCCAAAAAAAACAAAACCCAGTTGAAGCTAAGAAAAGTCAGCATGACACTAAGCTCACATTCACTGTCAGAGAGCCAGATGGAAATGACCCAGCAAGGCATAGAAACAGCTGTGGTTTTTGCTCGTTTCCTAGTGGTTTGGCCGTGGATCTCAAGGTTGAAACTGGAATGTATACAGTTTCGATTGGGCTCCTCTGGGGAATGCCCGGTGTTATGAAAGGCCTAACTAAAACATATGCATCAAATTGCATCAAAATTATTGGGCAAACGGCTCGTAGGAAAAAGGGCTGTTAGGCAAAATGATCAATACTGGTTCTTAAGGCAAACGTTTTTTGTCGAAAACACATGTGAGATCATGTGAGATCATGTGAGATCATGTGAGGTATGATGAAATGGCCGACTACATGAAGGCCGTGGGCGACGACGGCAACGAACTCTCTGTTGAGGAGCGCAACTTGTTGTCTGTGGCCTACAAGAACACAGTGGGATCTCGTCGTGCTGCTTGGCGCATCATTTCAAGTGTGGAGCAGAAGGAGAAATCCAAGGGCAATGAGACGCAGGCGGGCTATGCAAAGGACTACCGCATCAAGGTGGAGAATGAACTCCAGAAGATCTGCGACACTATCTTGCAGCTCTTGGACAAGGGTCTCATTCCCAAGGCCACGTTCGATTTGATTTGAATATGATTTGAATATGCTGTCATGTATGAGCAAATATCAGATCAATCAGATTACTCAGATCAATCAGATGAATCAGATCAATATGATCAATCAGGATTTGGATTTTGTCTTTGATGTGGTATGCTCATCCTCTTGTAAATCATTTGCTTGTGTTTTCGGCGCACTTGTTCAGACTTGCACACTTACACAGGAGAACGTTGCTACAGCTGCTACTGCATGCTACTGCTGAGTGCTCTGTTTCTGTTTCTGTTTCTCACTGTGAGGCCACGCAGGCAGAGTCGAAAGTCTTTTACCAAAAAATGAAGGCACGAATGAGCGTTGACTGCGTTGACTGAACTTTGCAGAGGTTGTACAGAGTGTTTTTGACATGTGTGTTGGACATGTTTTGGAGATGCTTGTGTGGGACATGTTTTGAACCTGTATCAACTAGGAGGCATTCTTGAGATGTATCGTCCGCAGTGTCATAGTCGTAGTGTTGTTGCCTCTTTTTTTGGTGCGTCAGACCGTCAGGCAGACTACTACCGCTACATTGCGGAGTTCCGCAGTGGTGATGAGAAGAGCAAAGCTGCTGAGGAGGCACGCAAGGCCTATGCTGATGCAGCCAAGGTGGCCAAAGATGACCTTGCGGTCACACATCCAATTCGCCTTGGCCTGGCTTTGAACTACTCCGTCTTCATGTACGAAGTGCTCAATGACCCAGATGAAGCATGCAAGATGGCGCGCACCGCCTTTGAGGACAAGTGGTTCAAGCATACTAAACTGCTAAACCATGCTGAAACGTGCCTAATACCAAAATCGATCCAAAATGGTAAAGGTGACAATAAGACCGTCGTGTGGCGGTGTTTTATACGATTATACACGTGTTTTTTGTTTTCTGTTTCTTTGCCAAAGTTAGAACCGTTTTGACTTGCGTCCAAGAGCTTCCCCATGTCCAACCAACAACAAACAGTCTATCATCGTCAATCCCAATTCGTTAGTGCAAGAGATCCAAGTTTTGCGGTTTGATGGAATGAAGATGAATTAAGATGAATTAAGATTTCTCACACTTGCCCCTCGAGGATGCCATTGCAGAGCTTGACAATGTGGCTGAGGATTCGTACAAGGACTCGACGCTGATTATGCAGCTGCTGCGAGACAACTTGACCCTCTGGACTTCCGACCAGGAAGCCGGAAATTGAGACTAGGCAGATCGCAGGCATGTCGGCGGCAACCACAGCTGTTGCAGAAAGCTGACTTGGACCGCACACTGTCTTGGGAGATGGGGGGAACCCACATAGAAACTGATGAGCAGAACGCTGAAAAAGAATCCGCGGCTGCACTTGCTGGAGAGTGACTGCCCCGGAAAAACCCAGAAATTCTAGACCAAAACGACCAGAACCTACAGAACGCAAGCTTGCAGAACGCACTTCACATCACAGTTCACGGTGTGGAGACTGCAACACTTCACCTCTTCAGTTCGCTTTGAATTGACTGCAGATGTTCAGGCCTGGAGCGAGAGTCATGTCGTGCAGACTTCCAAAGATGGTAACCTCCTTAGTTCAGAACTGTTCAGATGTTCATGATGTTCATGATGTTCATGACGTTGATCATATCCGCTGTGCGATGCCCATGAAATGCATGTCTTGCGTGTGAATCTCTGAGATGGCCGTGTGGTTTTGAGGTGGAGTGCCGGAGGCAGGAATTTGGGGTTTGCCAAGTTTGAATCAGTGGAGCTTGATTGGAGCTTTTCACATTTGATGATTTTGATGCCTCTGTCCGGCTTATGATTCATTGCTCTGTTTTGCGGAGCCCGGCCAGTTTTCGTTTTGACCCTCGTTGTTCCTCTTGGTTTGAGAATGCTCGAGCACGTTTTGCATCTTTTTTGCTTTCTGCAGAGGGCTCAAGCTTTTGCATTGAAACCTTTTTCAAACCAGTTGCTCGCGGGAGCCTCAAAGCTGCTTTGCTTTCGCCATGCCGCGCGACAAGGACGTGTACTTTGCCAAGTTGGCCGAGCAGGCTGAAAGGTATCCTTAGAGTAGCTTCAGATGCGGTTTTCCTTTGTTTCTTTTGGGCAACATTTCACCGAAGTGAAGCTCGGGCTGGGAACAAATCCGGGTATTGCGCAGAATCAGCACGTTGGTTGGGAAGAAGTTAGGCTGGCAGGATACTTTCAAATGGCAATAAAAAGCTGCCCAAAAAAAACAAAACCCAGTTGAAGCTAAGAAAAGTCAGCATGACACTAAGCTCACATTCACTGTCAGAGAGCCAGATGGAAATGACCCAGCAAGGCATAGAAACAGCTGTGGTTTTTGCTCGTTTCCTAGTGGTTTGGCCGTGGATCTCAAGGTTGAAACTGGAATGTATACAGTTTCGATTGGGCTCCTCTGGGGAATGCCCGGTGTTATGAAAGGCCTAACTAAAACATATGCATCAAATTGCATCAAAATTATTGGGCAAACGGCTCGTAGGAAAAAGGGCTGTTAGGCAAAATGATCAATACTGGTTCTTAAGGCAAACGTTTTTTGTCGAAAACACATGTGAGATCATGTGAGATCATGTGAGATCATGTGAGGTATGATGAAATGGCCGACTACATGAAGGCCGTGGGCGACGACGGCAACGAACTCTCTGTTGAGGAGCGCAACTTGTTGTCTGTGGCCTACAAGAACACAGTGGGATCTCGTCGTGCTGCTTGGCGCATCATTTCAAGTGTGGAGCAGAAGGAGAAATCCAAGGGCAATGAGACGCAGGCGGGCTATGCAAAGGACTACCGCATCAAGGTGGAGAATGAACTCCAGAAGATCTGCGACACTATCTTGCAGCTCTTGGACAAGGGTCTCATTCCCAAGGCCACGTTCGATTTGATTTGAATATGATTTGAATATGATGTCATGTATGAGCAAATATCAGATCAATCAGATTAATCAGATCGATCAGGATTTGGATTTTGTCTTTGATGTGGTATGCTCATCCTCTTGTAAATCATTTGCTTGTGTTTTCGGCGCACTTGTTCAGACTTGCACACTTACACAGGAGAACGCTGCTACAGCATGCTACTGCATGCTACTGCTGAGTGCTCTGTTCTGTTTCTGTTTCTCACTGTGAGGCCACGCAGGCAGAGTCGAAAGTCTTTTACCAAAAAATGAAGGCACGAATGAGCGTTGACTGCATTGACTGAACTTTGCAGAGGTTGTACAGAGTGTTTTTGACATGTGTGTTGGACATGTTTTGGAGATGCTTGGGACATGTTTTGAACCTGTATCAACTAGGAGGCATTCTTGAGATGTATCGTCCGCAGTGTCATAGTCGTAGTGTTGTTGCCTCTTTTTTTGGTGCGTCAGACCGTCAGGCAGACTACTACCGCTACATTGCGGAGTTCCGCAGTGGTGATGAGAAGAGCAAAGCTGCTGAGGAGGCACGCAAGGCCTATGCTGATGCAGCCAAGGTGGCCAAAGATGACCTTGCGGTCACACATCCAATTCGCCTTGGCCTGGCTTTGAACTACTCCGTCTTCATGTACGAAGTGCTCAATGACCCAGATGAAGCATGCAAGATGGCGCGCACCGCCTTTGAGGACAAGTGGTTCAAGCATGCTAAACTGCTAAACCATGCTGAAACGTGCCTAATACCAAAATCGATCCAAAATGGTAAAGGTGACAATAAGACCGTCGTGTGGCGGTGTTTTATACGATTATACACGTGTTTTTTGTTATTTCTGTTTCTTTGCCAAAGTTAGAACCGTTTTGACTTGCGTTCAAGAGCTTCCCCATGTCCAACCAACAACAAACAGTCTATCATCGTCAATCCCAATTCGTTAGTGCAAGAGATCCAAGTTTTGCGGTTTGATGGAATGAAGATGAATTAAGATGAATTAAGATTTCTCACACTTGCCCCTCGAGGATGCCATTGCAGAGCTTGACAATGTGGCTGAGGATTCGTACAAGGACTCGACGCTGATTATGCAGCTGCTGCGAGACAACTTGACCCTCTGGACTTCCGACCAGGAAGCCGGAAATTGAGACTAGGCAGATCGCAGGCATGTCGGCGGCAACCACAGCTGTTGCAGAAAGCTGACTTGGACCGCACACTGTCTTGGGAGATGGGGGGAACCCACATAGAAACTGATGAGCAGAACGCTGAAAAAGAATCCACGGCTGCACTTGCTGGAGAGTGACTGCCCCGGAAAAACCCAGAAATTCTAGACCAAAACGACCAGAACCTACAGAACGCAAGCTTGCAGAACGCACTTCACATCACAGTTCACGGTGTGGAGACTGCAACACTTCACCTCTTCAGTTCGCTTTGAATTGACTGCAGATGTTCAGGCCTGGAGCGAGAGTCATGTCGTGCAGACTTCCAAAGATGGTAACCTCCTTAGTTCAGAACTGTTCAGATGTTCATGATGTTCATGATGTTCATGACGTTGATCATATCCGCTGTGCGATGCCCATGAAATGCATGTCTTGCGTGTGAATCTCTGAGATGGCCGTGTGGTTTTGAGGTGGAGTGCCGGAGGCAGGAATTTGGGGTTTGCCAAGTTTGAATCAGTGGAGCTTGATTGGAGCTTTTCACATTTGATGATTTTGAT
Organism: Cladocopium goreaui; assembly: GCA_947184155.2. Classification (NCBI taxonomy): domain Eukaryota; class Dinophyceae; order Suessiales; family Symbiodiniaceae; genus Cladocopium; species Cladocopium goreaui. The sequence continues at coordinate 90,932 of CAMXCT020003791.1, forward strand.
GCCTCTGTCCGGCTTATGATTCATTGCTCTGTTTTGCGGAGCCCGGCCAGTTTTCGTTTTGACCCTCGTTGTTCCTCTTGGTTTGAGAATGCTCGAGCACGTTTTGCATCTTTTTTGCTTTCTGCAGAGGGCTCAAGCTTTTGCATTGAAACCTTTTTCAAACCAGTTGCTCGCGGGAGCCTCAAAGCTGCTTTGCTTTCGCCATGCCGCGCGACAAGGACGTGTACTTTGCCAAGTTGGCCGAGCAGGCTGAAAGGTATCCTTAGAGTAGCTTCAGATGCGGTTTTCCTTTGTTTCTTTTGGGCAACATTTCACCGAAGTGAAGCTCGGGCTGGGAACAAATCCGGGTATTGCGCAGAATCAGCACGTTGGTTGGGAAGAAGTTAGGCTGGCAGGATACTTTCAAATGGCAATAAAAAGCTGCCCAAAAAAAACAAAACCCAGTTGAAGCTAAGAAAAGTCAGCATGACACTAAGCTCACATTCACTGTCAGAGAGCCAGATGGAAATGACCCAGCAAGGCATAGAAACAGCTGTGGTTTTTGCTCGTTTCCTAGTGGTTTGGCCGTGGATCTCAAGGTTGAAACTGGAATGTATACAGTTTCGATTGGGCTCCTCTGGGGAATGCCCGTGTTATGAAAGGCCTAACTAAAACATATGCATCAAATTGCATCAAAATTATTGGGCAAACGGCTCGTAGGAAAAAGGGCTGTTAGGCAAAATGATCAATACTGGTTCTTAAGGCAAACGTTTTTTGTCGAAAACACATGTGAGATCATGTGAGATCATGTGAGATCATGTGAGGTATGATGAAATGGCCGACTACATGAAGGCCGTGGGCGACGACGGCAACGAACTCTCTGTTGAGGAGCGCAACTTGTTGTCTGTGGCCTACAAGAACACAGTGGGATCTCGTCGTGCTGCTTGGCGCATCATTTCAAGTGTGGAGCAGAAGGAGAAATCCAAGGGCAATGAGACGCAGGCGGGCTATGCAAAGGACTACCGCATCAAGGTGGAGAATGAACTCCAGAAGATCTGCGACACTATCTTGCAGCTCTTGGACAAGGGTCTCATTCCCAAGGCCACGTTCGATTTGATTTGAATATGATTTGAATATGCTGTCATGTATGAGCAAATATCAGATCAATCAGATCAATCAGACTAATCAGATCGATCAGGATTTGGATTTTGTCTTTGATGTGGTATGCTCATCCTCTTGTCCTTCATTCTGCAAAAAACAGTCAAGAGAAAAATGCATAGATCCCTGCCACGAGCAAGATGCTGCCCAGAGTCAGTCGTAGATATTTGGAGTCCATTTGGCTGTAACTCTTTTGCCAGTGTTTTCGGTGCACTTGTTCAGACTTGCACACTTACACAGGAGAACGCTGCTACAGCATGCTACTGCATGCTACTGCATGCTACTTCTGAGTGCTCTGTTTCTGTTTCTGTTTCTCACTGTGAGGCCACGCAGGCAGAGTCGAAAGTCTTTTACCAAAAAATGAAGGCACGAATGAGCGTTGACTGCGTTGACTGAACTTTGCACAGGTTGCACAGAGTGTTTTTGACATGTGTGTTGGACATGTTTTGGAGATGCTTGGGACATGTTTTGAACCTGTATCAACTAGGAGGCATTCTTGAGATGTATCGTCCGCAGTGTCATAGTCGTAGTGTTGTTGCCTCTTTTTTTGGTGCGTCAGACCGTCAGGCAGACTACTACCGCTACATTGCGGAGTTCCGCAGTGGTGATGAGAAGAGCAAAGCTGCTGAGGAGGCACGCAAGGCCTATGCTGATGCAGCCAAGGTGGCCAAAGATGACCTTGCGGTCACACATCCAATTCGCCTTGGCCTGGCTTTGAACTACTCCGTCTTCATGTACGAAGTGCTCAATGACCCAGATGAAGCATGCAAGATGGCGCGCACCGCCTTTGAGGACAAGTGGTTCAAGCATGCCAAACTGCTAAACCATGCTGAAGCGTGCTTAATACCAAAATCGATCCAAAATTTGACAATAAGACCGTCGTGTGGCGGTGTTTTATACGATTATACACGTGTTTTTTGTTATTTCTGTTTCTTTGCCAAAGTTAGAACCGTTTTGACTTACGTTCAAGAGCTTCCCCATGTCCAACCCACAACAAACAGTCTATCATCGTCAATCCCAATTCGTTAGTGCAAGAGATCCAAGTTTTGCGGTTTGATGGAGTTAAGATGAATTAAGATGAATTAAGATTTCTCACACTTGCCCCTCGAGGATGCCATTGCAGAGCTTGACAATGTGGCTGAGGATTCGTACAAGGACTCGACGCTGATTATGCAGCTGCTGCGAGACAACTTGACCCTCTGGACTTCCGACCAGGAAGCCGGAAATTGAGACTAGGCAGATCGCAGGCATGTCGGCGGCAACCACAGCTGTTGCAGAAAGCTGACTTGGACCGCACACTGTCTTGGGAGATGGGGGGAACCCACATAGAAACTGATGAGCAGAACGCTGAAAAAGAATCCGCGGCTGCACTTGCTGGAGAGTGACTGCCCCGGAAAAACCCAGAAATTCTAGACCAAAACGACCAGAACCTACAGAATGCAAGCTTGCAGAACGCACTTCACATCACCATTCACAGTGTAGTATGAAAAATTATGAAAATCTATGGTTTCTTAGATATCCCTCGGACTTGTGTCCTTGGAATCGCTTGTTGCAACCCCCTTTTTGTCATGCTTCAATTAGAGCGCAGGCCCAGACAAAGTCGCAGACTGAGGCAGAAACCGAATTTGATGCTGTCAGTAGAGTATGCGGGGTCTTCGGTTGTTTTTGACTGTTTTGATCACTTCAAGGATAATCCTTGTTTTAATTTCATTGGTTTACAATGGTTTACCATGGTTTACCTACAATGGTTTACTTGAAGACACCTCAAGTGTCAGAAGATGCGGTCAGAAATCGAACGCAGCGCATGGACCGACCTTGGATACCTTGGCCTCGGCTCAGAACCACTGAGTCCGGCAGATCCTGATCAGGATTTAACATGATTGAACCAATTTTCCATGGTTTTTCTTTGAAATTGGTTTAAATTGGTTCACATTGGTTTACATTGGTTCAGCTTCACAGGATGTCACAGGATGTCGCGCCATGGTGACGTGAGCCGCCAGAGTCAGCGCCCTCAATGACGGACACCTCGCCCAGGGCGCCGGAAGCCTCGCCGGAAGCGTCAGGGCCGTCGCCCATATCGCCTTCCTCCCTGACGTCTGGACATAGCTGGTATCAGAAGTCATGCTTTGCGATGTCCCTCATCTCGCCCCTTGCGTGTGCCAGTGTCTTCGTGCTGGTCAAGGAGACTTGTCAAATCATTCAAAATCCATTTCATTCATTATAAATTTAGGAATCATTTATATAAGATATTTGAATATATTTATAAATAATATTAGATAATAATTATAAATCATAAATTATAAAGGATCAAACTGAAGTATGAATCATGAAATTGCACGCTGGATGGAATCCGCCAAGGATATCTATGTCTTGGAACTGGCAGCAGACATTCAAGTCATGGCAGCCGCGGGTGTTGTTGTGGCAATCTGGGGACCCACCAGCTATGTCTTGGCAGGCGCGATTCAGCGACGTGCTGTCGATTTTTTGGCCGTAGTTTCCTCAAAGCCCAAAAATCCAGCTAAGTTGGTTTATAACTCCCATAACAATGGTTTATGGTAGATATAACTATAGTTAATGGGGTTTATAAACCAACTTATAACTGGGGGGCACCATCTTGTGGCTATACAAGATTACCAGGACTTTTTGACGCCGCCGAAAACAAACAAAAACGTTTCACCAAATTTTCTTCAGCAACAGGCTACTGTTTAGAGGAGGGATTTCTCTCTCGCTGGTTTCCTTGGGAAACCTGGGGTCGTCGAGCTCCCTGGTATCTCACCCACTGCATCGGGTGTGCAATTTGCACCTCGCTACTGCACCCTGGCTATTAGTTCAGCCGGTTCCGGTTCTGCGTTTAGCGGAATTCCCAACCTGAAATTTAAAGAAATGCCAGGACTATCCAGGACTGCCTTTTTTTTTAAAATCCTTTTATGCCACCTTTATTTGGCTCACTTGGCGAGGTACTTTCCTCCCAGTTGGGATCCTGTGGTGCTTTGCATTTGGTATCTGATCTGGGGCTGCTGTTGCGCCTGGCTTTTGGCCGTTCAGTTCACATGCTTCGAGTCTGCCAGAGCCGAGATCTACCCCACCAAGGACCCGACACCGAGGGACACAGGCTGGGGAACCCCCACAACTCTGCCAGCGCCAGGAAGAAAGAAGCGAGACTGAGAGCTTGTGCAAAGTCACCTCCGGAATAGGCCACTGAAAATCCCATGATTTTGGACATTTTTGGACATTCTGGCAGTTTTTGGACATTTTTGGACATTCTGGCAGTTTTTTGTTTTTTCAAGTTCTTTCCTTTGCCCAAAGTAACTCACTGCATCCTGTCATCCTGTGGCATACTGGACATTGGCCAGGCAATGCACTGGGCTTGTTACCACAGCTGGTGGTGGCAGCCAACATGACTCGCCTATCCTTGAGCTTGGCCGGTGCCAGCTTCTTGTTGGTTGGTCTGATCTCATTGGCGTCTGTTCCAGTTTTGAGGCGTGGCAAGCCTGGCCATACCACAGGTCCACTGAGTTCACTGGTCATGCCATGGTCATGCCGTGTTGCACAACATTTTGTAGTTCTGTGACCCACGAAGTCAACGCTTTATTAAATGAGTCTGAAAGAGTCATTGACAAGCTGAAGTGCCTCTCTTGACGAGTGGGGACAATGGGTCTATTTTAATGCAATTTTCTAATCTCCTTGCAGAATCACCTTGTGGACCGTCCTCTCTTTACGTCACATTTCCATGATCTGAACTTGCTCCTTCTGCCAGGCAAGCTAGACAAGCCTTCAATCAAGATGCAATGCCTACTTGCTTTTTTTGGGAGTACTTGGAGGCCTTTTGCATCTGTTTTTTGCCATTTTTGGCCCTTTTTAGCTGACCAAATTCCTCCAAGTTGGACATATGTGACCCTTTTCATCGTGTTCATCCCAGCAGGTCATCAGACAACCCGCATTTGCACTGCTTTGCATGTATCGTTTTTTCGATGGCGCCGTCAACACATTGTCGCCTGGCAATGCATCGACCGTCTGGCATCTTTTGTTTTTTTTGGCATGGTGCTGCTTGCATTAGATTTCTCCAGAGAAGATATTAATATTATTAATGATATAGTATGTATATAATTAATACATATTAATACTATAGCGACCATCTAAGATGATAGAATCAAATCCTACCAATAATATCCAATAATCGCAAATTGATGCAGATTTTGCATCTCTTGGGAGGTTACTGAGAAGCTGTTCGAAAGGATGTCAAAATCTGAGGCATGTGTCTAAGCGAACCCATGGTGAATTACAGCGCAACACGGTTGACATGCTGCAACTGAGGTTGGTAAATGGCGCGTTGTACTATTACACCTTCGTGAGTGGCCTCAGTGGTTCAGATCGATCGCTGTACATCACAGTGACAGGCGCCTTCCACCTGTTGATGTCTCTTGAGACTTGAATCATCTTGAATTTTCCAAAAACCTTATAAAAGCTTATAAAACCTTAGACATTCTCAAACCATCTCAAACCATCAATGCCATGAAATCTTCTTTTCCTTTCAGTGTTGTTTTTATGTAATTTTACCATGTTGCTTTGCCATTCGCCAACGGCAGGTATAGCTCAAGGCTTTGTGACGATGTCGCTCCTGCCGGTGTGGACCATCTTCTTTCGGAAGAAGAGACCAACGAACAACAACAAGGCCCTGAGAAACGGCGTCAATGCCAAGAAATAGCTGCAACATGCCGTAACATTGTTTGAGGTGAGGAATCAATCGTCGGAAGTGTGGTGGAAGTTACGTCATCCGATGATAAGAAATCAAGAAACATGGCACATGAGTCACATGAGTAGAGAGATTTTGTGAGTTTTTCATTTCGTCGTATTTTTGTAGCTTGACACGTTCTTGATTCCATGGATGTCCATGGATCAGCTGGATGTCCATGGATGGTTCAGGTCTGTGCTGGAGCTTGCAGCATGGGCCTGGTCGCACCAATCGCACTCTATTTCTTCCATGGTGTGCTGGCAGATCCTTTCGATTTCTTGGTGTACTTCGTACTCATCGGTGCCAGCTTCACTGGTCAAACCTATTGGAGGGCCATTGTGCTTTGTTGGACACTTGGAATATCTTGGAATCATGGGATGCACCAAGATTCAAATAGCAAAGATATGCAAAGATCAGATCGATACTCTGGTGATTTGAAGATGTTTAATAAATTTGAAGGGTGCGTTGACATCGTCGGCAGGCTTCGGCATTCTTCGGCATTGACATGTGGGACTCTGCAAGACTTGCAAGATTTGTTGGATCTCCTAGTCCCTTCGGGTTGGACACATCATAAAACATCCAACTGACGGCCCCACCATGCCCCAACGTTCCAGCGGCTAAGGGTTGTGGATGAGGACTGCCAAGCCAAAGCGGGCCGCAGAAGGGAAGCGATTTTTGTTGGATGTATCTCCTTGATCTCCAGCACCGGGAGAGTAGCGGAGCCTCAAATGCCTCAAATGCTTGGGGTATTGACGCAAAATCATGTAAATGTCATGAAATATCTTAATAGTCTGGGGAATGGATTTCGATTGGCGGGATATCCAGTAATACAGCAATACATACTCATAGTAACATCTTGCGTTGCATCAATTGCTCCCCCTAGCCATGACATGTCGCACCATGTCGCAGCTTCGGCTAAGGCAGCTGCCTCAGGCATTCTCCTCACGGCACTCTCTGCAGCTGGCTTGGAGGTCAGCAACTGCGCAGCCGAGTGCACCAACGTGGATCGCGATGCCATGTCCAAGTGTCGGGAAGAATGTGAGATTCAGAACTTTCAGTCGCAAGATCCAGCCGTTGCAACCTGTATTCAGTTCTTCTATTTCGCAGTGATTCCCAGCTGCCAGCTCATTGCAGTTGTTCTGACCTACATTTTCCCCATCCACTCGCATCGTTTGGAGCTCATCTACAAAAACCAGGAGGAGATCTACAAACCGATGACAGGGATGAGCGACACACCCAAAGCGACAAAAGCGACACACGAGGTTTCCACGGTGGAAACCGCGCCTCCAGCGCCTGCCCCGGTGGAAACCGCGCCGGAGGCAGTGCCACAGGCGCCACAGGCGCCACAGGCGCCACAGGCAACGAGCAAAACCACGCTGTAGCAAAGCGCGCGCAGCGTGAAGCGTGCTACGAAGCGCAGATGAAGCGCAGACGAAGCGCAGAAGGTGTACTCCTTGTGTCACTCCAAGACATTTCAAGACCTCAAACTTTACAAATCTGAGAATTCCTAGAAACTTATGCCGTACTGATGGTGATGAAATGTGATGAATATTGCATGATTTCGTATAATTACTCAACTACTCGACTATTTGAGTACTGGAGTCCATACAGCCCCAACTCTGCTTGAGATCCCTCAGATTATTCCACAGACTAATATCAAATCATATCATATCTAGCAATTCAGGAAGGCAAAAGAGTGCTGAGAAGAAACCATCAGTCGCAGACTCCATGGTTTCCCATTTGCGGAAGCGGGTTGAGGCAAGTCTTGTAACTAGCTTGCCACTTGCTTAGGAGATCTTAGGAGCCGCACAGGGCCCAACTCCAAAGGTGGCCAGAGCCAAAGAGACGTTCACTGGCCCTGAGGAGTTCGCAGGAAAATAAGAGCTACGGATGTGTAAACCTTCAAGGTATATTTCTGGAATTGGAGTATGGCGAAAGGGCACATACAGTAGCGGCTGTCGTGGGCTTAAACGACACGAACTGAGCCTGCATCGAGTAACAAAAAGAGGCATGGATTGATTGCGTCTTTTCCCAAGATTTTCCTGGAAACCAATGCCTTTTTCGGATTGCGGAAGTCGCGTGAAACCTGACTTGTTACAGTATGATTGTTTGCAAAACGTTGGAGTCCCAACGAGCGGGTCCTGAAAGTTTTCGCCAAGTGAAGGCTCCGAAAGCGACAGAATGCTGGGTGGCAGCCCATGAGGTTCCGTCTGGGACGCATTGGCCAAAGGGACCTCTGATCACGAAGTCATGACTTCGGCCATGATCATCCCTGATCTATGTTTGCAGGACTGGAGCAAGGATGGGTCTCAGATGTCTCTTGGCTGACCGCTAGGAAAGTCTTGAATGTAGGCTGATCAGCACTTTTGCTGGTAGTGGTAGTAGTGGTAATTAGTAGCGATGTCTCTGCCAAGGATCAAAGTGCCATTGGCTCGTCTACGTGCGGCTTTCGCCGGGGCCTCATCAAACTGCACAAATCAGCTGCGCATCCTGCTGCGCCTGCTGCGCTGGGAGAGGTGTCGAAGGAACGTGGCAAGAAGCTACGGCCTCAGCAACAAGCTGACCACTTCGCACAAGTCGTGTCTGTGTTGGTCGATATTTTTGTTGATATGTTGTTCTATAATGTTCTATGATGTTCTATGTTGTTCTGCTGTTTGAAACCTAACAATTTTCAACAGAAAAAAGACTGCGAGGACCCAAAGAGATCCGAAGCTTCGAGCTGAATTGGAGGAGGAGTTTTTGCCCGTGCTGCCATGAAGTGCGATGGCATCTGTTGCATCTGTCGCGTCTGTCGCTGTCAGCATGGAGGAGCTGAAAAAGGGCCGTGACGCCTCCGAATGCACGGTGCAAAGGTGCCCTGTGCCCTGTTGATCCCCTGTTGATCCCCCTGATATTTGGCCACTTTTGGACACTTTTGGCCGCTTTTGGCCGCTTTTGGACACTTTTGGCCGCTTTTGGACACTTTTGGACACTTTTGGACACTTTTGGACACTTTTGGACACTTTTGGACACATCACTATCATCACTTGGCCCAGGTTGCTGGAGCAAGGGATGCAAGGGGATGTGTTGGACTCCGAGGCCTTGATGGGATCCTGGAAATCATGGAATCCTCAAAGGTTTTTCGGATCCCATTGAGCATCGATGACAAACATCACTCAACTGGCACCAAACTATGATATGAATGAATATGTATTGAATATGAGATGATAATATAATATATATATATATATATTAATATATGATATATACATATATACATGTAATACTTGGAAGTCCAAGTTGCAATCTGGGTGGTTTCGCAAGGGTTCTTGCGATTGGTGTCCCTGCACTTGCAGTTTCAATGGCTTGAATTACCGCTGGAGGCTGGTGACAAAGCAGAAGGCTTGGTGGTTAAAGCCTTCCGCAATGGCTGCAAACCAGCAGTCATGGAGGCGCGCTGTACACATCGAAGGAAGTTGGACACATCGAAACTTTCGAAACCAGGACCTTTCTGAACAGAAAATTCTGACTGATTTTCCACATGGATAGGAAATTAACATAAATTATTAAATTAAACATAATTTTTTAACCTTTTGCTGTGAATTCCGTGAAGGCCATTCAGAGACTTGAGTTTTTGCAGCATCTTGCAGCATCTTGCAGCGATTGGGATGCCATGGGATGCCTTTATAGTTCTTTTTTAGTAGCCACCGGGTGGCATAGCGTGGTGATTGAGAGCTCTTTGAAGTACCGACATCCCATGACATCCCATGACTTATGTATAGCTCCTCAACTTCTTCCTTTTCGAAACTTGCTTGGTAGGCAAATGTAGGCAATATAGCAATGGCATTTTGATGTTTCTTCCGTTTCCATGACATCATGGCTGTTCGCTGATTTGACATCACGTGTGTTTCACTTCGAATGACATCTACAGCGGGTCTACAGCAGATGGCATGGTCGCCATGGATCTGTCGTCCTTCGCATCACGTCTCGCATCACGTCTCGCATCACATCCGGAGCCATGGCTGCCATGGCCCACTTTGACATCCCGTGCACCGTGGAGGATCTGGACATCAGCGACAGCGAGTCGTCCAGGCCTGTCCCGGACAGTATCGAGATCAGTCTCGATATGTCTCGAAGATCCCGGCCCTAAAGATACTGAGAATTTGAGGGTTGATTGGACCATATTGGACCCATTGGGTTGGTTTGATGCTACTGATGTTCTTTCCCTCCACTCAGAGCTCTTGATCTCTACTCAATTCCTGGATATTCCTGGATTTGGAGAGATTGCATGGCCAGGTTTCCAGATGTTTCAAGCGAAGGAACATCAGGAACTCCCAGAACGTCCGCCTTCATGAGAATCGATATAATTCGATATACGTGAAGCAGAAATTATAGGTTGATAAGTTGATACAAGTTATTGTGGATGCCTTACAGTTGATATAAGTTGCATAAGTTATTGTGGAATTGTGGATGCCTTTTTGCGCACCATCTTTTTGAACTCGTGTCAGACTGTCATGTCAGCGGAGTCCTGGTTTCTTCATGTTTCTCGTCAGGTCCACGTCACGGAAGCGCCGAATTGAGGATGGCCCTGCCTCGTAACTGGATATGTTTGAAGATGGACAGATCACATGCCCTGCTGTGGGATGCACAATGAAGATCAATGAAGGTATCAACGGTATGGTTGAAATCTTTCATGATTTTTCATGATCTTTCATCAAGATCATTTGTTCCCCATTTTATTCTGAGGCCTTGCAAGAGGCGCTTGGTCTTGGGAGCTTCTCCAGGTTGGACCAGAAATGTCGTAAAGTTTTCTTCAATTTTCCCAATTTAATTTGAAATGATGCCTGATTTGATGCGCACACAGACACCCTCACAATATCTCATAACATCTCACAACATCTCATCACAAGTGTCACTTAAGTGTCACTTAAGTGTCACTTAAGTGTCACAGGACATGGTTTTGCTTCCATAGAGACAGTTCCACAGCTTCAAGCGCTGCTGGGGCCTGGCTTTGCAAGGGCTCTCTGGATGCGTTTGTCTCGTGTTTCGTGTGTTTCACAATGCTTCGAAATGTTCGAACCATGGAAATGAAGGTAATCGCAACAGAAATCCAATCAGTTCGGCAATAAAAACCTCCCAATCTGTGGGATGATGGAAGAACTCAGGCCCACTTCGCAGCTTTGAATGACTCTGGGAGCAGTGCCTGAGCAAAGATGGGCTTTAGATGGCCTTAGGATGCCTTAGGCCTATGGAATTTATGCCACTCATGCCATTTTAGTGGAGCCCTGTGAGGCCGTTGATGGCCGAACAGTCGTAACACCTGGCGACACATTTTAGGTTGGCTGCTGCTGTTGAGACGCTGGCTGCCCAGCAGGGAGAACTTTGAGAAGCTCTGGGCGAAGCATCCCCCGACACTTGGCAAGGCGCTGTGCCAATGTGATGCCAATGTGACAACCTGTGATGCCAGGCAAACCTGGATACTGAATAGACATTGGAATAGACTCAATAGACTGAATAGGCTCATTGAATAGACTGAAAATGGACTTCAGCTTCAAAGATTTCCACTTTCAAAGTATATCAGGATGATTCAGGATGTATCAGGCAAATTCAGTTTCGTTAAGTGCGACCAGTGGAAGGCAAAGCTCTTTGGCAAGGAAGTGACTTTCCATCGCTACCAGCAGGCTTTTGGTGCCTTGGAATGCCTTGGAATGCCTTGGAATGCCTTGGAATGCCTTGGAATGCCTTGGAATGCCTTGGAATGCCTTGGAATGCCTTGGAATGCCTTGGAATGCCTTGGTTATCTTTGGATCACAGCGCTGATCTCCTTGTTGGCACCACAATGCACCACAATCCCGACCAAGACTGGGAGGCACATGACATCACATGACCAAGGTGTGGACTATGCCTTTTCGGGGCAGGTGGCGGAAGCGCATCCCCTGAGTGAGGAGGCTTCGCCTGAGGCGTGCAGAGCGATGTGTCAGATGCTTGCGGGTCACCTTTCAGGTTTCAGTGCAGGTCGAAGGGTGAGGTCATACATGGTCATACAAATCTTGAAAAGTGGAAAGTTGCAAGATCTTTGAAGAAAGTAGCGCAGGGTATGAACCACTTAGAATTCTCAAAGATTTTGTGAGCCAGGTTCAAGGTCAGGGCGCCGATTCTCCACAGTGAAAAATTGCAACTTTTAATTTTCTTGACATAAGTTGGTCTTGAGATGTTTTGACAGCGTTCTGAAACCATGCTTTCAACGCTTTGGGCGGAACAGCTGCGCAGGTGTGGCATGTCTTGGCAACTCTTCGGCATGCTCTGTCCATGTCATCGGCACCTCTCAAGAACTGTAATTTTGGGGCGTGTCGCTTGGCAAGAAACGTTTCACATTGGACACCGACACTCAAGTTATGTCTGGCGAAACGTTTCGCAATGCGATCTGAGCAGCAAAAAACCCTAGGAGTTTGCATTGGGATTAAACTGATTTGCTATCGCAGAAGCGAAACCTATGCGCGCGAAAGACCGCGGAAACGCTCGCGAAAAGGAACCGTGAAGCACAAGTCGCGGAAGCGGACAAATGGATAGCAATTGCACACAACGTGTTTCGTTTTTCAATTGCGTGTTTTCATTGTTTTTTGTGTTACAGCATGATCAGCATGGTTGATCCTATATTTGGATGACTTCATTGTTCTTGAGGACCTTGGTTTTGGCGTGTGGTTTGGAATCTAAGTATGCACTGTAACAGTAGGGAGACAGCAGATTGATCGCCGGGGTCATAAAAAGGTACTTGTGATTTATACTTCTGTGACTTTCCTGTTTCACTCGAGAAAGTGATTTCATACCTGCCTTAGTTGAGCAGGGATTTAGACCCAATTGTGGAAAATATTTCATGTAGTTTCTTGAGGAATGGTGCAAACTTACGTGCGGTAAGTATTTAAGATTATTTAAGTATATTTTCATGATTTTCATGCATGTGTTGCTTGACAAAAGACTCTGATGTCTTGCGAGCATGTTGAACGCGAGAAGGAAATCAAACTTCTCTGGACAAGAACAATGTCATAAGGATGGTAGCGATGCTGGAGCACTACCTGTTACTTAAGGCTTCAGCCAGCTACCTGTGATGTTGCTTTTTCTTTTAAAATGATTGCATTTCTTAGCATGTTTTTTTTGCATTTCTTGTGTATGCATTTCTTCGCGCAAATAAATACAACCAAATCATCCAAATCTAATCACACGGATGCAAAAGGTGAAAACTAACATGGCCATGTCGAGCAGACCGCTTTCACAAATGAAATCATCTACAGGCAAAGCAAGCGTAACGCCATTTTTTAAAAATGTTTGCTCAACAAAAGATCCACTTAAAAGTGCAATGTGCAGATTTACTTGGACGAGTAAATCAATGTATTTGATTAGTGACGAATTTATTTTACTTGGCTAGTAAATAGTAAATTTGCTATTTACCAGGCGGCCAATCAATTACTTTGCTAGGCATCTAAATTTTACTAGTAATTTCACGACTTTAAGTAAAATTCAGCGTGTGGTAAATTGGGAAGCAGACTCAGGGCAACAGCTTGGGCCTCTTTTGACATTTGGAGCACTCAGTTTCACCATGATCCCGAAAAGCCATTTGCTTGGCCTACCAAGATTTCATCACGAAAACCAACCAGGGTCTAGGGTTCTGTGTTATTCTGTGTTATTTCTATTGCTGTGCCACCGACTGTACTAAGCACTTCGGCATGTGAGGCCTTGTGAATTGGTATGATGGAGGCAAGCACTCCATCGGAGCTCACTCGGATGATGAAAAAGGATTGGTGCCTGGATCGCCAATCTTCGCGGTCTCCTGGGGAAACCAAAGGCTCACAGCTTAGAACGGTTCCACAGGCATGCAGTGGTTTGTCGGCACCCTTTTCCATGTTTCCAATGGCGAGGCTGTTTCGAGTCACCCCGAGAAAAGCAGACTCTGGCAAGAAGGCGTGAGATCGGTGAGATCGGTGAGATCGGTGATTTCAAACTCTTTCAGATCAAACCCAGTTGAGCTACGGTCAATACTCATGGTTAATAACCATTAGTAGGGGCTAGTCATCCAATGGTTCATAGGGATTTATAATCACCATTATTAAGTGAGTATTGACCATGGCTCAGTTGGTCTCCCGACTCAGGTGGAGGTGGAGTTGGAGGACGGCGACTTGGTCGTCATGGGAGGAACATGTCAGCGCACACATAAACATGCTGTTCCACCGAGCGCCAAGCGGAATGGCAGCTACTTGGCAGAATACACCCAATTTTACCGTTGGAAAGTGGACAGCTCAAACATGTTTTTTTTTTTAGCACAGTTAGTTTTTTTTTCAACGCGCTGTACCTGTTTTCTTTTTTTTTGGGAGACATGTGTTAGCTGCACAGTTAGCTGCACCCAAGGGCGGATCAGCCTCACTTTCCGGTGCTTTCAGAGCCAGCAGAGCCGAAGCTGAGAGTTGCTGAAAGTGTAAAAACTGCTGCCTTTGCCTCAAGAAATCTCTACCAATTCATTGATATTCCAACTTGGACGCTGCTAGATGATACACTCATGTATTACATCTCATATTTTTTTCTAAACTCATCTATAATGTTGGTTCATGTTGATTCAGACTGCAGTTAGTATTCAGCAAATTATATGGTACTATCAGTATAATATATACATATATTAATGTCAATCATTGTAATTTAATTGTAATCTTACAAGTCATATCTCATATATCTCATATATCTCTTATATATCTCTTATATATCTCTTATATATCTCTTATCTCTTATATATCTCATATATCTCATGTAGATATATTATCCCCTATTCCGTTGAGGATTTTCCTGAACGCTTATGCAGCCTGTGCCAGGCCTTGCTGAAAAGCTGGAGCCCTGTGATGCCCAGAGATCTGAAGGCTCAGAAACTGGCACTTTTGTCTTCGGATTTTCAATGTCATAACATGTTTTAACATGTCATAACATGTCATAACCACCATTTCACAACCACCATTTCATCATAAATCTTCAAACAAACAGCAGGATTTTTCCACAAAACCAGGAGAAACCAAGTATGAAACCCTACAACAAAGCATCAAACTACCATTTTGTCTCCATTTTTCCTTGGGCAGCTCCGTCCTTTTGCTCGACGGAGTGACGGGGGACATGACGAATGCAATAGGGTACAAGGCTGAAATCGATGAGTCAATGGAGAGTCCAAGGAGTAAATTGAGTGACCCATCTGAATAGTAAAATGTGTAGTTGAATATGTTTGAAATGGTAAGTTTAAATATGTTTGAGTAATGTTGAATACATTCGGAAAATGCAATGGTTCCAGATGGGCATCGCAGCTGAAACCAAACTGGGCGTTCTTTTTACCGCGCGGTGCAGCATGTTTTTACCCGCTCCGCGGCAATTTCGTTTGTCAGAGGAAACCAAGGCCAGTATCAAGGCTTGATGGGATCACATTGATGCTGTGGATTTGGGGCATGGGATGATTTTTACATTGGGATCCATACACCATTTTGTGACCTTGCAGAAAGGGACAATCAAACGACTTGCACATGGTTATTTGATGAAGGATATATGTGTTAATATGAATGCACACATTATTGCATATATTAGTATTATTTAGTATTTATCTTTGCATCATTTTGCATCAGCATTGTGACATGTTAACAGCCCGAGGATGTGGCCGTGCTTCGTGATGAACTCCGACCCAGCTCGGAGTTGCGGGCGTCGCTGCTGCGTGCAGCCAGGCACTCGCCCTTTACTACCACTAGGCTTAAGTCATATCAATCGACCTGAAGTCGTATCACACCTGCGTGCGCCATTGGAATTTTGATATTTTGATGTGACTTTTGCCCAGTTGATGTGACTTTCTTCCAACTCGCTGTTACATGGGGTTGATGTGACTTCTGCCCAACTGATGTGACTTAAACCCTTCGCTAGTACCATGAAGAGATGCCTTCGCTAGGCATCAAATTCCTGAAATTTGAGCAATGCAGACCTAGATTTACTATGATTTACTATAGATTTACTATTGATTTCCTAGATTTACTATAGATTCCATCCTGATTTACTGTGAATTCACTATGGATTCACCAAAAAGATGGTGCATGGTGACCACAGAATCGGGTTGATCCACTGGGGATGGCAGGGCTTGTCGGCTTGTGGGCAGGAAGGCCCGAGAGCAGATTTCCAGCCAATGGCTCGACTTTTCACCAGGACATTTGGATTTATGGCAGTGCCATCTGGCAGATTTGTTCCGATTTGTTCCATTGGATCTGGAAGATCATTGTTAGATCTATGAGATGATTGTTAGATGATTGTTAGATGATTGAGAGGACCTCCAGTTGTGCAAAATTTGCTGCACTGTGAGGACCTCCAGTCTTGGCAAAGAAACGATACTTTGATGTGAAGACGGATGGCTGGGCAGAGGAGCAGGTGCAACACGGGGCCTTTGGGACACCATGG
This sequence comes from Cladocopium goreaui, assembly GCA_947184155.2. Taxonomy (NCBI): domain Eukaryota; class Dinophyceae; order Suessiales; family Symbiodiniaceae; genus Cladocopium; species Cladocopium goreaui. The sequence goes on from CAMXCT020003791.1 coordinate 107,238, forward strand.
GACACCATGGGGACAGTGGCACGACTTCCTCAGAATGCCAGCTTTGAGGATTGGAACAGGCTTCTAAACAGATAAGCCCTTTAAGCTGTATCATGCTGTATCTCAAAATTACTCAAACTTGGTAAATTAAATAGTTCCCCCAATGTATAGTGCCCCCAAAAAGTGCTATTGATTTGTCCAGTGCACTCTGCAAGGTGATGGTGCAGCTCGACTCGAAAGCCTTTGGGAAAGGCCAGCCCACATCAGCGGTTTTAATGGCTACTAACATCTACTAACATCTACATACATCTACTAACATCAAATTGAAGTTTCTTATGGTTTCTTTCGTGTTCAAGATGTTCAAGTCAAGATCACAGTTCGAGCATGTTTTAGCTAGGCAAGCCAACTCGCACAGGCGCTCTGCGAGAGTGCTTTCGCATGAAGGAAGTGCGCCTGGAAAGCCGTGAATTTGTTGGACATGCAGAAGGCTCTGCAGAACAGTTTCGAGATGTTTCGAGGTTTTGCAGAACCACACTGTAATCCGACACATTCCACAAAAGTACGGACGACGACGGACGACTACGGACCAAGATCCGGATCGCCAATTGGCAGGAAAGCTGAAGGTCAACCAGGCCAGATGCAGGAGATGACATGTGTTGGGCCATGTTGGGCCCTGCACATCTTTTGTTTTGGAGAATGTTCCAAAGTTCAAATGAAAAGAACCTAACACAGTCAAAGTGTTTCACTCGAGGTTTAACATGGTTTAACATGGTTTAACATGTTTAAACATTTCCAGAACCTGAGCGCCGTTGCTGAGACCACAGATCATCACCTTTGTTTCGAAGCCATTGCATGCGGCTTGATGGAGCTACCGCGTGGCTTAGAAGCAGTATGAAGCACTTCTCGGACCTTCAGAAGCTTCATTGATGTATAATGTGGATTGATGTGGATTAATGTGGCTGAAAGGCAGACCGTCTGGCAGACCATTTGTAGCAGCTCCGTTCATCGTTTCTCGATGTTTCTCGACAGATTTTTCTGAGGCAATCGCCGGCGGACGCTTTGGGTCGCCAAGCGTTCCATCGCGGATCACCATCGCAAAATCATGCACAAGCAGCTCGCTTAGCTATGCTTAGCTATGCTTAGCTATGCTTAGCTATGCTTAGCTATGCTTAGCTATGCTTAGCTCGGGAGATTCCAGATGTCTTTGAAACTTTGACAGCTGAAATCAATAAATCAATGCTTCGACAGTGAAAGAGATCGTGTGATCAGAGCTTCAAATGAGCTCAGGCGAGAGTGTGAGACAGATGTCATCCACCAGACGTTTGCGAAGCACTACGCAGAGCTGTTCAACCAGGACGCATTGGCCAGAACATGCCAGAACCAAGCAAATCAGCCTCCATTGACGCCTTACCGGCCTTAGCCAAGCCCGAACGGTTGCAGTTAAGCATGGCAACATGTGGCAACCCTTGAAGGAAATCCATCGTCATGCTGTGGAAACCGGTTTGGGCCGCTGCGGAGCACATGACATCGATTTCCTGCTGACTCATGTGCTTTGAATTCAAAATGAGACGACCGGTTTTGACGAGCCAAGCTCAACAGATTCAGAAGAGACATGAAAAGACCAAGTGTTTTGCAATTTCTCTTGGTTTATTTTGTTTTTGCATGTCATTTTCATGTCATTTTCATTTGCAAATCATATTTGGTCGTTATTTGGTCGTAATCACTTTGAGGTGGTGGAGCTACCAGAGAGAGTCACTGTGAGCGCCGAAGCCTTCGTGCTGGGGGACTACAGAAAGCACAACACCAACGGTGGATCGACCATGGGTCCTCGTACCACTCCACAAGCTTTTAGACGCTTGGATTATACCAAAATTGGATCAAAACTATTCAAATTGTGCCACTTCGGATATCTTCGGATTCAGATTTGATGTCCAAGAATGCCTTCCCACATCATGATCATCATGCTATGCCATGCTTGTTGATTGATTTTTTCTTTGCTGCGATGCTTCTTGCTGTTTCAGTCCATCGTTTGAGCGAGGCTACTTCACCTTCATCAAGTCGGGACGTCGACTGTGCTGTTCCCAGCATGTGCATGGCAAGGCTTGACTATACTATGGTCATGTTTCAATCAATTGCCAGTTTCATCAATTTCCAGAACATCCAGAACCATGAGGATGATTGTGGACATCCAGGGCGTTCTGGATTTGTACACAGATCCTGTGATCCATTTTCTTCCCAGCCGCGTTTCTGGAAAGCTAGCAGGCTCGATGTGAAAAATCTGTTTGGACGGCTGTGTCCTCGGTTGTTTGGACGGCGGTGTTTGGATGGCGAGGCGCCGACATGGAACTGAACTTCGGCATCAAAGGCTTCGCGCTCTTCTTGTGGAGCCATCGGCGGAACGACATCGAGACCTCCTCAGTTGAAACAGTTGAAATCTTGTGGTGCCGGCAGGGGCAAGCGCCGTTGCAGTGGGAGAACATATTTCGAAGATGTAGAAGAACTTTTGACATAGTGACACAGTGGAACAATGTGGAACATGTATTATATTGAAATATATTCAAATAATCCCCCTGGGATATAGCTGTAAAAAATCAAGGGGGTTGAGCTCCAGAATCAGGTTCATTTTATACAGGGGTTTCCCATTTCAAATATATTCAAAGAATTTCAAAGAATCAAAGAAGTATTTTGCTTAACGCCCAGTTGTCTCAACACATCTCGAAACATTGTTAGTAAAATCTGTCGCCCAGGATCAGCTCCTGAACTTGCCCGTGTTCGCCCTCTCCTGTCACGAGGAGAAACACTTGGCTCCAAACAGTTCCAGGACAGCACTGACGACATTCCGCTGATAATCTGCAGCTGCCTCAAACGAATATTGTAGACATTGATGTTATTGATTTAATAGAATTTCATGTCTACAATTGTCGATGTGGGGGTCAAAAATCCTGCGACTCCGACATTCGCCCCTTTCTAGGACCGTGTCGCAACTCATCGCCACGTCCAAGAAGGACCCGTCTCCCCAGGTGGGACACGGCGGCACCGGTGGCACGGGTGACACTGTCAGCGTCAGCGCACGTGCCGTGGCCAGGCACAAGAACCTGGGGACTTTGTGGTGTTGCTGGCGGAGCTCCTTGACGCAATTTGTCAATCTTAAATGTCATCACAATCAATCAGCTATCAATCAATCAATCAGCTATAGTAACGTAATTGTAACGTAGCATACGTAGCCTTCAGCTATCATTTTCGTTCAATTTCCAAAAAATCATTTCGTCGCGATACTCCTGAAGCGAGTTGACTGCAGGACTCCAGGTGTGGACCTCTCGGACTGGTGCAACTGGCGTGGTGCACTGCGGCACCGCTCGGGTGATGTCGTGCCACCTGAGGACTTGATCGAGGCCCGAGGCCCTCGTTGCACAACTTGATACTTTTGTTGATTTTGTTGGTCCAACTTGAGGAGAATGCATGAGAATGCTAGGATCTGCCTAAGGCATCCTAAGACTCCTGTTGTTTCGCTTCAAATTTATTCAATGTTCATCATATTTGTTTTAAATGTGGCATGGATATGCAATGATATGCATGGATGCAGTGCTTTGTTTTTTCCCTGTGGGAAGATTCCCAGGCAGAATGCCACATGGAAATCGCCGCGATGTATCATCAAGGACGCATCACACTGCGTGGAGATCTCAGGATGACCACAGGGAAGGGTCACAGGGAAGGGTCACTTCTGCGCTGAGGCGATGAACCAAGAGCTCCTCCGGAGCAAAAAGAGGCGAGAAGAATCGAGAGCCATGAGCCATGCGTAGATCATAGAACCTTCACTTGATACTTATAACATCTTATAACTTATACATACTTATACCATAAGAATGCTATAAGAATCCTTAAAATCCGCCCAAATCTCGAGATGAAGTATAGGATAGCAAATGTACAGTAATGGAAAACTGCGGAAAACCATGGAAAACCTGCGAACCGAAGATCCAACTTCGCAGGTGGAGTCGGCGGTCTTTCACCTGGTGGAAGCGGCACGACAAGATCTGCCGGAGGTAGCACTGCTACAAAAACGGTCTGAGGATTGATTCCATATGGAGGTTTCATGAGGTTTCATGAGGTTTCATGAGGTTTCCAGAAATGGGGGTATTCCTAAATCATCCATTCAATATGATTTTCCATTATAAACCAACCATGCTGGGGAACCTGCATATGAATGATATGACCATGACTATGACATTCATGTTGATCGACGTAACTATGCACGCATCACGAACGCCTGTTTAGATCATGTTTAGTCATAGTCCAAGGACGCTTGGCAACAATCACATTGTGTGGTCAGGTATTTGGTAGGATTGAAGAACATGAAAATAAACATGACATGGACATTGCGGACCTGTGTTTGCATGGACAAAAACATACAAAAACCATCCTGCCCTTAAGAGGAAGGCAACTATTGCATTCCAGTTGGTTTTCTTTCACCAGCCACGTTCTTTCAGAACTGCAGTTCTATCATGTTCTATCCCAGAAACCCTTTTCCTTCACCATCGATCATGAGGCCTAGCCACAGCCACAAACACATGAACAAACACACGAAACGTATGGAACCGTATCGAAACGTCTCGAAACGGCAGGAAACTTCCCGGACTTCCCGGAATTCCCCGGCCTTGTGCGACCTTGTGCGACTCGTGCGAGGCGCTGTTGGCTTTGGCGCGGCTTTGTTCTGACGAAGAACACGCTGATTTTCTGCCACAGGCGGGGCAGACATGGGACATCCACGGCGAAAAGAGCAGATGAGATGCAAATCAGATGCAACTCCCATGCAAATCTGTAGCAGTCTGCAGCATCCTGCAGCATTTTGAAGGTGAAGGGCTCACAACCCAACACTATGCGTGCCCTTTTGGCGCGTGCAGCTACTCTTGGAGCGAGGCAAAGCTATAGCTGAGCTGTTTTTGTCCAATGAGTTCATGAGATTCTTCCTGAGTTGATAGATTCCCGCGTAGGCATGCCATGGCTGCACTTGCAGACCTTGTGTTGCGACGCTTGGCAGAGCTGGCTGAAACCGAAAAATCAATCGATGATTGAATCATGAAGATCCCATGTGAATTTCCGTTACATCTGCGGTTTTTGAAAGGAGATGCCAGCTCCAGCACTGAAGAGCTGCAATTGGCCTGCGAGCATTTGGAGGTCGCAATTTGATCATAGCAGTATTTGTTTTACCATGTTTTACCATTTGGATATGTTTGAAATCTTTTGAACATCTTGAAAACTCAAAGCTGAAATCTTTGAAGGCATTTGCCGAAGATGTCTTAGAAGAACGTCGCGCAAAAGCCGCGATGGCTGAGGAGGCAACTAGATGTATCCACGCATCTGATTCCATTTGTAGAAAATATCTAGAGTTGTGTAGAGATGATGAATATAAAATTATAAAATGAACATAGCTGGGCATGTATCATCAATGTATCTGGAGGTGTGTCTATAGTATATGTTTCTCGACACGTATATAGATACGCATCGCAAGATGTTCAGGTTCACGCAGACAATAGCATCCTCGTTTGGAATCGCAGCAATCTCGCGTTGTGGGCCAAGTGGAGCAGTTGCAGGAGTCAGAGGAAGAAGAGGAGGAGGAGGACGAAGAAGAAGAGGACTCTGGCGCGAGAACAGATCAGACGCACTTACTGAAAGCGAGGTCACAGAAAGAGATATTTCAAAGTGAAAAGATTGATTCTGACAATGTCGATTTACCACATGCTTCAGTGGCATAGGCAGGGATGCCTGCTTTCTGTGTCTTGTTAGACCAGTGTTGCCGAAGGAAGTTGACCAAGAGCACAACTCCCTACACAAAAAGAGCCTTGGCAGCGTTGTGTTTTATGTTTATTTTCATTTTCTGCTTGTATTTTGAAAAAACATTATTTCATATTCAGCATTTTTAGTATCTTCATTTTTCCTTTCCGGATATAGTGAACACATTCTTTTTTTTTCCCATGTTTCTTTTGGGCCAGTCGCCATGGTTGCCATGGTCGCCATGTGGCCCTTAGGAACTTCGGTTGGGATGCCCACGGCTACGATGCGCCTAGCGCCTTGCGCAGGGCGGCGGAGCTTTTTGAAGGGCCACTGGCAGAGGTCCCACCACGGGACACCGGCGTCAAACGTGAAGATCTCACCACGAAAAAATGGGGTTATTTCTTGATCAAGACTGATCAATGCCCACCATATTAGTAATTTCTTGTGGTGATTTCATGGGAGATATCTGAGATAACTCTAATATATAATATAATTTATTAATATAACCAAGAATATGAAATGAGTCTTGTCTCTAGATGGAGATTTTACCCTGACTTTATGTCCTTTGTTATGGCGCTGATGGCACCTTGCAGGTTCCTAATGCGGCAAGTCGAGCTGCAGAGCTACGATGCTTGGCATGGCAAGTCGAGCTGTTTGTTTTCCAAGCAGCCTATTACCCTTCAGACTCCATTCATTAGTGATTCATTAGGGTCATTTAATGTCATTTATGTGAAACTCCAACATTTGGTCAATGAGACCATATGAGACCTGTGTACCAGAATGAGTCAAAAACGAATCGATGTTTTTGAACCCTGGCACAGTTTCGCACCGCTTCAAGTCGATACAATTGAACCGCATTGAGGCACCCGCAGCAAAGCTGCGGAGTCCGAATGATTTGGATGTTAAAAAGTGCGTGTTGGAAGCGGCCAAGTCCACAAGATCCACATCAAACAGATGGGATGTGTTTTGTGGATCTTTGCATTGTTTTTTTGTTTTTTCTATGGCAGTTTGAAGCTTTGCATTGCAGGCAGTTTGGCATCCGGAAGGTGAAGGCAGCCTTGAATTCGTTGACCTCGGGCAACGGTTCGTAAAGAATCGAACTTGGAATGGGATCCATTCCATATCGAATTGCTACTGATTCTTCCTGGTACAAAGTCTATGCAAGTTCCATACACATGTAAACATTGTAAACCGTGGTTTCACAGCATTTAACATATTTAAAGATATTTAAAGCTCTCATTTAAATATGGGTCAGTATTACAGTATCATACAGTCGCATCAAAAAACATCAGATCCCATAGAAAACAGCCCGTGGCATCGCCAGGGGCACCTTTGTATGGCGAGCCTCGGTTAGCGATGCTGCTGGCGGAACGTGGAAGCCCATGGGTGGTGCACTCAGTCGATCGAAGGATGAGAATTGCATTCCGAACTTTGCATGGGAATTCAAATGAATATCCAAATATTCTATGAATATCTACGATAGTAATAAATGATAGTATTAAATGAACATTGAATAAATATGGAATATTGATGAATATTGAATCTCTATAAAATCTATAAAATCCATAAGTCTTCTTTCAGAATCTGTGAATATTACAATTACATACAATTAGCAGACGTTAAAACGTCCGGATTTGTGGCTGAACAAGGCCGAGCTGTGTTCCGAAGCCTGCCAAGAGATGGCAAGAGCTGCCGCACCGGCCTCGGGCGAAAAAAATGGGAAAACCACATGTCCATTGAATCAATTCCAAGATATTCGAAGAAAACACACTGATATAGTTATAGTATCATATATATATATGTATATTATATTATATTATTATATATGATATATGATATATATGATATATATGATATATAATTATGTATATATATATGATATTATGGAGATTCTTGGATCATGAAGGATCCCATAATATTTCATTCATATATCCATATTAGTATGTATCCATGTTTTGTTTGAAGATGAACTGCACCTTCTAAATCAGCAACTTTGTGTTTCAGATTCAGACTGTGAGGAATCCAAGTCTCTATACATTGTGAAGAGAGGACATGTAACATATGTAACCTTGATAGCGACATCTCATGGAGTAGGTGACACTCCAGTTGATCAACACATCCCAAGAGTTTAAAAAAAACCATCAAGTAGACTGTGCCATTCGAATCCATTCCATCATCTACATCCGCATCCGTAGATCCAAGAGATCCTGTTTGCTACATGTTTCACAATGGATTTCAGAATCTCTGGGTCTAAACTTGGAACATATTTTGCAAGACATTCTTTTGGAAGCAAGACATTTCGAAGGATGCTGAAGCCATCTTGGAACCCGGAACCAACCTGGAACCGCATTAGAAAACCTTTGTGTCGCATCTATTCAATCTATTCCCACCATTTTAGCATTCCCTTCCATCATTTTATGCATTTGTTGCTTGTTACCATGGCTCTTTACCATGCTTGTTGATCATATTTGGCTCACCAATGATCATCCAACATGTTCATCCATGTAAACAGTGATAAACCACCTTGTCATCCTGGGAATGTCCACCATCATGAACCACCATTAATCAACCATCATAACCATCATGATTTCACCACTTAATGGCTTCACTCAACCACCATTGACCAACATCATTAACCACCATTAAACCACCATTAAACCAACCACCATCCACCAGAAATCCAGAAATCTCAGGAGCTCCAGCTGACTGCGGCGGATGCCGCGCTGCCGGCGCTGCAGAGCTCCGTGGCCCAGGCGCGCGAGGCGCGCGAGGCGCGCGCCGCGGCGGAACGGGCCGCGGCTGTGGAAGCGGCCGCCGCGGTCGGCGGCTCAGTGGTGGTGTGGTGATGTGCTGATTGGGGGATGAAAAATGTTGGAAAACGATGGAAAATGCTGAAACATATTGACGGATTATGAAAATATATGAAAATGCTTGAAGATGAAATGTGGTTTTTGATACCGGAATTGATTCTGTTGATGCCCAAACATAGATGCCACTATGGGTATCTACTTAGAATTCTTTCTCGTGAACTGCCCAGGAGGAAGCCAAACTCAGAGAAGAGGCCGAAACTTGCCAGATTTCACAAAATCAAATTAGGAAAAGGTGACCTTGTTGACATTTATTGACCTTACTTGTAGGATCCGTGCCGGTGCCGCAACTTGAAGTGCAACTTGCAGGAAGCAGCAGCTGAAGCAGCAGCTGAAGCAGCTGAAGCGCCTGAAGGGGCTCAAGGCGGAGGCGAAGATCCTGATGCTACCGTGGCCAGTAGGAACCTCAGCCATGAGGGGCTTCACTAAAGTTCAGGAGAGCTCAACTGGGATCTGTTTGAGTTGTTTGAAGCTGTTGAGATTTGAAGATATGTGAAATTGATGTGGAAATTCACTGCTTCCCGACAGCTTCAGAACTGCAGCCATCTCATCTCAGTGTCTTCAAGACTGACAGCTGGCCATGTGACTGTGACACACCAGTGTTCCGATTCCCTTGATCTCTGACTGATCTATGCATTTGCAGTACAAAATCTATCCTGAATCTTGATCATTCTTGAGATCTATGATGATCCAGGGTAGCAGTGACATCCCACGACACATCGATTGGTAATATGCATCGCTGCATTGCCAGATGAAAATCACTGAGGAGCACGGGTCCCGTGGGGTTGCTGTGACTGGCATCATTGTGGGGCATTGAACATGGTGGATTTTGTTCCAAAGCGAACTTACGCAGAGAGTGATCGACATTGATCAACCCTGCACCAAATCGACTTCGTCTCCGACTTGTGCTTGTCTGAAGGACAGTGCTGCAGAGGCAAGATGAGGCAAGATGAGGCAAGAAGGTACAGCTGTGCTCGTTTATCAATCAAACTCAACGAAGACAGAGATACAATCTAAAGATTCTAAAGTAACTACTTTATAATTATCTATGTCTATATGATCTATACTGTCTATATTTGAATCTCTTTTCGTGGGCGACCTGTTCATTTGCGCATCCATCCCAATCATCCCAATGCCAACTTGGATTCTTGAAGTTACACAAGCCATGCATCTGCCAGAAACATCCAGAATCAATCAGAATCATTTGACTCAAGTTCAACACCCAAGGGTGTTATCTTGTGGTCAAATGTTTGGAAGGGGCCCCTGGTAACGGTGTGGCGGCTGTGGCATGAGCAAAACCTGCCCGCGCAGCGCTTCAATTCTCGCAGGGAATCTTTCGATTCATGCTATTGATACTACCGATTGTCCCATGAAGCTTCATGCACTTAAAACTCCAGGCACTTGCAAGCAGATAGGAGTGGCAATTGACACTCACTGAATATTGCCCAGCCATGTGCGGTGGTGCCAAGTCCCACTGACAATTCCTTCCAAAGATACTTGGCAGCGTTGTTGGACTGTCACACCGCTAGGCCCGTAGGCCTTTTCTCAAAATTGGCCGAAACTTGTTGCGCCCCAGGTGTTGAGCCCTGCCCAGAGGCATTGGATCGAGATATATCGAGATTCTCCCCATATCTGAATGGCAGAATATGGCAGAATGGAACAACATCCCATGTTGAACTTACCTATGAAGAGACGGTATGTCAACATGAGTTTGACACAGCCTCACTCGTTTCCTACGGTCCTACAGAAAATCGCTAGGCGGAGCTGATTGTCGGAGTGCGGTGGATGAGACTTGGCTGGATTGTGCTGGGTTTAGTAAAGCTATGTAAAGCTCTAGCATGCACTGGATTCAGATTGTTAAAAACTCAGTGATCTTTTTGGGTTATTTGTCTTGGACGAAGACGAAGTCTTGCAAAGTTCGACGATTTTGCAAAGAAAGACCCGAGGACTTCAAAGATTCAAAGCTTCCGAGAAATGGTCTGCGGCGACGAAGGAGACGATTTCGTGGCTTGGAACATTGGCATTTTGCCACAGAATCAGCAGCAAGTCCAGCCCGCAAGGGATAGTGGATGATAGAAAACCATGAAAAGCCGCTTGGATATCTGGATTACCCTTAAATCTCAAGCAGAACATGACAAAAACATCAAAAACGTTGGCACATTGAAACATCGAAAACATGCCGAGGTTTGTGGTTATCCGATGTACAAAGACAGCAAGACCAAAGAGCCCTTCGTCCTGGAACTCTATCGTGCCCGCGGTGCTGCAGCAACTTGTCGTCCAGCGGCTTCCCTACGGTTTCCCTGCACTTCAAATGTGTCGGATTGTCTTGCATTGTGTTGCATTGTGTTGCTTTCAGAGGGTACAGTAGCAACATGTAGCAACTAAAGCCTGGAGTTCTTGAATTTCATGAGAAGAAACATCAGGAAGACAGTGACACTCATCTCAAGTGGTGTTGGTTCCGGAAATGGCCGAGGCAAAAGATTTGATCACGAATCGATTGCGGCACAATGCGCTGACAATCCTGAGGCTCAAAGGTTTCCTTGGTTTAAGAAGGGCCGACTTCCCTATACTTCATATGAGCCACCGCAAAAACATGCAAAAACCCCGGCAATACTAAATATGTATTGGACGGACATTGGTTTATGGAAATTGATGGAAATTGTTAAAAACACACGGTAAGCGATGGGACCTTCCCAAATTAGCGATACCCCCCAAGTTTACCATATATCATTATTGTACAAACGTGTGGTAAGCGATGGGACCTTCCCAAATTTGTGGATGTCCTTTCCGTGAACCTAGGGTTTTCGAGATTGCTCATATAGTTAAAACATCTTTAAAGCCATTTTTCATAAATAAAAAATAAGAACAATGATAATATATATATACATATATTTAAAAACATCTGTTAAAACATGTTGAAACCAAATCTGACCAACCTGCAGCTTGTGCAAAGGCAGATGATTCGTACGAGGGCGAAGCCAGACATGATGCACTACCCCTTGCCCTTGCCGGCCACTTTTGCTGAAATGTTAAGTGTCGCTAATTATCCTCGCAACTCAAGAGTGCCATCAGATTTGAGAGATATTTTGCCATGCATTTCAATTCGCCCCCCCAAAAAACAAACAAGCAAACAAATAAATAAATAAATAAATATATATATATATAGATCTAAGCAGGATGATCATGATTTTGTTTCGTTATCATATTGACTATAATCAAATATAATCATTCATAAGCCATAAGCATTCTTTATTCAAACATTCGAAGTATTTTCAATTTTTCCCAAGGAGTTGAGTCTACGTTAAACACCCAAGGCCATGGCTCCATTGCCCATGGCATCCATGGCATCCATGGCATCCATGGCGAAGTGCTGCGTGCAACGGCACAAGTGGCATCGCTTCTTGTGAAAAAAAATGTGCTGCTGAACTATTTGGTTATTGAATTTGATTGATATTTATGAACTATAGTAACTATAGTAACTATAGTAACTATAGTAACTATAATTAGTTTTGATTGGCATATTGCACTCGGGAAAAAACAACCATTGGAAGATTGCCCTTTCGTCAGAAAGCTCTCTGGAGATATCTAGTATGAACACCAATAAACGTGTTCCACGTGGCGTGACAGGTTGAACAGATGCTGATGTCACCATATCACTGAGGGCTGTCAGGCTGTCCCAAGTGTCTCACAGCGCAGAGGCAAAATAATGCAAGCCCATGGTTCGGCCAGGCATAGCAACCTCTGAAACTCGACATCAAATGTGAAGTCAGACAATTTAGATGAGAATTTGAGGATTCCACTGGATATTGATTGCAAATATGATTGAACTGGATCTGCCATTGACCTTTGAAGACTCCCTGTTGTGGCTTAGGTGGAGAGGCAGCCAAGAGTCCTGCACCGCGTTGGGCGCTCAGTGACAGATGGCTTGTCCTATGTTGTCCTACATCAGGCACCCTCAAATCCCACAATTGCCATGCGAATTGCCATGCGAATTCACAATCCATTCATGATATGAACCAATAGGATATAAATATCAATAGCAATAGTATATAAATATCTATTGGCTATAGTAATATTATATACAATAACACTATATAAATGGCAATAGTATAAACCATATTACAGAGTAATGTGTGTTTTTTTTAAAATCAATCTACAATATCATCATTTTCCCCACTATTGTGGTATGCATATGGTATGTCCTCTGATGCCCAATTTCCACGCAAATCCAGAGGTGATCAATGCGCAAACCTTTTGCGATGAGGCCAAGAAGAAAAGAAGGGAAAGGAGGATGCCAAAGCAGCTTCTAAGGCCCGGCCCACTTCTCTACGCCTCTGGGTCTCAGTATCGTATGGTGCTGTGTTTTCCTTTTGGATTTACACTGCAGAAATCTGCTTGGCAGGCAGATGAGGAAGAGGCGTTACAGCGCCGCAAAGAGGAGCATAGCCAGCATAGCGAAGCTGTGAGCGAAGCTGTGACAGAGTTGAGTTGAAAAATGGCACAGCTTCAACCGAGGATCGAGCAATCGCCAAAGCCAGACTTGCTATCGCTGATGCCAAGTCAAGGATTGTGGCTCTCTCAGACCTCGGACACTGCGCTTGGTTGCATGTCATGTGCAGCACGTGCAGCAAGCAGTGATCGCGGTATGTTAACGTTCCGAGGTGGAAGCAAAAGCAGCAGCAGATGCTTGCAAGCGAATGGCCAGGAGCATTCTCTGAGCTGGCCATTGGTCTCCGCAACTTCAAGAGTTGGGAGCTTTTCTGTCGAAATTGTACTGTCTACTGTGGTTTCCACACTAATCTTGTAGGAGTTTATCTTCTTGACCAGTTTGCGCATACAAGCACCGTGAGTTGAGCGTAGCATTCCCAAAATTCTATCAGAAGCAATGACAGCATTTGAGAGTTGTGCGAGAGTCGTGCAACACATGTTTCTTTCATCCTTTTCTGGTGGCACGTTGTTTTCACAGACGACAAAGCAACAAAGCAGGACTTGGCCTCGAGGGAATTGGGCATCGCTCATGGAGGGCTTCAAAAAGGCGCTGGTCCTTTGGGAACATTGGGAACATTGGGAATTTGCTTGTTGGATTTCCATCGATTTCCAACTCATTTCGTTCACTCAACCAGTTGACCAACCAGTTGACCCAACCAGAACCACTGAGGCCCTGCTGGCGTTGGATCCCCAGTGGTCCCAGTGTGGTGTTCAGCGATATGCTGGCGATGGCGAGGCCCATTTTAGAAGCAGATGGGCCCAAGGCGCTGATGGCGCTGATGGCGCTGATCCTTTGGGATTTGTTGCAGTGGTGACGGGTTGTGATATTTGGAGATGTCAGATATGTCAGGATGGCGGCTTGGAGCTCAATGGCCGCTTTGGCTCGTGGTTAGGAGTGCCTTGGCTGCCGCGCATTTCAAAGGGAACCACCTGCCACCTCTGGGACAGTTTGTAGATCGATTTGCTATGGTTTGCTGAACTTTACAGTCACTTCCTGCACTTGTCCATCAGATTTTTACGTTCTGACTCGATTTTCCCTGACGAACTTGAGGGCTTGCTACGTGCTGGCTGTAAGCCAACAGAGCGGCAGGCGAAGATTCACAGTGACTCAGTCGGACTCAGAGTTTGATAGCTGGGCTCTGACATTTGCAACACTACAGGCCACTTGACCCTGTCTCAACTTGACAGGTTGAGATCGTGGCGAGAAGGGTGTCCATTGCACTAGCTGAGGTAAGGATCGTCAGAGGGAGTAAGTATTTGCGCCATTTTGCATCCGCACTCATGGACTTTAGATGCCTGTCAGCCACCATTCTTGTTTGTCAATTTTATTCTAAAGTTCTAAATCTGAGCTCATTGAACATTGAACATGTTTCTTGCGGCTGACTCTACAGGTATCAATCGGTATCAAGATCAAAAGTACATGCAAATCCAACGCATGTGATCATCAGTTGGCTTACTCAGATTGAATGACACCTGGTATCATGCAATCCACATAATCCACCACACTCGCTGTATTGTCAAAGTGGTCAATGGCCCGAGTGAAGCGCTAGCTGCTGATGTAACTTGGAGCAGGCAGCAGGTCCAGCATTGAAGGATGCCATGGCCTTTGTGTGAGCCTCGAATTTGTTGCAGAGCCGCATCTTTTAGTCTGGACAAGCTTCACTGCACGGAAGATAAGAAAACCATGCCATCAACTTAAACAAATGGTGTAGACTCTGGGACTCTGGGATGGACAATCGGAAGTGGAATCACAGCCTGAGATGCCAGAGATGGAGACACAAGCAGGGACAAGCATCTTTAGAACGATAGATGTGGCCTGAAAACATCCAGATCTATCCAGATTGCCCACGTGTGCCCAACCGGCCAGCCGCTGGCTCCAACCAGCACATAAAAATATGCTGAGCACAGGAGGGCAAGACAAGATGGGCAGTTGCCATCCAAAAACACACTCACAGAATCACAGATTGTGTTTCTACATCATGACTATCATAGACAAATTTTGGTCTCTTATGTCTCTTGACAGATGAAACGACATGAAGCTGCACCAAGGCACCAAGTTAAAATAGTTGCACCCACACTCCAACGCTTCTACCATGTCGGACCCAGAAGGATCCTCCTTGACAGTTTGCTATGATGCATGAGGCACTTTCCGATTGGAAGATAGATTTTCGTTACACGTGAAGTGCATCCAAAAAACACCACCAGTGAAGTGCATGAAGTGCATCCAACAAAATCAGAAACTATAGTTATCTATAGTTACTATAGTTGATGATCATTCAAGTATCATTTTAAGATATGTTAAGTATCACAGTATCATTAAAATAGCCCAGATGTATCTTTTAAGTTGGCCGAGCCATCGCGCCATTGTCGCTTCAGGGAGACATGTCCAGAGCTTGCAGCTTTGCTGGCGCTGGGTCCATCACCATGTCTTCAAGCTGTTCAAGATGCTGTAGCTCCAGCAGCTGGTCCAGCAGTCATGACATTAGTCATGACATTAGGGGAATCTTAGAAATCTTAGGAATGAGAAGTTGGATCTTTTATGATCTTATTGGATCTTATTATACACTTATTGGACACACAACTAAGGAAATAAATAGGGACATAAATAGGGAATAAATAGGGAATAAATAGGGAAATAAATACGGGAAAAAATAGGGCAAAAATAGGGAAATAAATAGGGAAATAAATAGGGAAGAAATAAAGAAATTATAATTAGGGAAAAATAGGGAAAAAATAGGGAAATAATAGGGACATAAATAGGGAAATAAATAGGGGAAAAAATAGGGAAATACATAGGGAAATAAATAGGGAAATAAATAAGGAAATAAATAGGGAAATAAATAGGGAAATAAATAGGGAAAAAAAGGGGAAATAATTAAGGAAATAAAAAGGGAAATAAATAGAGAAATAAATAGGGAAAACATAGGGGAATAAATAGGGAAAAACTACTGAAAAACAAAAGGAATTATAAATAGGGAAATAAATAGTTTAAAAATTGGGAAATAAATAGGGAAATAACTAGGGAAATAAATAGGGGAAAATAGGGAGAAAATAGGGGAAATAAATAGGGAAAAAATAGGGACATAATAGGGAAAACATGGGGCAAGAAATAGGGAAGACATAGGGAAAAAAATAGGGAAATAAATACGGGAAAAAATAGGGAAATAAATACGGGAAAAAGTAGGGAAATAAATACGGGAACTAAATAGGGAAATAAATAGGGAAAAGATTGGGAAATAAATAGGGAAAAAAATGGATGGAAAAATAAGGAAATAATAGGGAAAAAATGGGGCAAGAAATAGGGGAAAAAGAAGGTAAAAAATAGAGAAATAAATACGGGAAATAAATAGGGAAATAAATAGGGAAATAACTAGGGAAAAAATAGGGAAATAAATAGGGAAAACATAGGGAAATAAATAGGAAAATAAATAAGGAAAGATGGCAAATAAATAGGAAAACATTGGAACAATAAGGAAATACATAGGGGAAAAATAGGGAAATAAATACGGGAAAAAATAGGGGAAAACATAGGGAAATAAATAGGGAAATAAAGAGGGAAATAAATAGGGAAATAAAGAGGGGAAAAAAGGGAAATAATAGGGAACAAAAAAAAGGGAAATAAATAGGGAAATAAATAGGGAAATAAATGGGGAAAACATAGGGGAAAAAATAGGGGAATAAATAGGGAAATAAATAGGGAAAAAATAGGGAAATAAATAGGGAAATAAATAGGGAAAAAATTGGGAAATTAATAAGGAAATAAATAGGGAAATAAATAGGGAACATAAATAGGGAAATAAATACGGGAACTAAATAGGGAAATAAATAGGGGAATAAATACGGGAAAAAATAGGGAAATAAATAGGGAAATAAATAGGGAAATAAATAGAGAAATAAATAAGGAAGAAAAGAGGGAAATAAATACGGGAAAAAATAGGGAAATAAATACGGGAAAAAATAGGGAACTAACTGCGGGAAATAAATAGGGGAAAAAATAGGGAAATGAATAGAGAAATAAATACGGGAAATAATAGGGAAATACATAGTGAAATAAATATGGTAATAAATAGGGGCATAAATAGTGAAATAAATAGGGAAATAAATAGGGAAATAAATAGGGAAATACATACGGGACATAAATTGGGAAATAAATAGGGGAATAAATACGGAAAAAAATAGGGAAATAAATAGGAAATAAATAGGGAAAAAATAGGGAAATAAATAGGGGATAGAAATAATAGGGAAATAAATAGGGAAATAAATACGGGAAATAAATACAGGGGGAAAAAATAGGGGAATAAATAGGGAACCAAATAGGGGGAAAATAATAAAGGGAAAAAAAATAGGAAAAATAAATAGGGAAATAAATACGGGAAATAAATAGGGAAATAAATAGGGAAATAAATAGGAAATAAATAGGGAAATAAATACGGGAAATAAATAGGGAAATAAATAGGGAAATAAATAGGGAAAAAATAGGGAAAATAAATAGGGAAATGAATACGGGAAATAAATAGGGAAAAAATAGGGAAAAAATACGGAAAAAAATAGGGAAATAAATAGGGAAATAAATACGGGACATAAATTGGGAAATAAATAGGGGAATAAATACGGGAAAAAATAGGGAAATAAATAGAAAAAATAAATAGGGAAAAAATAGGGAAATAAATACGGGAAATAAATAGGGAAATAAATAGGGAAATAAATAGGGGAAAAAAGGGAAATAATAGGGAAAAAAATAGGGAAATAAATAGGGAAATGAATACGGGAAAAATAAGGAAAAAAATAGGGAAATAAATAGGGGAAAAAATAGGGAAATGAATAGAGAAATAAATACGGGAAAAAATAGGGAAATAAATACGGGAAAAAATAGGGAAATAAATACGGGAACTAAATAGGGAAATAAATAGGTAAATAAATAGGGACATAAATAAGGAAAAAATAGGGAAATAAATAGGAAAAAAAATAGGGAAAAAATAGGGAAATAAATAGGGAAATAAATAGGGAAATAAATAGGGAAAAAAATAGGGAAATAAATAGGGAAATAACTAGAGAAATAAATAGGGAAAAAATAGGGGAATAACTAGGGAAAAAATACTGAAAAGCTAAAGGAATTTTAAATAGGTAAATAAATAGTTGAAAAATTAGGAAATAAATAGGGAAATAAATAGGGGAAAAATAGGGAACAAATAGGGGAAATAAATAGGTAAAAAATAGGGATATTAGGGAAAAAATGGGGCAAGAAATAGGGAAGAAATAGGGGGAAAAAATAGGGACATAAATAGGGAAATAAATAGGGAAATAAATAGGGAAAAAATAGGGAAATAAATACGGGAAGTAAATGGGGAAATAAATAGGGCAATAAATAGGGAAATAAATAGGGAAAAAATTGGGAAATACATAGGAAAATAAATAGGGAACAACTAGGGAAATAAATAGGAAAATGAATTGGGAAATAAATGGGGAAAAAATAGGGCAATAGATAGGGAAATAAATAGGGAAATAAATAGAGAAATAAATACGGGAAAAAATAGGGAAATAAATACGGGAAAAAATAGGGAAATAAATACGGGAAAAAATAGGGAATAAATCGGGAACTAAATAGGGAAATAAATAGAGAATAAATAGGGAAATAAATAGGGAAATAATAGGGAAATACATAGTGAAATAAATATGGTAATAATTAGGGGCATAAATAGTGAAATAAATAGGGAAAAAATAGGGAAATAAATAGGGAACTAAATAGGGAAATAAATACGGGAAATAAATAGGGAAAAAATAGGGAAATAAATAGGGAAATAAATAGGGAAGAAATAGGGAAATAAATTGGGAAATAAATAGGGAAATAAATACGGGAAAAAATAGGGAAATACATAGGAACATAAATAGGGAAAAAAATAGGGAAATAAATAGGGAAATGAATAGGGAATAAATAGGGAAATAAATACGGGAAAAAATAGGGCAAAAATAGGGAAATAAATAGGGAAAAAATAGGGGAATAAATGGGGAAATAAATAGGGAATACATAGGGAAATAAATGGGGAAAAAAATAAGGAGAAACATAGGGAAATATATAGGGAAATAAATAGGGGAAATAAATAGGGAAATAAATGCGGGAAAAAAAAGAAATAATAGGGAAAACATAGGGAAAAAAATACGGGAAATAAATTAGGAAATAAATAGAGAAATAAATAGGGAAAAATAGGGGCACACATGGGGAAATAAATAGGTAAATAAATAGGGAATAAATAGGGACGTAAATAAGGGAATAAATAGGGAAATACTATGGAAAAAAAGGGACATAATAGAGAAACATAGGGAAAGAAACAGGGAAATAAATAAATGCGGGAAAAAATAGGGAAACAAATGGTGAAAAAATAGGGAAATAAATAGGGAAGAAATAGGGAAAGAAATAGGGAAATAAATACGGGAAAAAATAGGGAAATAAATAAGGAAATAAATAGGGAAAAAATGGGGGAATAACTGGGGAAATAAATAGGGGAATAAATAGGAAAATAAATACGGGAAAAAATAGGGAAAAAATAAAGAAATAAATAGGGAAAAAATAGGGAAATAAATAGGGAAGAAATAGGGAAATAAATACGGGAAAAAATAGGGAAATAAATACGGGAAATAAATAGGGAAATAAATAGGGAAATAAATAGGGAAATAAATGGTGAAAAAATAGGGAAATAAATAGGGAAATAATAGGGAAATAAATAGGGAAATAAATACGGGAAATAAATAGGGAAATAAATAGGGACATAAATAGGTAACTAAATAGGGAAAAAATAGGGGAATAAATAGGGAAATAAATAGGGAAAAAAATAGGGGAAAAATAGGGAAATAAATAGGGAAGTAAATAGGGAAATAAATAGGGAAAACAATAGGGAAATAAAGAGGGGAAAAAAGGGAAATAATAGGGAAAAAAAAGGGAAATAAATAGGGAAATAAATAGGGAAATAAATGGGGAAAAAATAGGGGAAAAAATAGGGGAATAAATAGGGAAATAAATAGGGAAAAAATAGGGAAATAAATAGGGAAATAAATAGGGAAAAAATTGGGAAATTAATAAGGAAATAAATAGGGAAATAAATAGGGAACATAAATAGGGAAAAAATAGGGGAATAAATAGGGAAATAAATAGGGAAATAAATAGGGAAATAAATACGGGAAATAAATTGGGAAATAAATGGGGAAAAAATAGGGAAATAAATAGGGAAACAATAGGGAAAGAAATAGGGAAAAACTATGGAAATAAATAGGGGAAAAAATAGGGAACTAAATAGGGAAATAAATAGGGAAATAAATAGGGAAATAAATACGGGAAATAAATAGGGAAATAAATAGGGAAATAAATACGGGAAATAAATAGGGAAATAAATAGGGAAATAAATAGGGAAATAAATGGTGAAAAAATAGGGAAGTAAATAGGGGAATAAATAGGGAAATAAATAGGGAAATAAATACGGGAAATAAATAGGGAAATAAATAGGGACATAAATAGGTAACTAAATAGGGAAAAAATAGGGGAATAAATAGGGAAATAAATAGGGAAAAAAATAGGGGAAAAATAGGGAAATAAATAGGGAAGTAAATAGGGAAATAAATAGGGAAATAGATAGGGAAATAAATGGGGAAATAAATAGGGAAAAAATAGGGGAATAAATAGGGAACTAAATAGGGAAATAAATAGGGAAAAAATACGGAAATAAATAGGGGAATAAATAGAGAAATAAATAGGGAAATAAATAGGAAAATAAATAGGGAAAAACTAGGGGAAATAAATAGGTAAAAAATAGGGAAATAAATCGGGAACTAAATAGGGAAATAAATAGGGAATAAATAGGGAAATGAATAGGGAAAGAAATAGGGAAAAACTATGGAAATAAATAGGGGAATAAATAGGGAACTAAATAGGGAAATAAATAGGGAAATAAATACGGGAAATAAATAGGGAAATAAATAGGGAAATAAATACGGGAAATAAATACGGGAAAAAATAGGGAAATAAATAGGGAAATAAATAGGGCAACAATACGGAAATAAATAGGGAAATAAATAGGGAAAAAATAGGGAAATAAATAGGGAAATAAATACGGGAAATAAATAGGGAAATAAATAGGGACATAAATAGGGAACTAAATAGGGAAAAACATAGGGGAATAAATAGTGAAATAAATAGGGAAAAATAGGGGAAAAATAGGGAAATAAATAGGGAAATAGATAGGGAAATAAATGGGGAAAAAATAGGGGAAAAAATAGGGAAATAAATAGGGAAATAAATTGGGAAAAAATAGGGAAATAAATACGGGAAAAAATAGGGAAATAAATAGGGGAATAAATAGGAAAATAAATAGGGAAAAAATAGGGGAAATAAATAGGTAAAAAATAGGGAAATAAATCGGGAACTAAATAGGGAAATAAATAGGGAATAAATAGGGAAATAAATAGGGAATTAATAGGGGAATAAATGGGGAAATAAATAGGGAAATAAATAAGGAAGAAAAGAGGGAAATAAATAGGGAAGTAAAGAGGGGAAAAAAAGGAAATAAATAGTTGAATAATTGGGAAATAAATAGGGAAATAAATAGGGAAAAAATGGGGAAATAAATACGGGAGATAAAAAAAGGGAAGAAATAAAGAAATTATATTTAGGGAAAAATAGGAAAAAATAGGGAAATAATAGGGAAATAAATAGGGAAATAAATACGGGAAATAAATTGGGAAATAAATAGGTAAATAAATACGGGAAAAAATAGGGAAATAAATACGGGAAATAAATAGGGAAATAAATAGGGAAATAAATAGGGAAAAAATAGGGAAATAAATGGGGAAAAAATAGGGAAAAAAATAGGGAAATAAATAGGGGAATAAATAGGGAAATAAATAGGGAAATAAATAGGGACATAAATAGGGAAAAAATAGGGAAATAAATAGGGAAATAAATACGGGAAAAATAGGGAAAAAAATAGGGAAATAAATACGGGAAAAATAAGGAAAAAAATAGGGAAATAAATACGGGAAAAATAGGGAAAAAAATAGGGAAATAAATAGGGAAATAAATAGGGAAGAAATAGGGAAATAAATAGGGAAATAAATAGGGAAATAAATACGGGAAAAAATAGGAAAATAAATACGGAAAATAAATAAGGAAATAAAAAGGGAAATAAATAGGGAAATGAATGGGGAAATAAATACGGGAAATAAATAGGAAAATAAATAGGGAAATAAATAGGGAAATAAATGCGGTTAATAAATAGGGAAATAAATACGGGAAATAAATAGGGAAATAAATAGGGAAATAAATAGGGAAATAAATAGGGAAATAAATACGGGAAATAAATAGGGAAATAAATACGGGAAATAAATAGGGAAATAAATAGGGAAAAAAATAGGGAAATAAATAGGGAAATAAATAGGGAAATAAATACGGGAAATAAATACGGGAAAAAATAGGGAAATAAATAGGGAAATAAATAGGGAAACAATACGGAAATAAATAGGGAAATAAATAGGGAAAAAATAGGGAAATAAATAGGGAAATAAATACGGGAAATAAATAGGGAAATAAATAGGGACATAAATAGGGAACTAAATAGGGAAAAAAATAGGGGAATAAATGGGGAAATAAATAGGGAATAAATAGGGAAATAAATAGGGAAAAAAATAAGGAAAAAAATAGGGAAACAAATAGGGGAAAAATAGGGAAATAAATAGGGAAGTAAATAGGGAAATAAATAGGGAAATAGATAGGGAAATAAATGGGGAAATAAATACGGGAAAAATAAGGAAAAAAATAGGGAAAAAATAGGGGAATAAATAGGGAAATAAATAGGGAAATAAATACGGGAAAAATAGGGAAAAAAATAGGGAAATAAATAGGGAAATAAATAGGGAAAAAATAGGGAAATATAAAGGGGAATAAATAGGGAAAAAATAGGGAAATAAATAGGGAATTAATAGGGGAATAAATGGGGAAATAAATAGGGAATAAATAGGGAAATAAATAGGGGAATAAATAGGGAAAAAATAGGGGAATAAATAGGGAAATAAATAGGGAAATAAATACGGGAAAAATAGGGAAAAAAATAGGGAAATAAATACGGGAAAAATAAGGAAAAACATAGGGAAATAAATAGGGGAATAAATAGGGAAAAAAATAGGGAAATAAACAGGGAAAAAAAAGGGGAATAAATAGGGAAATAAATAGGGAAATAAATACGGGAAAAATAAGGAAAAAAATAGGGAAATAAATAGGGGAATAAATAGGGAAATAAATTGGGAAATAAATAGGGAATTAATAGGGGAATAAATGGGGAAATAAATAGGGAATAAATAGGGAAATAAATAGGGAAAAAAATAAGGCAAAAAATATGGAAACAAATAGGGAAAAACTAGGGAAAGAAATAGGGAAAGAAATAGGGAAATAAATAGGGACATAAATAGGCAAAAAATAGGGACATAAATAGGGACATAACTAGGGAAAAAAATAGGGAAATATATAGGGAAATAAATAGGGAAAAATAAGGAAAAAAATAGGGCAAAAATAGGGGAATAAATAGGGAAATAAATACGGGAAAAATAAGGAAAAAAATAGGGAAATAAATAGGGGAATAAATAGGGAAATAAATAGGGAAATAAATAGGGAACTAAATAGGGAAATAAATACGGTAAAAAAAAGGGAAAAAAAAAGGGAAATAAATACGGGAAAAATAAGGAAAAAAATAGGGAAATAAATAGGGGAATAAATAGGGAAATAAATAGGGGAAAAAATAGGGAAATAAATACGGGAAAAATAGGGAAAAAATAGGGAAATAAATACGGGAAAAATAAGGAAGGAAATAGGGAAATAAATAGGGGAATAAATAGGGAAATAAATAGTTGAATAATTGGGAAATAAATAGGGAAATAAATAGGAAAAAAATAGGGAAATAAATAGGGAAATAAATAGGGAAAACATAGGGAAATAAATAGGGAACTAAATAGGGAAATAAATAGGGAAAAAAATAGGGAAAAAATAGGGAAATATAAAGGGGAATAAATAGGGCAAAAATAGGGAAATAAATAGGGAATTAATAGGGGAATAAATGGGGAAATAAATAGGGAATAAATAGGGAAATAAATAGGGAAAAAAATAAGGAAAAAAATAGGGAAATAAATAGGGGAATAAATACGGGAAATAAATTGGGAAAAAAATAGGGAAATAAATACGGGAAAAATAGGGAAAAAAATAGGGAAATAAATACGGGAAAAATAAGGAAAAAAATAGGGAAATAAATAGGGAAATAAATAGGGAAATAAATAGGGAAAAAATAGGGAAATAAATACGAGAAAAATAAGGAAAAAAATCGGGAAATAAATACGGGAAAAATAGGGAAAAAAATAGGGAAATAAATACGGGAAAAATAAGGAAAAAAATAGGGAAATAAATAGGGGAATAAATAGGGAAATAAATAGGGGAATAAATAGGGAAATAAATAGGGAAAAAATAGGGAAATATAAAGGGGAATAAATAGGGAAAAAATAGGGAAATAAATAGGGAATTAATAGGGGAATAAATGGGGAAATAAATAGGGAATAAATAGGGAAATAAATAGGGAAAAAAATAAGGAAAAAAATAGGGAAACAAATAGGGAAAAACTAGGGAAAGAAATAGGGAAAGAAATAGGGAAATAAATAGGGACATAAATAGGCAAAAAATAGGGACATAAATAGGGACATAACTAGGGAAAAAAATAGGGAAATATATAGGGAAATAAATAGGGAAATAAATACGGGAAAAATAGGGAAAAAAATAGGGAAATAAATAGGGAAATAAATAGGGAAAAAATAGGGAAATATAAAGGGGAATAAATAGGGAAAAAATAGGGAAATAAATAGGGAAATAAATAGGGAACTAAATAGGGAAACTAGACGACGGATGGCCCGAGAGCGTAGAGGAGCAGGGTCTTCTCTTGTTAGTATGGAGACACCATATTAAAGACAATATAGCATAAGTACAAGACAATAGTTTGCATCGCAAACACTTTTACGCACAGAAGCTTTTACACAGAGCAAGCTTTTACACAGAGCAAGCTTTTACACAGAGCAAGCTTTTACACAGAGAACCCCTTACACAGAGAAGCTTTTACAGGCAGGTGCTTTTACACACAGACACTTTTACACACAGACGCTTTTACACACAAGGCACTTTTACACACAGACACTTTTACACACAGGCGCTTTTACATACAGACAGTTTTACACACAGACGCTTTTGCACACAGTTGCTTTTACACAGACGCTTTTACACACAAAGCTTTTACCCACAGAAGCTTTTACAGACAGAAGCTTTTACACACAGACGCTCTTACACAAGCACTTTTACACACAGACACTTTTACACACAGACGCTTTTACACACAGACGCGTTTACACACAGACACTTTTACACACAGACGCTTTTACACACAGACACTTTTACACACAAACACTTTGACACACAGACACTTTTGCACACAAAAGCTTTTACACACAGACGCTTTTACACACAAACACTTTGACACACAGACACCTTTGCACACAAAAGCTTTTACACACAGACGCTTGCACACACACAGTTACACACAGACGCTTGCACACACACAGACGCTTTCACACACAAACGTCTTTACACACAAACACTTTTACGCACAGACACTTTTACACAGAAAAGCTTTTACACACACACACACGCTTTTACACACTAAGACTTTTACACACAGACGCTTTTACACACAGACGCTTTTACACACAGACGCTTTTACACAAAGACGCTTTTACACACAGACGCTTTTACACACAAACACTTTGACACACAGGCACTTTTGCACACAAAAGTTTTTACACACAGACGCTTTTACACACTAACACTTTTACACACAGACGCTTTTACACACAGACGCCTTTACACACAGACGCTTTTACACAAAGACGCGTTTACACACAGACGCTTTTACACACAGACGCTTTTACACACAGACGCTTTTTCACACACACACACACACACACTTTGACACACAGACACTTTTGCACACACACAAGCTTTTACACACAGACGCTTGCACACACACACAGACGCTTTCACACACAAACGCCTTTACACACAAACCCTTTTACACACAGACGCCTTTACACACAGACGCTTTTACACACAGACGCTTTTACACACACACACACTGACACACAGACACTTTTGCACAAAAGCTTTTACGCACAGACGATTTTACACAAACACTTTGACACACAGACACTTTTGCACACAAAGCTTTTACACACAGACGCTTGCACACACACAGTTACACACAGACGCTTGCACACACACACACAGACGCTCTCACACACAAACGCCTTTACACAGAAACACTTTTACACACAGACACTTTTGCACACAAAAGCTTTTACACACAGACGCTTTTACACACAAACACTTTGACACACAGACACTTTTGCACACAAAAGCTTTTACACACAGACGCTTGCACACACACAGTTACACACAGACGCTTGCGCACACACAGACGCTCTCACACACAAACGTCTTTACACACAAATTCTTTTACACACAGACACTTTTGCACACAAAAGTTTTACACACAGACGCTTTTACACACCAACACTTTTACACATAGACGCTTTTACACACAGACGCTTTTACACACAGACGCTTTTACACACAGACGCTTTTACACATTAACACTTTTACACACGAAAGGATTGCGCGGGACAACTTGAAATCGCAATTTTACCTCAGTTTTTGACGATCGAACCTCGTTTCGTGCGAAAGGTTGCGCGGGACACCTTCAAATCGCAATTTTACCTCAGTTTTTGGCGATCGAACCTCGTTTCGTGCGTAAAGGTTGCGCGGGACACCTTCAAATCGCAATTTTACCTCAGTTTCTGACGATCGAACCTCATTTCGTGCGAAAGGTTGCGCGGGACACCTTCAAATCGCAATTTTACCTCAGTTTTTGGCGATCGAACCTCGTTTCGTGCGAAAGGTTGCGCGGGACACCTTCAAATCGCAATTTTACCTCAGTTTTTGGCGATCGAACCTCGTTTCGTGCGTAAAGGTTGCGCGGGACACCTTCAAATCGCAATTTTACCTCAGTTTCTGACGATCGAACCTCATTTCGTGCGAAAGGTTGCGCGGGACACCTTCAAATCGCAATTTTACCTCAGTTTTTGGCGATCGAACCTCGTTTCGTGCGTAAAGGTTGCGCGGGACACCTTCAAATCGCAATTTTACCTCAGTTTCTGACGATCGAACCTCATTTCGTGCGAAAGGGCCCCTTCCCCCGCCTTCAGAAGAGAAATAGAAAAGAAGGAGAGGGCAAGAGGGGCAAGAGGGCAAGAGGGCAAGAGGAGAAGATGTGAAGATGTGAGGATGTGAGGATGAGAAGATGTGAAGAAGAGAAGATGTGAAGATGAGAAGATGTGAAGATGGTGAAGATGAGAAGATGTGAGGATGTGAGGATGAGAAGATGTGAAGAAGAGGGCAAGAGGGCAAGAGGGCAAGAGGAGAAGATGTGAAGATCTGAGGATGTGAAGATGTGAAGATGTGAGGATGAGAAGATGTGAAGATGAGAAGATGTGAAGATGAGAAGATGTGAAGATGAGAAGGTGTGAAGATGAGAAGATGTGAAGATGAGAAGATGTGAAGATGTGAGGATGAGAAGATGTGAAGATGAGAAGATGTGAAGATGAGAAGATGTGAATATGAGAAGGTGTGAAGATGAGAAGATGTGAAGATGAGAAGATGTGAAGATGAGAAGATGTGAAGATGAGAAGATGTGAAGATGAGAAGATGAGATACAGACCCCTACTATTGGAAGAACCCTGCGCTCAGACGCTCTCGGGAAAAATAGGGGAATAAATAGGGAAATAAATAGGGAAAAAATAGGGAAATAAATAGGGAATAAACAGGGAAATAAATACGGGAAAAAAATAGGCTTATTTCCCCTATCTTTTATGATCTTAATGGGGATTAATATGTTTATTTATTGGACACATATGGACACATGGTCCTCTTGAAAGTTGGTGCGAACACCGAGGCACTGCAAGGTTGGGACCCGCGCCTGGCCACGCAGGTCTTAAGTGGTTTGGCCAAGGCCCATGGCTGAAGCTGTACCCATCTAGTCGATGTCCATTTAATGGTCATATAATGATCATACTAATAGGATTTATTGGGATTTATGGGTTGCTTTATGGGTTGCTTTATGGGTTGCAGATTGAAGATTCATATAGTATATATCATTACATATTAGTTGAAATTTGGCTTTAGCCATCTTTTAGTCATATTTTTGGAGATCAACTTCACAGGGTTGGAGTTTAGCTATGGGGATGCCAGATCCAGGCCAAGCGCGGGAGAACGTCGTGGAACGTCCTCGCCACTTTGGCCGACAGTTTCGACAGTTTCGACAGTTTCAACAGTTTAGCGCAGGATGTTTCTTGCTGAAAGTCATGATACGAAGTTGATGCCTTTTCTTGAATAATCGAATAATATCGGATAATATCAAGAAACTAACCATTTTTTCCATATATGCGAATAACACAGTCATTGATGCATCGACCTTTTTTTAGATCACCACATGTATTCATGTGAAATTGTGCATCAGCATGTTTTTCATGTTCGAACATAGACAGGTACACAATGAAATGACTTTTGGATACACCATTTTGGACAGATTCTTTCGAGGAAGCCATGCAGCTTCAGCAGTTGGAAACCAACGTCGCTACCTCAGGACGTCTCAGACATCTCTACCACTTTCAACCCAATCTTATGTTTATTCCAGATCTACATTTTTGTGATTCAAAAAAATGATGTTGGTCATGAAGGTTGGAGCACTAGATGTACTAGATGTTTGAAATCTTCCACCCTTCTAATATTTGGGCTTGATTTGGGAGAAATTGCAATGTGTTTAGATTTTCTGTGATTTTCCCATAAATTTTTGATCCTAAAGGCAACAAGACCAGGGACGGTGGCTGAGTTTAGATGACTGAGGCCTTTCACTTTGGTGCTGCGATGAATGCCATGGGCACTTGGCCCCAGGCCATTGCGCTGTTGGAGCGCGCCAGAAAATCTGGCGCAGCAAATACTGCGACCTGACCGACTTTGGCATACCAACTTTGGATATCTTTGGATCATGAAATCGGTCATTCTCTGCTGGGTTCTTCATCAGTACTCGTGAAATCTCTTTTTTTCCGTTTTTTGTTTTCGATGGTATTGCTGTGTTCCTTATCTAGGAATTGTAAACTGTTGTGATATGTTGTGATACATAACACCACATCTAAATCCTTATGAACTTCCAAAAGTTGGTCAAAACGTCTTTCCAAGACTCCAAACGTTTTGGACGATGTGCACCGAAAGATCATCTTTAAGAGAAGCATCAGCAGACCTACTAACATCATGTTTAACCATGTTTCAACCTTTCTTCCATCCAAAAAATCATCAAATATCAAGCATATCGCTTCGTTTTTCCCAGATGTTTTGTTCCCATGTCGCTCAGGTGGTCATCAACTCTGCCATCAACTGCTGTGCCAAGGTCGGTGCATGGCCGGTGGCGCTGCATCTACTGCAGATCGGCGGCTCGCCAGATGTGATCAGCTGCCTGGCAGCATTGGATGCTTATGGGATATGGAAATTCATGGGTTGGGTTATATGAATTAGTATAACTCCATAATATTGCGATTAATCTAATTGTTGATTATTGGTAGGGGATTTAATGGGATTGAATGGCTTATGAATTGGATGATTGATTCTTATGTTGATTCATGTTGATGGCATTATCCAATATTGGATTGTAGCAAGGTCAATGACATTCAATGACTTTATTATTGATGGCTATCGACACTTGGACATCGACCAGTTTTTCCTTGGTAAGAGCAATCAGTGTTGCCTTAAACCGGTTTCTCAACTCACAGTGTTTCTCAACTCGGCTGAAACTCAGATGGATCTCATTGAATCTCATGATTTTTGCAACCGCCGTTGACTATCTATCTGATCTATCTGGCGTATCTGGCTGCTGATCTCTTTTTTCCAACGAGGCTTTAGTGGAGCTATCAACGCATGTTCCCTGGGTGGTGAATGGCACTTGGCCGTGGAGGTCCTCATGAAGATGAGTGAAGCCAGAATTCAGCAGGATGCCATCAGCTACAACTCGGTGATCACGGCTTGTGTCCACGGCTTAGTGGTACAGATCCATATGGGGATGGGTTAAACATGGTTAAACCATGGTTAAAGCCTACGAATCACAGCGGTTGCATCGGATGAACATCCATAAATCCCAGCTACCTTGGGGGTTCACCAGGCTACCAGGGTTTTGACCCATAGCCATATTTTGTTTGAAGTTTGAATGCCGAATCTTGTGCTGAATGCCAGAATACCACAACTGGTGAAGACAAACACTCCTCAAATCTTTCTTGTTCTCAAGATAGAGCAATCTGAGATAATCTGAGATAATCTGAGATAATCTGAGATAATCTGAGATAATCTGAGATAATCTGAGATAATCTGAGATAATCTGAGATAATCTGAGATAATCTGAGTAACAGAAAGTAACTAAGGAGACTGGCGATCAATGGAACCTCAGCTTGGAGCTGCTGCGTTCGATGAAGGAGAACCAACTACAGCCCACCGTGCTTGCCTCGGGCTAGTGGATGGATCACCAGCAAGGTAGCAGGCAGAAGACCATTTTTGATGTGAGTTCCTTTATTAATATAGATTATGATAGATTATAGATTATTATAGATTATTATAGATGATAGATTCTTATAGATTATCTAGTATAGATTACTATATAGATTATTCATGGTGACAGTTTGTTTCTAGCTTTGACAAGAGGATAGAGAGAATTCCTGGGTTCAGCTGGTCAGACTTGAGGTCATAACGTACAACTCTGTCATGTCAGCATGCACCAGCCTCAGCGACATATCTTGGTGAAGCACTGACACCAGCCAGTCATAAAAACACCCATGACCTGGGACAGGGAAGATAGTTTACCATAATCTACCATAGTTTACCATAATCTACCATAGTTTGCCATAATTTACCATAGTTTACCATAAATTACCATAGTTTTACCATAATTACACCGCAGTCTCACATCACTGATAAGCAATTTGGGGGTTTCCCAAAATGGAGGTATCTGCAGTATTCCCCCCTAAATCATCCCAAATTAGACCATATTCGTAAAGCCATAGTATTGGGGATCCCCCTGTTTTGGGAAGCCATTGGTCAACTCGAGAGGTCAAAAGTGGCAGGATGCTTTGCAACTTCTGTTCACCATGCAGACAGAGACCATTGAGGCAGATGTCATTAGCTCCTTGCCTTGATGGATCTTGACAGATCTTGACAGATCTTGACAGATCTTGACAGTGCCATTTGGGCTGCCAAAGGTTGGAATGGTTGGTTGGAGGAGCTATCCTGCCATGGATTTGTGGATGCTGTTGACGCCTTGAAAATATGCAGCCATCGCCAATGTTCTCCAATTCTCCAAGGCTTTGGCGCAGTGATTTCCAGCGCCAGCTGGGAGCTTGCGGTCCATGTGTTGGACTCCATGTTTCTCCAGCAGATTCTCCCAGACATCGTTTGTTACAACGCAGCCTCCCGGTGAAAAATCGACGTCATTTCTCGACAGTTTGTAGCATCATCATGAACATCGATTCAACATGATATATAACTTATATAACATGATTCAAGTTGAAATTCAACAGATCAATTCATGTTCAGCCAGGGCAGCCAGGGGGGTCAGCTGTTGATGCACCGTTGATGCTGTTGCTGGCGAGGCAATGACATCGTGTCGTTCGAATTGGCAGCGAGCCCTGGCGCTTTTTTGGCAGTGCCAAACCATGCGCATCCGACCTGAAACTGTGCCTTGGTGAGCAGTGCAAAACACACATATTAGGCATCATATATGCATCATATATGCTATGTGAATCTATGTGACAACATTGCGATACGGCGATACCAGCCGCGATACCAACTGATCCTGCAGATTTCGTGTTGTTTTGTGCCGGATGGATGGGATTTGTTAGGTGACCTACAACGCCGTCATCAGTTGCTGCGGGCAGCACTGGACCTTGTCCATCCATCTCTTCTCGGAGATGAAAGAGGCATCGGTGCACCGTTTCAATCCCTGACCAAAAGATGGGAATATCCCAGTTGATGGCAGATCTTGGCAGATTGTTTCATGATTTTTCACTATCTTCACCAACTATCCGTAACTATCCAATGCTTAGGATGGTTAGGATGGTTAGGAGGGAAATAATAAGCATTCAAAAAGCTAAGGAGCTATAGGCTATAGGTAACAATATTGCCGTGTAAAATGGGTAGCTAAGGAGCTAGTAATTGTTTCCCAACATGATAGATGATGATACGTCGGATCCAAAGATGGTAAAGACACAGAGATGGTGAAGTAGTGCAGGTTAAACTGCCTCCTTCGACAGTGACCTACAATGCTGTGATCGATGCCTGTAGCGCTGGCAACTGGGAAGCTTGTCACCAAGTCTCACAGCTGGGGGGTTTGGGGGTTCCGGAGGTACATTCTCAAAGTTCTCTCATTTTTCTGGTGAAAGGAAACAGGACAGGTTTTTTTTGTCACATAGATTGTGAAACGCATTGTGAAAAGCAAAGGGAAATCTGCCGAAATGAGAGGCTAAGCTACAGGAACATTCAACATGGAAGTCCACCAACTAAGTAGTTCAATGTAGGTTTGCAGCGATAAGAGGTTGCGCAGAGTTTGGATATGTTCTACTGTATATCTCTTCCTGCCCTGTTGATTCCTCTAGGAGCTGTCTTTGCAGCTGCTGTTTACCATGCCTTCACCAGATGTCTTCAGCTTTGGCAGCGCCATCAGACTCTCGACTGGAATTATTGAATTCTTCAGCTGAACATCTTATAAATCTCTTAATAATCTTGGCATCAGGTATGTCAGGTATGTATCAGGTATGTATCAGGTATGTATCAGGTATGTATCAGGTATGTCCCAACAGCTCACTACACAGGAAGTAAAAAAAGCACATATCAGGATTGATTCCATAGTATTCGCATTTTTCCGCCTTCGTTTCAACATGCCCTATACCATGGAGGATACCGGCCACGTACCCTAGAAATGGGACCGTTGGATTCGGAACCTGACCATTTTGTTGATCTGAGCTTAAGTTTCAAGAGAAACATAGTGTAATTAGTAATTATGTGTAATGGGTAGCAAATCCACTGCTTAGAATATCTGGAAGCTTCCATTAAAACAGACAAATTTTGGTTTCCATTAAAACAGACCTCGAGAAACTGGCGGTTTCCATGGAAGATCTGACGACATCTGACGACATCTGACGACCTTTTTTTGGTCCTTTCTGTCCGGCAGGTGCCTGCACCCAACAGAGCTTGTGGCGGTTTTCCCTGCAACTCTTAGCCTCGATGCCTCGAGGGGTTCCACCCAACGTCCTGGGACTCAGTGGCGTCCTGTTTTTGGATGGCCCGGCCAAATGATATCGTGATTATAATATATTATAATTATTATATATATTATATATTAATATATATATATATATTATGATGAAATCACCAATCTATGACTATTCTCATAACCAATCCTTATACTTGAGACTTGTCATTCATTTTTTTTCTGATTCTGCAAAAGCTAAGCTGATTGGGTCGACCATGGCTGATAGCTGTTCCAATTTGGGAGAATAGAATTTGAAGAAACTCTCCAAGCTCTTGAAGATGATAGATGCTAGATGGCCAATCAACATGAACCACTGGAAGCACCTTTGACTTGAGCATCAGGTTGTGACCTACACGGCTGCCATCAGTGCCTGTCACAATGTCAGCGAGTCACTTGCCGCACTTGCGGCACTTGCCGCACGCATCGCTTAAAGAAACACTGCGATATGTCCAGCTTGGCTAGTCGGTCGACCATCGGTCGACCCTTTCTTCACATCAAGGTATCATGAACAGCCAATGAACAGGCTATTTGGCCATCTCCGAAATCAGCAAGAAGATAGATCATGAAACTTGATTAAGTATTTGAAGTTTTCGATAAGTTTTTCGGTATTCGCTGCGAACCGAATAGCATATTGCGGACTCCGAGGTGGAAAGTGGCTTTGCATTTGCTGCACGAAATGAGCCTGAAGGAAGTCAGTCCCAACACAGCCACGTACAATTCGGTACCTCGGAACAAGTCGGAACAAGTCAGAGTCACTGAAATCAGTCAGACAGAGACGGCCAGTCTTTTGAGGCTTTCTCTACGTAATCTCTACGTAATTATCGTGACATGTCAATGTCCGTAAAGCAGGATGCTGTGATACGAGGCAATCGCAGCCTGCCATGATGCTGGTCGCTGGCCCCAGGCATCAGCAAGCAAGATTCAAACAAGATGGTGACGATGTGAAAATATATATGTGAAACATTCCACACTTATCATTGAAACAAATTGAGCGAATTGTTTCTGGCAGACAAGTGCTTCCAGCAGTAAACCAATCTATGAATCACTAGAATTCGTTTGTGGTTCATAGCGTTCAGTGTTCATACTTTGACGCACACGAATACTGGACACAGACATCGGACATAGTGAGATGGCAGGCACTCCAGCTGCTATCGTTGATGCGTGCCACTGAAGTTCCGCCGGATGTCTCCAGTGCCTTGGAAAATTTGGAAACATCAAGTCCCACCCTTTAGCATCCGCATCCAGCCATCAATCTTTATCCATTTGAAAGTTAGACGATGTTAGACGGACGATGTTAGACGTATTGAAGATATTTGAAGCCAGAAGACCAGACTACATTGACATCATTGACTGCCGATGATCGCCGATGGAGCCGACGGATCCGATGGGAGTTTTTTCCCACGTTTTTTCCCAGGTTACAGCGCAGCCATCAGCAGTTGCCACTGGCGCGGCGCATTGGCCTTGCTGAAGGACATGCAATCTGCAGAGGTGCTGGGACGAGGGCACTGAATGAGGCAAACTCCGAAGACGAACAGACAAAGGAGAAGGAGATGCATCCCAAAGATACAGAAAACATCAGAAATCATCAGAAACCATCAGAAACCACACGAAACCAGCATACTTTTTGACGCATGTGGTATGCTACGAATTGTGCGTAGCAGGTTCCTCCGAATGTCTCCAGCTACCGTGGCGTTCTTGACGCTTCGCTGGCAGCCGAGCAGTTCAACCTTGCTCCACCTTTGTTTGCCAATGTTGCTGCGGTGGAGGTCGGCAGATGTTTTTTCATTTTTCACTGCTTGACGGATGTCATTTCCAAATTGAAACATTGGCCCGGCAGGCAGAACTCGCAGCGCTGCCAAGAAAAAACAGTCAACTTCAAACTGTGCGGGATGTCGGGATGTATCAGTGAATGTAGATAATGTAGGTGATGAGGGGAGCGGAAGCCGCAATGAGTGATGCAGTGATGCACTGATTGTTGAGAAATGAGCACTTCAAGATATACAAAGATGCGCATGAGTAAGACGAAATGGTAGGTGATGATTTTCACCGTATGCCATGTGCTTACGGGATCTTACGGGTTTGCCCTTCTCCGAAGCCGTCTTTGTGTCAAGAGCCCGGTAGACCATAGGCGTTGTCTCCGCTTGTGCAATTCGAACATGTCTTCCGGCATTACCCCAACTGATGAGTGCGTCTCTCTCTTCAATGACATGAAGTTGAAGCACGACAGGAAATGGATCATCTTCAAGATCGATGACAAGCAGATTGTGAAGGAGAGGGAGGGAGACAAGGATGCAACCTACGAGAGCTTCATGGCAGCCCTCAAGGAAGTTGCTGAGAATGAGCCACGCTATGCAGTTGTCGATTACCACTACAAGACCGAGGATGGCCGCCCTCAGGACAAGCTGCTCTTCATTGCGTGGTCTCCAGACACTTGCGGAGTGAAACCAAAGATGACCTACGCGTCAAGCAAGGATGCCCTGCTCAAGAAGTTGAACGGCGTTCACAAGGCTTTCCGGAGAACTAAACCTCACTTTTTTAAAATGTATACATGCGGTCATATTCGGTCCGATTCGGATTTCGCGCAAAGTGTTCCTCAAGTTGTTTTTCATCACTTGGCTTGAGTTCAAGCTATAGATACAAGTTTAGATACAAGTTGAAGACGACCTATCAGACACATGAGACAAATGGCACATGGTGTCAGAATACCGCTCAATATTTTTCAAACATATATATATGTATCATTATGTTTCAATAGATATCAAGAGTCAATTGCTCTTTGTTATTTCATGTTGTTTCAATGTTGTTTCAATGTTTTTTCAATGTGTTCCATCGCCTTGTGGCATTGCAGTCTGAGGCTTTGCAGATCACCGAATCTTCCGATCTGGATCCCAAGGAAATCGAGAGCCAGCTGAAGTGAGCGCGCCGAGTTGCCCAGGGTCCCCAGGGTCTGCCCAGGGTCAGGACGGTCAGGGGCTGTGCAGAGTCGTTCCAATCGCGAACTCTGGGCCATGGTGCCATGGGTCATGTCACAGCGTAGCATACTGTTTGTGAGGTTGATGGGCAACCTGCATGTCTTGAAAGTTGTGAAACAGTTACTATAGTTGTACTATTTTGTACTATGTTGTACTAGTAGATTCTTAGATAGATCATCACTAGATTGCTGGATATGCAGTCAGATGTTGACGATTCAAGCTGTGTCTGAGAAATGACAGAACAAGGACATTTTGCGATGCGGCGTTGCCGTGCTCAAAACGGCAGAAACGGAAGCTGAGATCTGGCAAAAGGAGGATAAAAAACCGGCAGGGGCAATTGACGTGTATCGTGCCTTGGAATACAGCATCAATGACATCAATTAGGCCTTTTCAAATGTTTGGTTACATTGTTCAAGACTCCCAAGCATCACAGAAACACTCAGAAACACGTTCTACAGCGTTACTGATGGCTCTTGTCAGCACTTTCTGACTGGCAAACAAGGCGACGACGCAATGCAGCGTTTCGGCTCTGAAATTCAGCAGTCGACAGAAGAGCACGTTCGACTGAAGGGCGGAACCCTCCTGAGGTAGCAAACGTTGAAGTTTCTTAAATACTCTTAAAATCTCTTAAATAGACTTAGGCACCGCAGGAGCCTATGAACATCCCTATGGAATGACATTGAAAATTACTATCATAGTTTCTCAGCATTTCAACGCCATGTGGCAAGACGTTCTGCACGATTTCGCTCGAGATTTCCGCCTCTCCGAAGCGCAGCTTCAAGGCAACATGGCACCTCGGCAGTAAGTGGGACAACGTCAGGGTGCCTGGCTGCGAAAGATTTTTCTTTTCAGGACATACTGAAATTACTGAAGCACTTTGAAGAACTGCAACTGTACTGAATATAGTTGATATAAACATTTTAAACAACTGTATGACATTTCTTTTTCTGTATTCTGAGAGCGCAAAGTTGATCCTGATCGCAAAACTAAAGAGGGTAAAAACTCCTGCAGTAATACCATGTATTGTATATATCATCGATCTGCCCGATAGCGTTGGTTCAAAAGAGCTGAGTGCTTAACGGTGTTAGCTTAGTATTTCACCCCATTGTCGGTTGACCTGGTAAAATACAGGTTATCAGCCGTAGTCTCACTACTTTGCTATGGGGACCCCAATTGACCATCCTCTCGCCGTTCCAGGGTCAGGTCCATCGGCTGTCGCTGTGCCTAATATGGCCGGGGGCAACCCCGAGCCGATGGATGACGAAACAATGTTCCAACCCGTTGTTGCGTACTTTACCTTCATACAAAACAACCTGTCCCAGATTACTAGTGGGAATACCCTGCAAGTCATGAGGGAAGCTGAACAGAGGCACCTTCAGATAATGCATGGAGTAGTTGACTCAATTCGAAACGAATGGTCAAGTAGACTCGTAATGCAGGAGCAGGAGTATGAGCAAAGGCTGCAGGAGGTTGAAGGTAATGCCATTAGTGCCCTCAACGAGGAGAGGAAACGAGGCGACGAGATGGAGGTCAGGTTGAATCAGGCTCAGGCATCGCATGACAAAAGAATAGAGGACGTAAAGGCAGAGGCAAACACAAAGCATGATCAGAAAATTGCAGAGGAAAGGAAACGTATCACTAGTGAATTCGAAGCTTCCTATGCACAGACAGTTGAACATGCAAAGAATGCCATAGCTGCCACAAAGAAGCAATATGAAGATCAGGCTGCAATTGATCAGGCCAGGTTCATCAGTTTGAGGACTGAGTTTGAGAACTACAAGAAGGAGATGGCCGACAAGATCAACGAGGCAGCGGCTCAGAACCTTAGCCTTCAGGACCAAATCGATGATCTTCAGGAGCAGTTAAAGCATGTTGCCAAAGCGCAGCATGCCTCCGTTCCGAAAGCATCCGTCCAGAACGCCGAGCCGGCCGCTACCACTAGCGAGCCCCACTTCAATATTGCCACTCCCAAAGCATCCGATGCACAGGCTGCCAGAGGCAGTGATGAGCCGATTCTTGAGTTTAAGACGCCTGCAGTGTTGGCGCAGGAAGCAAAGGCCAAATTGGATGAGCTGCTCAAAGGTGGCAGTCCCAAGCAAAAGCCGGCTGTCGGCAACGACCAGCCCCAATTGCCAACGCAGTCAGGGTTTTTCACTCCCACTGAAGCTATCAAAACTCCCCCAAATGAATCTCCTAAGAGCGCAACCAAGCAACAGCAAGTCATGGGTCCCTCAGATCTTATTGAATTGGTGAAAGCCTTAACCCAAAGGGAAGAAAAGGATAAGCCAAAAACTAAGGAGGCTGAACTCATCAAGCTGAACAACATGCCCGCTCCGGAGTCATATAGAACTTGGAAGAATCATGTCAGGGATGAAGTGAAAAGCTGTTCAGATCGCCCGGATGAGGCGTGGCTCTGGCTCAACGAGGTGTACGATCAAGAGTGCACCAGAGAGCAGTTGGAGAAGAAACTCCAAGATCCTGGAAAGTTCCTCACGCTGGATACAAAGTTATCAGCAGCGCTCACGCGCTCAGCCGGAGGGGACCTCGCAACTAGGATCTTGAATTTCAAGGAGCAGCAATCCCGAAAAGGCATCCAGGTCAGGGGAAGATATGTTCTGCTTATGTTTGAGGACTACTTCAAGACATCAGAAGAAGCAGGTAGCCTTTACAGAGTAGAAGATCTTTTGGGTGTTGTCAAAGTAGGCGATACTGTCCAGGATCTCCGAAGATTCATCAACAAATGGGATGCTACCCTAGCTGGCATGGCTGTCACCCCTGATGATGCTGTGTTAAGGGACATCTTGTTGAGGCAGATCCGACCAAGTCAGTTGCTGAAATATGACATCGAGGTGTTTGACCGTGCTCATGAGAAATCCCATGAAAAGTCTTACAGTTTTCTTCACCAATCCATGAAGAACTTGATCGATCGTGAACGATTGAGGGAGAACAGGAACCGCATTGCGGAGAAGAACAAGGCTGGGATTAAGGATACAAAGGCCGCACCCGCCAAAGGCGATGGTCGCGGCGGCCGAAAGGGCTCTCCAAGTCGCGGTAGATCGCAGGAACGAGGTGGCAAAGGTGACAAGATTTGCTATAAGTTCCAAAAGGGTACCTGTGATAAGGGGAAGAAGTGTCCATTCAAGCATGTCAAAGATGATAAATCTCGAACTCAATCACCCAGAAGAACCAAAACACGTTCACCATCAAGGGGCAATAAGGATGATAAGGGGAAGAAGATGTCTAAAGAAGAAATGGCTAAAACCCCATGCATCTATCATGCCCAGGGAAAGTGCAGACGTGGTGACAAATGTTTTTATAAACATGATGACAAAGCCGCTGCCGCCACCAAAGACACCAAAAGGGCCAATTCACCCGCTCCCAAGAAGAAGGGCAAGGATTCCACAGCCGCTCCATGTCTGATCCAGAAGTTTGCATGCATCGTCCAAAAACAGCCGAAGGCAACTTCGTGCTCTGATGAGTCAAGTGTCAGCATGAAGCGCCTTAGATTCCGAAAGGCCCCACATGTGATCGAGGTGAAGGCAGTTGGTCGTCAAGTCCCAGTCAAGCACCGTCCAAGAGAGTTCACTAAGGTGTATAAGACAGCTGAAGATGTTCCAGTTTCATCAAAGGTTGAACAGCATGAAGCTCAGGTTCGTGCAAGACAGCTCCAAGAAACTGTGAAACTTCATGATTCAGATGTTGCACCAAGTTGTGGGTTTTGTTGTTGGGATGAGGACACACGTGACATCACATGCAAAGAGTGCAGGTTCATCAGCGGTCCCAAAGCCCTTAGAGACATTGGTCGTTTCCCGTCAATTGCCACAGCTGCGCCAAAGGCCGGCGTTAGTTGGCTTGTTGACTCAGGTAGTGAATCCGATCTTGTGTCCAAAGGAATGCTGAGGGATGTAAGTGCCAAGAACTGCCGTGCAGCCGAGCATCCGATTTCCTTAGTCACAGCCAACGGTTCGACTGAGGCAAACGAAGTTGCTGATGTCAAGTTGTCCGCATTGCCAGATCCCGTGCATCCGTATGTGCTTGATCATACCCCAGCTGTGCTCTCTGTAGGAACGAGATGTGTAGATCAGGGTTACAGTTTCGTATGGCCTGCCAACGGCAAACCAATCTAGTCCGTCCAGATGACAAGGTCGTCCAGCTCAAGATCGAAGGTCATGTCCCAATCTTGGACGATAGTTGCAAGGTTTATCCCAAAGATCAATTTCAAAAGGATAAGCACCTCAAAAAGTTGTTTGCAATGCCGACCTCACGGTCGAGCTCAAAAGCCAAGCGGGACGAAGCCCAAGATGAAGAGCAGTTGGATGAACTGGTGGAGGATGACGCTCAGCAGGAGTACATCCGAAGCCGCAAGACTGAGGATCTGTTGGCTGAAGCTGCAAGTACCCAACATCAGTACACGCATTTCCCCAAGAACCCCTTTTGCAGAACCTGCCAGCGAGCAAGGATGATGGCACCTCAGGCACGAAAGAAGGGTGGTCAGAAGAGAATCGAAACTGAAGTGTTTGGTGACCACATCATTGGGGATCATGTCATCATCAAGAAAAATGTAGAAGAGGGTTTCAGGGGGGAGCAAGTTGCGTTGGTGTTGAAAGATCTGCACACCCAATATCGGTATGTCTACCCTAGCCAGTCCAAGGACTCACAAAGCTGTGTTGATGGTTTGAATCACTTCATTGGATCAAAGGATGATGTTCAAGTTGTGTACACTGACAATTCCCCAGAATTGATCAGGGCCATCAAGGATTTGGGTTACAGACACCAGACTTCCATTGAATACGTAGATTCATCAAAGTCTTTTGCTGAGCGCGAAGTTCGTCAGATGTTGGAAGGTGCCCGGAGCAACTTGTTGCAATCAGGACTTCCTTTGAAGATGTGGCCATTGGCCATGCAGCATCATGCGACCGCGATCAATGCAAGCCCCCAGCTTGACGGCAGTGATTCCCCATGGCAACTCAGGTTTGGTGAAGAGTTCCCTGCAATGCACATACCATTTGGTGCCAAAGTGTTGTTCTGGAATAACCCCAAGAGGTTGGATAACACATCAGGTAAGCTCTCCCCAACAGCAAATGAAGGAATTTTCCTTGGGTATTACATCCAACCAGGTCATGATTGGAAGGGTGAATACTTAGTTGCCAAGTTGGAAGCCGCAGATTATCATGTCAACTGGGGTGCACTGACAATCCAAAGAACAAAGAGGTTGGAATTGCCATCCGAGGGTTTCATCTTTCCTTTGAAAGCTCTGATCGACTCGAAAGCACCCAAAGCCGATCGCCTCGAGGACCAGGTCATTCCGCAGACACCCAAAGCTGTGCCTTTGGAGTCCAGTTTGCATCCACCGCAAGATGAGTATGAATACGAGCCAGGTACGCCTCTACCAGCCGACAGCGATGTCGAGCCTGATGCACCCGAAGCGCCCGTATTTCCAGATCTCAAATTGACCCCCAAAGGTGAAATTATTCCAGATGGACATCATTGGGATGGTCACCGGATTGTACGCAACTACAAAGGTTCAAAGCGTCCGGAGGGGATTGACTCAGAACTGTGGAAGATGTTAGGACCCCAAGATAGGAAACTGATCATCGAGGAAGAAGCAAAGAAAGCAGCCAAGGAGCAGGAGGAAAAGCCAGCATCATCATCTGGCAGCAAGGGCAAAAAGAAGAAATCTTCACCGGCCCGGCTTGAGGCAACTCAATGCCCTCCTGCAACTGCAAAGCTCGTAGGCAATGTTTGGGAAATTATTCCAGCCAGTTCCCAAAAGTTTTCCGTGCCGGCAATGCCAAAAGTTGCCGCGCCTGCCACAATTGAACACCGGCCTCGAATTAGAGAGCTCGTCCGAGAGAAGATCAAGGAACTTGAGTTCAAGGTCGCACTCGAGCTTTTCGCTTCAGTTGCTAGGCTTGTATCAAAAGATGAGATTGCCAGCAACCCCAAGGCCAAGGCCGCCCTTGATAAGGAGTGGGATAATCTCCGTAATAAGGGTGTTTGGGATGAGAAGCGTGTTCGTGAATGCCGCGACATAGTAGCTGAGGCTCGTCGCAATGGCCAAACTGTG
The DNA here is from genome assembly GCA_947184155.2 of Cladocopium goreaui. Lineage (NCBI taxonomy): Eukaryota > Dinophyceae > Suessiales > Symbiodiniaceae > Cladocopium > Cladocopium goreaui. The sequence goes on from CAMXCT020003791.1 coordinate 149,845, forward strand.
CACCTAGGTCGAATCTTTGAGGCTTGCTATGAGAAGGGTTCTGAATTGCCTGAGTCAGACCCTCGCCGGAAGTTCAAGGGTAGGACGGTTTTCCAAGGGAACAATGTCAGGGACGAGAATTCCGATCACGCACTCTTCAACGAGTTAGGCTCTTCCCCAGCATCCATGGAAGCAGCAAAGCTGCTAGATGCTTTCGGTAGTCAGCCCGGGTTCTCCAAACAGCAGGCAGATGCAATCCAAGCCTACATACAAGCCCTCTTCACAGGGGTGCCCACATGGTTATCACTTCCACGCAACAGATGGCCCAAAGACTGGGAGAAAAAGTACTGGCAACCCATGGTTCCTATGTTACTTGCCCTGTATGGTCATCCTGATAGTGGGGGTATTTGGGAAAATCATCTCAATAGCCGTGTGGTGAAACAGGGTTGGAAGCAAATTTTACCTGACATTTGGCATTCAATTTTTCATCATCAAGAGCTCAACTGTCTTTTGGTTGTGTATGTAGATGACTTCAAGATGGCTGGCCCCACCGCCAATCTGGAAAAGGCATGGGCAAGCGTCAAGGCTGCAGTGAACATTGGTGACCCTGAGCCATATGACCGCTACTTTGGCTGTATGCACCGTGAATTTCACAACATCCGGTTGCCTTCGCAGGCACACCCTTTCGCATTTGCCTTTGAAGCCAAGAAGTCAGCAGCCGCACAACACAGAACACAAGACTGGTGGGAGCATGATGAAACCAACATGGCATGGATCAGACACCACATTCAACCCCGAAAAAGATTGTACCAGCCGGTTGATGAGGGGGGAGATGTAACTTGTCAAAATTCAAGTCGCATAACTTTCTTTGACAAAAAGGTAACACTGAAAAGTTGTCCTAGCATCACCGACGGGAACAATCAGGGGGGCTATGATGTTTACACAGATGATTGGAAAACATCTAGCAATCAAACAAATGAATTCTGGACAGGAAAAACAGTTTTCTGTTATGGACAAGATGGACCTGACAAATTCAAGCAGTTTGCAATGGCAAGTAAAGCCAGACCAGGACCACATCGCGACAAACGTGAGGCGAAAAAGGAAGCCAAGGCCTCTAAGTTCAGGGGGGTTGAACACGCCGTGAAGAACAAAGCTGGCGTCATGGCCAAGCCCGTGAACTTAGTAAGGTATGACATGAGCGATTTCCTGGGGTCCTGTGTAGAAAATTATTGTAACCTTGCGAAAGTCAGCCCATCGTCCTTGAAAGAGGTGCCAACACCATTCACAGATGCTGGCATCGCACGGCCAACACTCAGTGAAGATGAAAAGCCTGGCAAACTCCAGCCAGTGGCCAGCAAGATCTTGATGAAGATACTCTTTGCCGCCAGAATGGCAAGGTTCGACTTGTTGCGTGCCACACAAAGCTTAGCATCTAGAGTGACAAAATGGTCCATAGAATGCGATGTTGCCTTGCACAGATTGGTGTCATACATTCACTGTACAAAGCACCATTTCCTAGAGGGTTTCATTGGGGATGCCTTTGATGAATGCCAACTCTGGCTCTTTGCCGATGCAGATCATGCAGGCGAACATGATAGCAAGAGTACCACTGGCAGTGCCATTGTGCTTGTAGGCCCCAACACGTATTACCCCTTAAATGCATTCAGTAAGAAACAAACGGTTGTTGCCATATCTTCAACTGAGGCTGAGGTAGTTGCCGCAAATCACAGCATGAGAGCCGAGGGCATTCCAATGCTGGCCCTGTTTGAGCAGTTGAACCTTTTCAAGAAGCTGCAGGGCAAACCAGCTCGCGATGCCGCGAAGCCCCAAGAAGATGTTGTGTTCACTAGGATCGACCCTGAAATTGACGAAATCCGTAATGGGAATGTCGATACAGGTTGTAGTGTCGCGGACATCAACTCCCTCAAGGCCAGTTTCCCTGAATTTTATCAAGTCAAATTTATGGAGGACAACCAGGCGACTATTACAGTCATGTCCACTGGTTCATCAGCATCCATGAGACACATGAACAAAACACAAAACATCAACTTCAAATGGTTGAAACAGCAATTTGAATGTAAACAGTTCGATCTTCTCAACGTAGGAACCAGTTTCCAAGTTGCAGACATTCTTACAAAACCTTTGACCCGACCAGCCCTTTGGTTGCATGCCATTCATCTCATTGGCATTGGCCCGACAAAGGTGGAAGAAGCAGCAGCCCGCCACACCGCGGCGCCGAACTCCACTAAGGTGCCAAAACTAGCAACCGCTGCCGGGAATCAGGGGGGCTCCCAAAAGTCTTTTAAGCCCAGAATGTTGATCGAATTTTGCTGCTCTGATGATTCGAAGCTTAGTACCCCAAGAAAGTCCAATGAAGATTGCCACTGCATTAGGGTTACCGAAAAAGAAGATGGTACCACTAACAGCTGTCGGCAACGGCTAGCCTCCCAAGTCCAAGATTTCAGAAATGATTTCAATGACGGCACTTTGATACTCTATGCATCGTTGCCTTGTGTAGGAGGTAGCCCATGGGGGAACGTGAATGGCCTTACTGTTGAGGGTCAGGAAAGAATCAAAGAGCAACAAAAACAGTTTACCAAGTTGTTCAAATCTTTTGTCAAACTTGTGGATGAAGTTTATGATGAACGAACCTTGATAGCATTTGAACTGTCCAAGAATTGCAAATATTGGAGATGGCCGATGGTTAGAAGATTCCTCAAAGAACGATCCATGACTACTCATCACTTTGATGGTTGTATGTTGGGTGTTCTTGGAAACAACGGTCAACCAATGAAGAAAAGTTGGACTATTGCAGGAAATTTTAAAGAACTCACCGTGTTAGACTCATTCAAATGTGATGGCAAACATGAGCATGATCAAAGTAGGGGCAAAGCTCTTAAACTTGCTGAGAACTATACCTTCAAGTTGACTGACATGCTCCATGAGTGTTTCCGGGTAGCTGTGGTGGGCCAAACATCCAAAAGGATTTCACCCGTTGTCATTCGTGCCTGTCCTGCAAAAATGGCTGACTCACGATATGCCACAGCACACCCGGCCAGCCGCGAGGCTGCGCTCGAAGCCACACGTGAGGCTAACAAAGAAGCATGGTTGCTCCTTCACAATCGCATTTTGTATGCATTGGCCATGCGCAATGAAGGTGAGAATCAGGCTGCTCAGGACCTTGTGGATGGTTTGATGACCGAATGGACGCCGGCTTCGGCCCTGAGGTTCTATGGTCGAGAGGATCCGCTTGCAGAATACCTTAGTTTCTGCTTTTTGCCAAAGGAGTCCCACATCGAAAAGATCATGCTGCCAGAGATGCCCGTCAATGACGTAATCTGGATCTTAGTCTCTGACTCGTCATGTGCATTGATCACAGGGCGTAGGAAGACACTTAAGAAGTTTGATCTATCCGAGCACTACCGACAGCGCAAACCCAAGTACGTGACTGAGTTCATTCACGAGATGCTTTGGGGCAAAACTTTGCAGAAGTTGGTAAAGAGAGGGATCGAATTGGCCGCGGACGCCCGCGAGCGCTATCCTCATGCACGCATCAACCTGCACTTGTCCTGGTTCGGAAATGAATTGGTAGGAGAGGATGGAATTGCCCAAAATCCAAATTGGCCGTACGATGGTCCCAACGGGCACTGGCCCACGATCCTGGATGATTGTGAGCGCCACTTGACATGGTTCATCAACAAGGCCCGGGAGTTGGACTTGCAGACGGCCGGTCTCACGACCGCGCCCTGGAGCGCAGATTACGGCATTCATCCAATTTTCGATCAATTTTTCGACCATTTGGAGCCCCGATTCAAAGCTCTAACCAGCAGCCTGCAAGGGCGTGCCAATCCGCGGTATCCGTGGCTAAAAGCAAAGGGGTACGCCGATGCAATGGAATTCAGAGACCAGTGGCATTTCGCCAACTCTGAAGAAAATCGCACGCGCCTTGCTGCCTATTGGACAGCTACCCTTTTCGCACTTGATTCCGGATGGCGGGTCGGCCAAATTGGTTTGGAGCTTTCTGAGTGTGCCCAGGAGACATGGGATGATTTGCGGAGGAACATGAGCGCCGTCCTGGACGAGCTGCCAAGATCCTATCAGGAGACATGTGCAAACATCACCAAGTTGCTTTTTGGAGAGTCCCGAAGACACATTGTGCCGACGGGCAGGTCATTCACCAAGGAGGACGTCGAAGCTCAACAACCTGACACTGAGGACTACATCGACATCAAGACGATGCCTTCGGGCACGTTTGCTGAGCCTCCCAAAGATGACCCTCCAAAGGCCGCCGGCGACGGCGAGCCCGCTGCATCCAGCAGAGCAACAATCCTGGTCCAGACAGCTGAGGTCATGTTGAAGTCGCGGCCGAAAGCAGCACCAGCATCAATGGATGAGCCCGCAGATGACAAGGGAGCCACATCCAGCCAGTACCAGCCGCAGGCAACTGCGCGCTTCGAGGGACAAGCATCTGGCCACGTGAAAGCATATTGGATGGAAGAGCATTTGCCTGAATACCAATATACAATGGTGACCAATGCAGACGGGGACGATGTGCCCGGCATCCTCTTTGAAGGTACGGCTTATGAGCTGGAGCTGATATCGGCATCCGACGTTGAGACCATTGCCAGCCAGACTCGCGTCGACAAGAAGTTTTCTGATTTTGCGACTCGTGTCAACAAAGTTTGCAGGGGGCATGGATCCTGTGCCAAGGTGCCAATGGACAAAGACCTTTGGATTGACTTGGAGGATTTCGCCAAAGCCTTCCGCAAGGAAGTGCCCCCAGATGTTTTCATCACTGTCGCAAACCTGTTTGGCACCGCAATGAAGATCGACAAGCATGGCAAGAGTAGGTTCCAATTCTTGTGTGCAAAGATTTCCCATTTTCCTGTCGACAATGGCCTAGGCATGCCGTATTATCCTGTGAAAATCCGTGCAATTCAGGGTCACTCCGAAGCTGCCTTGAAAACCGCAGGGGGTCTTTATGCCAATTCAACCATGGTGTATTGCTCAGACCATGTATCCCCCGAGCGAAAAGCCGCCTTCACTGGCGTGCCCCTGTGTGCCATGACTGAGGTTCCTGAGGTTGTCTTCCATCGCACGATGAAAAGCAGCTGGAAGAGCATCGCACAGAATGGCCTGATTCCAGGCGGCGGTGCAACAGTCAACAGTGGCCGTGCCCATATCTACATGGCAGAACACTGTATTGGCACGCAGGGGTATCGATCTGGATTAAGAGCAAAATGTCCAATCGAAGTCAAAATCGCAATGCGGCAAGCAGTTGAAGCCGGTGTCATCTTTAGTCGCACAGAAATGGATGGGATTTTGTGCTCAGAACGCATCCCACCGCAGTTTCTGGTCAGCATCTCAGAAGAAGGACAGGTGCTTTGGTCCCGCGCCGAGAGCAATCTCGAGCCCAGCACATGGACTGGCGCGGCATCAGCCTCAGCACCGAAAGCCAAAGCGGTCACCTTGACTGCCCGAGATGATGCAAATGACGACCCAATGGATGACACCAGCACGGGGCGACCCGATGCCAAGTCCACTGATGATGATGCAGCCACTGCCTCAATGCAAGTTGACCAGCCGCCCGCAAGGACGCGCCGTGTTTACATTGCACCCAAGTACTGCGAACCTTTCATGGGCTCCTGTCCCCTCTGCCAGGTTGAGTACGTCAGTGGCCAAGTGACATGCACCACATGTGGTTTTGAGCCACTCCCAGTGGACGAAAGTGGCGATACAAAAGAGGCCAACAAACCCAACAGGAGGACCCGCATCCTTGAACGGCGAATGCAAAGTCTCGCCGGGTTCGGAATGTTTGGGAAGATGAGCGGAAGCTTGCTGACAGCCTTGACGGAAGAGCAAGCCAACCTGCTACGCCGAGAACTGGGCCCCAGGGGAATCACATCCGTGGAATCAGCAGTCCTCAAAGACTGCCGCGACAGGCATCGACGTGCAAAAGCGCTGGGCTACGAGGACGTGGAAGACAGATACTCCAGCGACGTCACTTTTTGCGACCGCATCCACGGTGAGGGGAAGGACCTGCAGGACTGCATATTTGACGATATGTTCGCATATGGCAACCTCCCCGATCCCCCAAGGACCAAAGCTCAGATCTCGGCTGGCGTCGCCGCCAATGCCCAAAATGAGAACTGCTTATCTAAGTTGATTTTCATGTCTCAGCCTCGTGGCGTTGATGGCTTCCCAGTTGAGTTCCGCAAAACATGGAAGAAGGTCTGGGGTTTCATGTTTGGCCGCCACATTTTTACAGAGGATGAATATGTCAGCTACATCGGCCGTCGTGGCGCATTCCGTGGCCTGTTGACCTGGAAGGGTACTGTCCAAGTCCCTCTTGATGGCACTCGTGATTTCCTCGAAAAGGTGTATGAGGAAAACCTTCCCTTGGTTCGGAGCAATCTTGAACGCAAAGAGAAGCAGAGCGCCGCTGCAAAGGCTGGAGGTCCTGGAGGTCATAAGGCCGACCCCACGGTCGCGCCCACCATTGAGCGAAAGCGCAAAGCCGAAGCTGATGCATCCGCAACCGCACCAGATGTCACAGCCGCCTCAAGCTCTGCTCGCGCAGATGCCTCGCACGCTGATGCCCCAGCCGCACCATTTCTGGTACCTGAACCACCAACATCCAAAGCAGGAGCACGACCATTCTTGGAGCCTGAGACACCGCCCACTGCAAAAGCAGCAACCGCAGGAGTCACTTCGAAGGCTGCAAGCTCCGGTCGCCCGGATGCCTCTTGGAGTTGGAATCGTGATCACTATGGTGCACGCCGAGAATGGAGTTTCTGGCGTGGGGCTTGGTATTACCGTGACGAGGCCGGCGGCCGTTGGATCTTTTGGAACCGTTAGGGAGACGATGATTTTCTTTTGTAGCATAGCGCAAGATGTGGCATGGTAATGTGCCTTCCTTGCAACGCTGCGCTGGGTTTTACGGGCTTGAGCTTTTTAGAGGGACCTTTGAAAGACTGCACAAAATGTCTAAAACCAACTAAAGAAATTTGGCTACCCGCGAGGGTATGCTTTTCTGGGTTATTCGTTCTCCGCAGTCGTCCCTGCTCGCCCGAGGGGGGTGTAAAAACTCCTGCAGTAATACCATGTATTGTATATATCATCGATCTGCCCGATAGCGTTGGTTCAAAAGAGCTGAGTGCTTAACGGTGTTAGCTTAGTATTTCACCCCATTGTCGGTTGACCTGGTAAAATACAGAGGTTTAATTTATTTTAATTTGTGATTCGCATGCACCGGGCGCGTCAGACTCTTGTGATTTGCAGGCAATCAGCACTTCAGCCAAATCGCACCACTGGGATGTCGCCATTGGCGTTTTGGGTTCCATGGTGTTCAAGGCATGGCGAAGCCTGATCTCCCTGCCTTCCCAGAAAGGAGAGAAGTGAAGACTGAAGATCTGACGCTTCTTTCAGTCGTGGGAATTGGCATTCAATTATGTGATTATGATATGTTATGATTTACCTATTAAAAATGGTGATATCATATCGTCACCATTCAAGTTGTTATGATATGTTATGACTGTTATGATATGTTATGATGTTTGGTCAATTTTGGTCATGAATTTTGTATATTTTTGTGATGTATGCTTCCAGCTTTAACGATGTTCCGCTGGTGCGCCCGTCCACCTGTGCAGGCCATCCACGACATCATCAGCTTCAATTCCGCCATCAGTGGCCACTGGAGGGCAGCATTTCTGTTGGAAGAGATGGCAGGAGATGATGCCATCCGCATGCCGGCACTATCATGCCATCTGACACTGGACTATGCACATTTCGGTGTTCTTGCTGCAAAACCTGAGCCAAGTGGATTGGTTTCGAAGATAGGTGAAGTGTGTGCAGAGTTTGTCCCAGATGGTACGTCGCACATTGGGTTTCCATATTTTCCATATTGCTCTCCAACATTTGTGGTTTGGGATGGTTTGGACTTGTGGAAGGACTACGAATTTGCGCTGATGCCATCAGCCACAACAGTGCCATGGCTGCCATGGGCGCCTGCAAGTCGTGGGCAATGGCAAGTGAAGTGCAACGGTCAATGCAACGGAGTATCTCTTCGGATGTCTTCAGCAGCTGGGCATAGCTGGGCCAAATGGGCCGAGTTCATCCGAGTTCCATGGTTTCAGATGCTGTGAAATCAGGCTACTCCAAAATCCCAGGGGAAATCCCATGGAAAATTTTGTGGGTTAAGAAAATCCTTACCCAAATTTATCAAATCATGTCCAATATGTTTTCAGCCATGAAAACGGCCATGGGATCTCTCCCATTTTTGGACCAAGCCATGTATCTGAGGCTTTAACACTCTGCTGAGCTCGTAACCTGGCTGATTTGCAGAAGATCGCAAGACATCGGAAGATCCACGTCGTTGAAATCAGGGGATCTGCAAGTGATGTGTGCAGTGTACAATGTGTTCTTGGAAATTAATTTAAGTTGATGTGTACACATTTTTCTGCAGATTCTGAGGTATGCTTCAGCTGGCTACTGGCTGAAGTCTATACAAGTCCTTGCAAGCATGGCAATCCGATCTTTGCTCGCTGATGTCGTGAGCCACAATGTGGCTTGGAAGATTTCGCGCACAATGCTCGTCACCAGTTTTAAGACAGATGATTTCAGGTGAATCCAGGTGAATTTCATGGTTTTTATCACGGTAAATCCAGGAGTCTCCCGGAACGGTCCCCAATTTCCAGCAATTTCGAGGCAGCGCTCGCCAGTTGTGCATGGCAGAGCCTGTGGCGTTCGGCGCTGGCGGTGTCCAGGAACTTCCACGCTGACCAAGTGACCATCAACACGGTGGCTGGGGATGAAATATGTCGATCCAATGGAGGGTGATGAGGATGAGGATGGACCCTCCATGAATCATGTAATTTACGATAATTTACGGCATTTTTTGACTGATTCTAATGGGGAAAATCTGGGAAAATGATGGACAATGAGGAATTAGACCTGGCTATTTTGGTGTGCCTAAGTGTCATCGGCTGGTGGTTTTTTCCTTAACCTTCCACTCTTCAGATTCTTCACGGCTTTGGGACAAGCAACCTTTTTACAAAACAAGGTGGGAACATGAACAAAACAACACACAGAAACCAAAACAAGGGAAAGAGGAGTAGCTTCCAGTAATTTGTTTCAAGAGTATGTGATATTATGTGATATTCATTCTTTTTGGGAAAGATGGACGGTAAACATGGTAAACGATCCCCATCAACCTGGGAACATGTTCCAGATGTTCCACAAGCCTGGGAAAAGCCACCAGATGAGTATCATCGAGGTCATCTCAGCTTGTGCCGCTGCTTCTCGATGGCGAAACGCCATGTTTACCTTGAGTCGATGTGAATGTGATGTGATTGGTGGTACTGCAGCCTTGAGTGCCTGCGGAGGCCCAATTTTGCAACAATTCTGCAGCAATTGTCAGTTTGAAAAGTCCTGTTTGATTTGTCGAGACCCTATTATTTTGCCAAGTAGAGAATACATTAGGCCAACCGGCCAATCTATCATGTCAAGGAGATTTCAGGGAGGCGCATGCGAGTTTTCCCGCACACTTTGGATGAAGTTGCAGGTGACCAATGGGACATGGCGCTTCAGATGTTGTCAACAATGGCAAGACGACTTCGAATCAACATCGTGACTCTGAATGCAGCTCTGAGTGCGTGGGCCCCAGGGCCCCAATCCGAACATATCCGAAGCGCTGCTTGACGGCCGCCATGGATTGAGGTTTTCAGTGTCCATTCTCGTCCTGTTTCGAGGCTTGTGGAGATCGCTGGGAAGTCGCACTATTGCTATTTGATGAGGCCAAGGTGCTGATGCAAACTGCCAAAAAGGGTCAAAAAGGGTCAATGATCAGCAATGTGTTTACGGATGTTTACGGCATTTGACACAGACGTTTTAACATTCACACATATTTACCCCCTGGTAATTTAACATAGCTATTGAAAATGGCCCATTTGTGGATTTACCCATTGAAAATGGTGCTTTTCCATAGTTATGTTAGTGTTTTTTGTATGTTTACCAGAGGGTATCATATTCACAAGAATTTTGAATCACAGCATCCAATCCTCCAAGTTTCCAGGCAGAGCCGAGCATGCTGACCTATAGCAGCGTCATCAGCAGCTGCGAGAAGGGCCACGACCTCGGCTGTGGCAATGGTCATGGCAAAGCACAATGCACCACCATCCAATATCTCTATCAACATCTATCAACTGTGTGGGGAATGTTTAAACAAACAAATGCCAGAGATGAAAGATCATGAAACATTTTGAAACAGAAAGGCAATTCAGCTTTTTCACTCAACATCTTCTGGAATGACCACCAGTCACTATCAGACTTGAAATATCTCTGCCATGCAAACATGTGAGGGTTCCATTCGAAATATCCAGGTCGACAGTGGCAGATGGCTTTGCACTTCCTGGAGTTGATGCACAGGTGCCGATCCTCGATCCAAACGGATCCTGAATGCTGACATTTTTGGACTGAAAGTGAAGATGAAATTGATGAAATCAATGAAGTCCAAGTTGATATAAACCACTATAAACCCAGTATAGTGGTTCCATGAACCATAACCATAAACCATAACTATGCAGTGGGCCATGCCAATATGCAGTGGTGCATCCCTCAGCATCCCACAGCATCCAAGGTGCTCCAAGAGACCCAGCGAGATCACCGTGAACGGCGTCATTTCTGCCTGCGAGAGGCGCGGTGAGGTGTCACCCCCTTGGGGCCTTGGGGACATGAAAGATACGGATGGGATCAACTGGGATCAAATGGCCAAAAAAAACATCAAAAAATATCAGGAATCAGAAGAAAAAACCAGAATAAACCAGATATGATGGGCTTAAATCACTGGTTTTGAAGATGTTTGAGGTTGAAAATGCTGAAACAAGCCCGTTACATGAAGAAGTCAATGAACATCGAGCTTCAGTTGGCCTGTCCGTATCGCGCCGGGTTGGGCCGTGTTGCACCGTCAAGGACTTCAATGTGGCAGAAAGCACTTCATCTTCTTCACCAGTTGCCATCCTGGCAGCTGCAACCAACAGTGACTCAACTGGATGGTTTCATGACAGGATTGAAGTGAAACCTGTTGCACATTGATAGAGGAGGCATCACCATTTCTTCAGGAGTGTCGTGGAGCTCAGGTGGTGAGTTACAGCAGCGCCATCAATGCATGCAGCAAGAGCGTTCAATGGCAGTTGGCACTGCAACTCTTGGTGACTCCCAAAGATGCCGCTGTGGCTGCCTTTGCGTCCACCCTGACTGCTTGTCAGGCTTGGGTAGAAAGGGTCGCCGTTTCCTGCACATCTTGGTGGCATCACATGATGCAGATGACTCAACAGAAATGACATGAAACGACATCATGACATCATGTTGAAGTTGTGGTAGTTGTGATAGTTGTGTTGATATTAGGATTGGGAGGTCGTTGGCTCCTGGTTGTGGCTTTGTTTGTTGTGGCTTTGTGTGTTGCGGCTTTGTGTGTTGTGGCTGTGGGTGGTGTGTTGTTCGTCGGCGCTTGAGGCAGCTGGGCAGTGGCAGCCGGCGCTCGCTGTCTTCGCGACGATGGCGAGACCAACGGCTTTGTGCATCGCGGCGGCGATGGAGACCTGTGAGAAGGGCACCCTGGCACCGATGGGGTCAGAGGTGGACTGATTGTACCACAAAATCGCATGTATTGCGCAGGTATATCATGTGTATTGTGACTTTATGCTACTTTATGTTAATGATTGCAAGTGTATGATCCAAAACGTTGACCCGAAGATTGGATGGCTCAGGACTAAACATGGCCAAACTATGCCAAACTTACATCTACACGAGTCTACACGGGCCCAAACAGACCCTGTTCAGACGTGGTGAATAGACTCAGTGGATCTCAGCAGGCTGGGTAACAGCTTCAGCCAATACTCAGGCGGTGCTTTCTCAGCAGCAGCTGAACTTTTGGACAAACTCTTTGCGCTTGAGCATCCATGGGCTCTACTGAAAGACGTCCTCTAGTTGGCAGATGTAATTTCACTTAATTTGTACAGTCAGAGTTGCTGGAAACCAGTAACTGCATGTAAATCCCACTGTCTGATGTAACTGATGTATTTTAGTTTTTGGCTCCAGGGTTGCCAAAAAGGGACTGCAGCTGCGCGATCAGGGCGCGTTCAACCTGTGCGTCTTCCAGCAGCAACGAGGTCGAACGAGTGCTCGAGCCGATTTCAGGTGACACTGCGGTCACTGCGGTGGGTTTGGTACTGCCCTCAGTGCCCTCAGCATTTTGAAACTTCTGTGGGTTACTCGGTTACTCTGGGTTACTCTAACAAGGTTGTTGAATCGAACCCTTTATCCTCTTGTAAAGTCTTTTGAGCTTGCCAACAGTCCTAGAAGATCCTAGAATACAAGAATCAATAAGAATCATCAGAAGCAGAAGATAGCAGAAGCTATTTGCCTCGATGTACCCTGCCCTATGCACTGATTTCAGGGGCCAGTGCAGTCAAAACAGGGTACAGTCGGGTGAAATCAAGCTGTAATCAGATTCACAAATCAGGTGACCGCACTGAAGCGGCATGGTGTTGAGGCGGTCACCAAGCCACAAAAAAATCACCTCAATGCAGTCCTGGTAGCAATTCTCTTGAGCTGATCATGTTTTTGCGCTCGTGGGCCTATTTTATTTTGGAAGCCAAAAGAATCACATTCACTGCTGTTTCGGACTTGAGTGTCTGATGGGCCAAGGCGGCCAAGGCGGCCAAGGCTATTTTTTTGGTTGTTTCGAAAAAAATGGAAGCTTGGCCAGGCTCGTTTGCAACGTCTAGCGGAAGCTGGTGCTGTGCCATGGCACTCAGAAATCGAAGAAAAGGACACATCTTCTTTGTCAGCAAATTAATCATATCAACATATATCAACTTATGAAGTAAGGCCCAGTAGTGCTTGCATTATCTTACATTAACATCATTTAAGTATCATTTAACTTCTCTTCTTTGTAGCAGAATTGGGGGCTCAATTTCTGCGTCCATGGCTTGGGCTGAGGGCTTCGGACTCTGGCATGGCTTTGAGCCAGGGCCTCGATGGGACAGAAGTGATTTTTCCAGGGATACAGCTGTTTTTAATGGTTTTTAGATGTTTTTAGTCACTGCAGCTGCAATCTATTGCAAGTTACTGCAAGTTCAACTGATCCAATACTGATCCAATTGAGACTGATGGATCCAAATTCAACTGTTGGATGGAGAAAACAATTGATACTGAATTCCAAAATCATCAAAATCCAACTTCCTAAATCCATCAATCTAAATCCGACATAGGTCACCACGTCAAGAGTTGCCCAGCTGGTACCTGGTACCTGGTCCACCTGCTATAGCTAAGAACTCCGAGAACGTGCTCAGCGCCTGGCACAGCTCGAAAATTGGAAGGTTTGGAAACCAATGGGATCAACAACGGGAAGGGAAATCAAGATGACTAAACCACAAGAAGTACCGGTATCCATCACTGTCATCACTTTCCTCAGTTTCATCACAGTGTTTGCGACGCAGAAGAAAAAAGAAACGTGAAATGAAGTGAACCGTGACCCCGACAGGCAGCAGAGTTGGCTGACAATCCAGCAGTTGGGTTGCCCAGCAGATTTTTCAATTTTTATATAAATAAATATGATAATAATGACAATATATATCTATATATACGTGTATATGTTATATATATATATATCTATATATTATGTTTTGCAGGATCTCATCATCTCATCCCAAACGAACGACCCATTTGCAGGGCAACCAGCAGATTTACCAAGGTGGCGGACCTTGTGGGTCGGCTTTCAGAGCCAGGAGTGTCTTCGAGCTCAGCAGACCTTGCGACCAAGATGTCAAGCTGTGTCAAAATCACAGGCCCCAGAAAAATGATGAACCATTTTTTATCATTTTTTTGATGGTTGGTGTTAATTAAACACCAATGTTAATTTAATGGCTCAAATTAAATGATGAACACCAACCATGGTTTTGTTTCTCTAATCTAAATGGTTGGTGTTAACTTAACACAATGACTAGAATGAAATATCGTTACATACTTTTGACTGTAGTAGAATATGGGTTTGCCAGAAAATGGGTTCTTCTCAAATGGCAGTATTAATATTGTATTGACTGGGCAAACCATCATCAATATCAATCAATGATAAACCACCAAAAAATCGTTTTTTCAGACAGGTTTTTCAGATGATCAGTGAGACGTGTAGAGTTGCTATTCTGAGGCTGGATGACATCGGTGCGCTGTTGCGCTCCCAGGTTGGAAACTTCGTGTTTTTTCCATGGTTTTCCATTGATTAGACAACTGTTGTCATTATGTACTATATGGGGATGGGTCAAAACCTATGATTACCATTTTTGGAGGCGTAACCATCCATTAACCAGCTTTTTTTTTGGTACCAAGGGCATCAGAGTTTTGACCCATAACCATATTCCCTGGCGCGCTCCCCTTTGCGTCTGCCGGGGTATCAGAGTTTTGACCCATAACCATATATAAAGATGGTTGATATTTCAACTAGTGTACGTTGTATTATAATTATCAATATGTATACATTATAATATATACATAATAGTCATACATACAGGCACCTGACAAAGTCGTTCCTGTTTTAGGGAAAAACCGTTGTACCGTTGGGGAAGTGTTTTGGAAAAGTCGTGCCCTTAGCAAGAACGCAGGGGACTCTGGAGTCTGCTTATGCCACTCAAAAATGCGCTAGGCATGACTTAAGCGTGACATTGCCGTTTCTCTATATAGCCTACATGTATTGTGCGTAACATTATGATGCTTCTGATTGTTTGTGGTTTCATTCTGTTATCACTATTAATACTGGCCATGTTTTTGCTGGTGGAATTTGTGAAAAATGTGAGCGTAAGAGATGGAACATGCTTTGAACATGGGAAACACGAAAACTGACAAACCCGGTCAATGATATGCAAGACAGTCCTACTTGTCTTCAATCAATTTGTAAAGCTTTGATAGGCTTGCACACCGTACGAGCTCTCTCTGCATTCCTTTCCTTCCCGGCTGTTGCCCTTGCGACATCCTCAGCTTTGGATCATGTTACTGTGCTTTCAATAGCTACCCTCTGGTTATTTAACATAGCCATGGAAAATAACCCATTTATAGATGGTTTACCTATTAAAAATGGTGATTTTCCATGGCTGTGTTAAATAACCAGATGGTAGATGTTTTGAGCATTTTGCTGTCGCAATAGGAACCCCCATGGACGCCCTCCATGTGAGGAGGGCCCCGAGTTTTTGTTCCATGGATTTCCATGGTCATTTTGCCACAGATTTTGCTCAGGCTGTCATCCACTTGTGAATGGCCCTGGCCGGCATCTGCCAACTTCTCCACCGACACTTTAGAGGTCACTTTGTCGATGCGAACAGGGCGGACCATGATGGATACAGATTATGGCCATTCTGGATTCATATTATGTATACATGATGTAGATATACATACCACATGTATACATATACATATATAAATATGTATATATATATTAATATATATTAATATGTTTCATATAGTATATATATTTATATATATATATATATTATATGTATATATGTGTGCCATGTATGATACATTCCGCCTCTTGGAGTCACTGGTGCTTTGAAACTGCAGCGTTTCTGCAGGCCTTGGTGCCTGCTTTGCAATGGCTGCTTGGTCTCTGCGAGACCTTCCCAGTGGGCAACTCTGGAGATTCACGTCACCATCGTATCCATTGATATCCCATTGATATCCATTGATATAAAGATGTGTTGTGCATAATGTGTTAGGTATGATATGTTAACATGTCATGTATTCATATCATTATATATGATATATCATATATCATACATCATATATCATATATCATATATCATACATCATACATCATATATCATATATCATATATCATACATCATACATCATACATCATATATCATATATCATACATCATACATCATACATCATATATCATATATCATATTCCTTTGTTATAGTTGTATATCGTATGTTAGACACCCCAACACCCCAATCTCACCCATTGCTAAGGTGGCAGCTGCAGAGGGTCCTGTCTCCGGCGTTGATTGTCTTGCTCGGGCGTCTCAGCACACGCACGGCACGCCATGGCCTTGCCACCATTGCCACCTGCCTGGCGCATGGCGTCACGCGCCCGGCAGACCAAGAACTGAGGCGAACTAAACTCAGGCTACTAAGGACCGGAGGTGTTTTCAGCAAAGATTCTTGGGGTTATAAGAGCTGCCTTTTGCTGGTCATTTATGGCTCAAGGTGGGTTCTGCCTAGCTGGAACTATCGCCCACCTATTTTTGGAGTCACTAGTCATCGACAAGTGCTGCAAGGCACCTGTGATCAGTGAATATCAGTGTTCAGTTTGCACAGCGGGTCATTCACACACTAAATCCATTGGTTTATCACCAGTTTCCCCAGAGAAATGGCACTTTTTATGGGGCATCCCTCGTTTTCAGATAAGCCCATGTTGATCTGCGATTTTGACATCATGATACCAACAGTCTCATGGCAGGCCCACAATGCTCGTGGTGCAGTGGAAAATCTGTGTGAAGTCCACCTTCATCGATATCGAGGAACGATATCGTTGGGCACGTTTCACAGCATGAAACCGTCTGTTACGCACAGTTTCCAAGGGATATAAAACGATGTTTCCCAAGGGATTTCCAAACGGTCCTTCATCCCTGGGATCAAAAGGTCTAATCTGGGGAAAGAGATACGGAAGATGATAGGCAAGCCGCTATAAGTGCCGCTTGCCAACATCAACCTTGTGATTTGTATGGTGAACAATGGTTACTTGGGCCCCGGAAACAACACAGATACGCAAAATAGACAAGGAGTGGTTGGAGGAAACAGCATAAACAGCCATTTCAAGGCCAGGTGGCATAACATGGCCAGTCTTCAGTGGGTTCTTTGAGTTATTTTGAGTTCCAGGTGATCATTTTTCCCAACATTTTCACCATTTTTCCACCTCGGAGGAGAATTGCCCAAAGCCACTACGCTCCAACAGCGAGCCGATCTTGACAGCGAAGCACGATATCAAGGACGACATGAGCCTCCAGAGCCCATGCCCAGACCATGCCCAGACCATGGCAAAAGGTGTGTCTCAAACTTGGCGTTGTTTGGCCCGATATAAACATATATAGCATATATTATATGTATATAATTATATATATATATACATTTATACATATCATATATATATACATATCATATATGTATATAAACGATCTACAAAGTGTAAGTACCATGATAGCCTCAGGCATGACCAGCGCAGGAACGTGGCCCCATTGAGATTTCATCGGCTCCTTTGAAAAGCAACGAGGCCCTCCTGGCCATTGCCCAGCCGATGAGACTCAGATGATACTCATATGTTATCACTTATAAAGTTATCACAGATTGTCATAGTGTATAATCATGTAATTCATGTATAATCATATTGTCATGAGGTCAGTTGATGTCAATCGATGTAAATTTGAATAAACTTGATGTAAGTTGTGGATTATAAATTAGATCATGCTATTTGTGGATTATTTGCATCGATTCGCTGTCACTATTTGGCCCCAGGTGCTGTGCAGGCATTTGGACAGCGGCTTGGGCTTGGGAGGCGAAGCGGAGCCTCCACAGGACGTGGCCGACGTGGCCGACGTGGTGGACGTGGTCGACGTGGCACTGGCGCCAGAGGACGATGGAGAATCAGATTCAGGCGGCTACAGAATCTACACACGATGAAGTTCGTGATTGAAAGGATTGAAACAAAGTGGAGCGGCAGAGGAAATCAACATTTTGTAATCAACAATCATAAACAATCATAAACAATCACAAGAACAGAGAATAACAGAGATGCATCCTACATCCTGCAGTGGAACATGTGGGGAGATGGTAATGGATTTAGAGAGAGTGAGAGCATCAATCCAGAATAATCCATACACCAATCCACACTTTCCATCAATTTTCAACTTGTGAATCTGGATGGCATTGGGACATTGGGACAGGTCGTTATAGCAAGGGCACACGAGGTCATCCTGAAGTTTGCAAGCGGCCCTGTGTGCCGCGTCAGCATTGGTGACTTTCTCAAAAGATATCTCCATTGATCCTGGGAATACAATTGGACTATTCTATGTATTCTATCAGTCATCAATGATCATCAATCATCAGTTATCAATGTTCATGAATTGCCAATCAACGATAATCAACGATAATTAATGATCACCAATGCATGAATTTTCTAATTGTCTCATATCTTTCCCATGAATTCCTTCGTTTTCCTTTCCCGCATTGGGAAACACGCAGTCTAGGTGCACTTTTTTGCCCGGGGATGCGCGCTTGGCGCATCCTGCAACTACTGCCATGCGGAGCATCCCAAGAGGCCCATCAGTTTGGACAAAGCCCAAAGGAGCTCTGAGACGATGACTGGATGACTGGATGATTTTGGCTGGCTGGATGATGATTTTGGATGATGGATTGGATGATTTTGGATGATATTATGGATATACTATGATATGTATATATATATAGATATATAGATCATGCTTGATGGTTGATGAATGGTGGTTAATGATGGATATGTTCATGGTGGTTAATGTTTTCTTTTAAATGGCAGATGATTTTTAGGATGATTGGATGATTGGATGAGGATTTGAATGATGATTGGATTGGCACATCCATAAATGTATGGCGTATCCGCTATCATAATGTGATTGGCAAATCCAAAACCATCCGAGTCGAAGAAACAGTTTAGGTTGGAAGATGTTGGAAGATTCACTGCAGGAGGCTATTAGGAAAAGTCGAAGAGCAGCACTTGCTCGAAATTGTTCCTCGGTATGTGCCAAGGCACATCTTGGTGACACATGATGACTCTTTTTGTTGCTATTGGTGCGTTTTTGTTGTTCGTGCGTGGTTTCAAAAGGCACTTAATAGTGGAATCATGTTGAAGCATATTCGCAAGAGGTAGAACAGCTGCAGGTCTGCAGCATTCGGTTCTCGCAGAGTAAGCAATTGCCTAGGAAAAAACTGATGTATATAACTTTAAAAAAAATATAATTAATGTGTATCTGTATCACAGGTTAGAGCCCAAAAATGCTGAGGTTTTGGGTCAATTGCGAGACAGGGCTGAGAGGAAAGGATTCTACAAAGAAGCTGGACACATTCTCCAGATGTTGGTTGGAGCCTAAGAGATGCACTGGTTCAAACCACTCTAAAGGTCCCCACGCAAATCTGATCAAGTTGGATTTTCACTTCAGGAAGAGCGCTGGACGCTTCTACACAATCCAGCGCGGTTCTCAGCTCTCCTTGATTTTTTGATACGGCGCAAACAATTTGAAGAGAAAGCATGTTGTCAGCATCTTGGCAATTATATTGGCTATGAGCCACAGTATAGCCACAATTGTGTATGATCAAATGATCAATACTGCACATTTTGCGGTCATGCAAGGACTTGCCAGCCTCTTGGTCTCCGGGTGAGCAGCAGACTATGCGAAACTTGGAGTTCGGTTGTTGGGGACTGGGATGGACCGGGGATCAAGGGTTTTATATGTTTTATCAAGTTTGAAGATGTGTGCAACTGTTCGTTGGGTATTCCATGGTAGTATACAGATGTAACAATGTAAACAGCATATTACCATATCTTATGGAACATGATGGAGCATGTTTTTCATGCTCTTAGAAATACAGGACGGCCATGGACGGCCCCAAGTGCAAGTGCTAAGGACGAGTTTTGGGAAAGATGACCTTCGCAGGGTTGGTTGGCCTAGCTCTGGCCAGGTCTTCTGTTCCTTGGCAGAGTAATAGTAGTGACACATAGTGACCATTCTGGGCTTGAGCACAGATATTTGCAGACCCCATTGCCTTGGAGTTTGCATATCAATGTACATATGTACTGTGTATATATATATATATATACACATTATTTCCCTGCATTCGTTTGCATTCTGTTTCGACAGAAGTTCAGGAGCCATCAGACAAGTACTCCCAAGACGTGAACGGCGCTTTGGAACAGCTACGACAGGCAGGAGCACGTCAAGTGGTGGATATTGTGGATATCGTGGATATCGATATCGTGGATGCACTAGGATGATATGTGATGATATGATGATATATATATATATATGTGTGTTACCTATTTTATATATACGATCATGATGTACATCTGAGTATTTTTTTGTGTCACTTGACCCAGCCAGGCGCTGCCAACCATCGTCGAGGATTGAGTTTTTTACATCGATCTCGTGATCCGTATGATTGAGTAGGACCTTATTAGTAGGACAATGTTAGAAAAGTGTGTAAAGTAGGCCTTGGACAGTCAGAAACTTAGGTTCAGTGGAAGGTCGCGAAGACCACCTGTTCCACTTGTTCAGCTGGCTGGGAGGCAGAGCTTATACGATCTTATACCTCGTGGATTCGTTTCACGAAAAATTGCCATGGTTTTTCATCTTGTTTTCAGAGAAAAAGGAGGCTTCAACATGTCTGAACTACATTAATAAATATTAAGATACTATGAGCATACTAGAAACATACTATATTAATCTACTACGAACATCTATCAGCCTATCAGCTCTACTTCCAAAGTCCAACGCATACTATCCCTCTAGACACTGGGCTGACCAGTGGAATCGAAATTGATGAAGTCAATGGCAGTCGGAGCTTCGCGGGTTCCCGCCAACACTCCCATCTGCGGCCGCGATGCAGCATCCTGTTTTTTTTTTCAAGACCCACCATGCTCCATTAAAAGGATGATTTGCAATGTTTCATAATGTTTCATAATGTTTCTAATAAAAATTGTGACGATTAAGAATTTGCTATGGTGGGTTCAAACCATGGCAATTTGCCATGGTTTGTTGCCTGCGGCCGAGAGCATTGTTGGAACGGATGTTCGATGCCTGAATGGCTTCGGTACTGCCCTTGAAACCATTGATCAACTTATTCGCGCGAGAAATGATCCAGTGAAATTCTCGAAAATGATCAAGGAAAAATAAGGAAAACAAGAAATTAAGGAAAACAAGGAAACTATAGGAAACTATGAATATCTATGAATCAACAATCATCAACAATCATCAACAGCACTTTTGTCCAATGGGTGAAAACCCAAGGAGATCATTTCTTGCTGCCAACGGAAAGGTTGCTGAGCCACTGTCTTTTCACTACTGTTAGATGTGCTAGTGTTTGGGCCATTCATTTGGCATGGTTGTGTTATGTTGTGTTTGTGTTTGTCCAAGTTGGTCTAAACCGGACCCTGAATCACAGTTGCGCCCAGTCGCCATTCGATAGTTTTTTTGCGTGTCTGAAGTGGGATTCCTCGCATTCGACGATGCCTAATAGTGCTTGTGAATCGCAATTTTTTAGCCTTGATAGCTGTAGGATCTTTGTGATAAATGCAGAGGAATAGTCAGACTGAAGCAGACCGATAGAAGACGCAAGACGTCGTTTACTATGCAGAATGTCTCAACCGTTGGAAGGCATGCGAATGTCCTTCAGGTTGTTTCTGTTGAGGGGGCTTCACTAGGACCCTTCTCCTGATTTTTGCTATGCAAAGCGGGGCAAACAGGCCTATGTTTTTTCGTAGATGCCATGGATGGCAATGCAATAGACTCAGAGGCGTACTAGGCCAACGTTCATGAGCCACTTGTATCCCCACGTGTATCCACTTGTCGCTTGTTGGCATTTAGCTGTCAGCTGGTTCCCACTGGTCCCCTTACTTCAGATATGTTCAGATTGAGATTGTTACAGTGAGCATCAAGGCTCATCGCCCTGTGCGTCTCTCACAGAAATCTACCAATCTAGGCGATCTAGGCGATCTAGGCGATCTAGACGATCTAGGCGATCTGTCCGCGATCTGTCGGCGATCTGTCGCTTTAATTCCTTGCCTCTATAGGCGCACTCTGCACCCTGGGAGTGCATGCGCGTGCTGCTAGTTTCAATCCGTTCCCGAACAGAGATCTGGCGCAAAATGCTGCATCCAGAGACGTGGACGCATTTTTGTTCCCCATCAATTTTATTTCGGTAGAAAATGTTGTACACTGTACACCATCTTATATTCATTGTGTACTATTGAATCACGATTGTTTCATTGCTTCTGCAAGATAGATCATGATGATATCCATATCTTCCACTTCAGCACCAGTAGGTGCTGCGGAAGTATCGGACCTTTCGGACCTTTCCAGTGGAAGTTGTTTCATGTTTCCAGGCTTTAATGGGAATAGTACAGGAATAATAATATATATATAATTAAATTATATTATATAAGTAGCATGTATATAATATTACGCGCAAACACCCCGATTCGCCCACACCCCTTCTATGCTGTACACTTGGGGATATCAAACGTTAGACTTTACATTCAATTGGGAAGATCAACAAGGGTATTTAGGGAATATAAATTTCCCACCCCCGTTAAACTTTACATTCATTGAAGATCTTCAATAAGGGTTTAATTCTCCCACCCCCGTTAAACTTCTACATTCATTGAAGATCTTCAATAAGGGTTTAATTCTCCCACCCCCGTTAAACTTCTACATTCATTGAAGATCTTCAATAAGGGTTTAATTCTCCCACCCCCGCTAAACTTCTACATTCATTGAAGATCTTCAATAAGGGTTTAATTCTCCCACCCCCGCTAAACTTCTACATTCATTGAAGATCTTCAATAAGGGTTTAATTCTCCCACCCCCGTTAAACTTCTACATTCATTGAAGATCTTCAATAAGGGTTTAATTCTCCCACCCCCGCTAAACTTCTACATTCATTGAAGATCTTCAATAAGGGTTTAATTCTCCCAACCCCGTTAAACTTCTACATTCATTGAAGATCTTCATAAGGGTTTAATTCTCCCAGCCCCGTTAAACTTCTACATCCATTGAAGATCTTCAATAAGGGTTTGATGATGATGGTGATGATGATGATGATGATGTGGTGTAAGAGACTCGCACAGGTCCCTATGCTGTGCGTGCCGATATAGAACATGAAGTTAGCCATGATGCAAAAAACTCCCATTTTTACCACGTCTTCAGCACATACGAAGATGGCCGCGGACAAGCGCGGGCAAATCAAGGTGTTTGGCCGTAATATTACAATATAGTATACTATATTATATATATATATTCATATATGCTTTTGAATATATGGGAATTTCATGGAAATGTGGACCACCAATTTCGCCTTACCTCGTCTCAGCACAAGGTCCGACCGCTGGAACTTGCTTTGGAGAGGCCTGCTGATCGTGTTTTGGAGAGGCTGATCCTGCTGTGGGAAGCACCAGAATATATATATAATAAATATATAGTTATATACAGTAGCAATGCACAGAATATAGAATATCTAAATCAGATAACAACAAAGTCAACATAAATGCATAGCCTGTAGTACAGTATTGACACTATTCATATGTATTGATGAGATGTGACTTGCACTAGACTCGACTTGCATTGCGAGTTCCTCAGCGGACACATCCAAGACGCTTTTTGTAGAGTTCGCTTCTCAGTGCTGTGCCATTTGTGTTAGGACAAAAACGTGTATTGTCTATTGGTGGCATGAGTCTACAAAGTCTATACAGGAACTGCATCATGTAAGGAGGAAATCCCTTTCAGGAGCACCGAGCCTTCCTTCTCCAGTTCTCCAATTCTTCCAATTCTCAAACTGGAGCCAATCACTCGAAGCTGTTTCACATTGGATCTCCTTTTCAATCTATGCTTAAATTATGATTAACTCTGCAGGATTTTGTAAAAAAAAACTCGACATTCCGTCACAGCCGATCACTGCACTGGCAAGCAGCTAGCAGCAGCAGGCACTGACAGCGCTGAGGCCCTTGCTTCCTTTGCGAGACCTGGAGCGCTTTCTCTTGCAGACCAGCACTGAGATGGAGGAGCCTCTGACAGAATACTCATTTCACTTAGCACCAAAAAAATATCACATGAGTTTTCCGTGCTTTAACTCATTTAATCTCATTTAATCTCATTTCCATATATTTCATATGTTTCTTTTTTGCGGTAGAGGAGGGCACGGGAGGGATTTTTGGATTATGAAGTGATTCATCGAAACTTTCTTTGAGGGGACAACCCATACGCAACACCTTCGTTACAGGACATCGGTACTAGTATCATTCGAAACTTATTCACAGTAATTCATAGAGACCTAGACGTAGTTTAACTTTATTCTCTCTTCAGCATCATGATCTTCTTCCCGACTGTTCATCTTTTTGAGTTATTTTTTCCCTGCCGTTTTCAATCAATCTTTATGGATGAATAATGATGAATATTCTTAAGCCAATCTACATATTATAACTTTATTACCTTGTTTCTTATATGAGCAGGGAAGACACAATATTTCTAGACGTTTCCAATCCTAGAAATAATATGAAATAATTAATAATATGATATAAAATGCAACTCACTTCTTGACATCGATAGCTAGAGAAACAAATCCACAAATCCACTGTCCACTGAGGAGGGATATCTGGTTTGGTGTGCCAGTCTAAGAACATCATCTGAGCATCGCACTGGAACTCGCCATCGAAGTCACTTGGATCACTCCAAGGCCGTAGCGTGGTTGGACAGAGCCTGGCAGAACGGGATGCCTGGGTTGCCCAGTTTTTCAAGTCATTTCACCCCGGAAATGGGAAAAACACAACAGCTATAGTCACTATAGTCTATAGATGTCTATAGATGATTATAGATGTCTATAGTTATTAAATGGTATTAAATCTCATTAATCAACGCAAACGAAGAATATCGAAACATGAAAATTCACAGTTGGATGTTGGCATTTTGTGGGTTTCATATATATATAATATGTTTGACCATGTGGATTTGTTTGGGTTCCAAGGTCAGTTCACGAGGCGCTTTTTTTCTGCCGCTGAAGCGCCGAGCCTTTTTTGCGCCGAAGCCGAGTTCGAGTTCCACCGATGTCGCAGGTTCCAAGGAAGCCTGGCGGATTGTTTTTGCCTCAGAGATGGCAAACTGGAAGAGTTCCAAGAAATTGGTTGCGAAACTGGTTGCAACTGGTGTTGTGAATCTAGTTATCTCCCAGTTCCGGAGGCGCAAGTGAAAAGCTTCGACATAGTCGCAAAATTGTTGGCAACTTAATGCGGCAGTGGATTGGTCTGACAGCTGTGCCATGCTGTGCCACTCCACGTTCTCCGAGATGCTTTGGGCCAAGGCCTGTGCATACACTTGTCTATGAAGACGGGGAAGAAGCAAAGCTCTTGCAGTGAACTCAGCCTCAACCAGGAAAATACTGGAAGATCCCGGAAGATTTGAGAATGCTTGGGACAAAGTTGAGATGGATTCCACATCCCCATGCCTACCCCATTCTGACCAGGTACTTTATGATCAATGGTTTTTCAATGCTTCAGTGATTCTCATGGCTTGCGTAACATTTCCGACTAGGTCCGTGATCATAGTTACTCAATTCTATCGATTTGCAAGTTTACTCAAAGGGCTCCGAACAAACAAGCTGATTGCATGGCTTTCATAGCCACGAGAACTCCCCTCGATGTTTGCCAATGGCTTTTCAATCCTTTTTGAAGGAAACTGCGTATCAACATCTTGAAACTCCTTGGTTTTGATACACAGTATATATATATACAGTATATATGCAGTCTTTCCATATCTTTCCATAGCTTTTCTGCAAGTTTTCCAATCCTACGATGACTTCAGATGATAGGCTTCATCTCAGAGAAGTGGTGGTCCTTCGGAGGGAGGCCAAGGAGACTTCAGCAATGGGAATCGTTTGGACTATATAAGTTATACCATTGGATACTATTATAAATACTATTATAAATACTATTATAAATACTATTATAAAAAATATTATAAATACTAGTATAAATACTATTATAAATACTATTATAAATACTATTATAAATACTATTATAAATACTATTATAAATACTATTATAAATACTATTATAAAAAATATTATAGATACTATTATAAATACTATTATAAATACTATTATAAATACTATTATAAATACTATAATACTATTATTATAAATACTATTATCAATACTATTATAAATACTATTATAAATACTATTTAGTACATAAGTCATAAGCAATAATTTCTTCGTAGATTATACTACAAGTTAAATTATATATATATACACATGATTTAAACAATTTAGGCCATGGTATTTGCTATACATTTGATTCTATTTGCTATAGTTTGATGGCACAGCTCGAAATGCATTTTGGAGGTGTGGGGAAACCATGTTAATGTATACATAATATTATATAGTATACTGTATCATGGGTATCATGGGTGGACCGTTTAGGCTCTCATGTGACTTGGCACGAGCTTTTCCGTAAAGGCTTGAGCCTGAAACCATGGAAGTAGAGAGACTTCGAGACTTTTCTGCAGAGGGCAGTAATGATCAATAATTACATATAATTACTGATGATCAATCATGTATATAATTAATGTATACTCTATATTGCTATATATTGCTATGCCAGGCTTGGGGGGAAAAAACTGAGTGTGCAGAGTCCAGAGTCTTCGAAAATGAAGGGATCAAAGACGAAGAACCACTGACCTACTGGTGACTTAGTGAATGGCGCTGTGTCGGTGTGTTGTATCGTGTTGTGTTGGAGGTATGGAGGTATCGAAATGTTGGGGGAAAGACATGGTGAGTGTCAGACAGAGTTCACCCGGCGCCCTAAGTTCAGGATGCTGCTGCCACAAATGGTCAGGGCACCCGGATTGGTAAACGCATTGTGAAGTGACGATGCTTCACGATGCGGAAACGTGTCGTGGTCAAATCTGAGGTGCAGAGGCAACTCAGGCTGGACCGCTACATCTACCGATTCATGAAGACAATGAATTTGACAATGAACAAAAAGATCAAAAAGCTTAGAGCCCGGGCATTCTGTAGGCCAAGGCAGTTTGGACGATGCAACAGAAAACTCCTTGTTCCGGACAGGCTCCCAACAGCACCCAGGGTGACTTAGAGGCGGGAACTTCATCAAGATTTCCAGAGTGTCCACAACTGTGCCAACATTGGTGTCAATATGCGATTTGCTGAGTTTTGCCCAGGGTTCATTGAAAAATGGGGGTTATATTATGTTATATTCATAGTTATGCATGAAAAATGGGGGTTGTGATATTTGAATACATTTTATTGATACACATAGACTCATAGAACACATTTCTTGCTTTCACGAACAGCTCCGCAGGATGCTTCACCGCCGGCTGAGAGTGAAGCTGAGGCAGTGATTAGTGGCGGTAGGTGAGTCAACACCATTTTCCAGAACAATTGTAAAATGGAGGGGTTGGTCACTGTTTTTTTTTGCCCCATGTGTTTGTAACATTGGATGTAAAGCCAACTTTTCATGGCAAAAACCAATCAACGGCTCCGCCATCTTTGGATGTAGCCTTTTTGGCAGGCATCGGAAGGAGAAGGCCACGGAATTTGGAGTCTGTGGAGTCGGAAATTCCAAAAGCAGTTGGAAATTGGAAATCCAAGGAATCCAAATCCAATAGATTTCAATAGATTTCAATAGATTTCAATAGATTTCAATGAATCCTGAGAATTTGTCCCTGCCAAGTGGCATCCAACATTAATAATGCTGTGACCTACGACTGCTCCCTGTGCAGGTCGAGCTGCTGAAGCCGAAGAAAAGATCCACAAGTTGCGGGCCACCGAGTGGGATTGCGCCGGATTGCAGTAAACAGACTTATACTATATATTTGTATATATTTTCATGGAAACTTGAAAGACAAAGCAGCGGGCTTTAGCTTATTTTGAACAAAAGGGTCGAGCTTGTCTTCCATGGTCTTGATATGTTTGATACTATCAATAGTATATTTTCATGTATTTTTCAAACGAATGACATGCAGTTTCCTCTCGCTGAGGGTGGTGAAAATGCCCATGGTACAAGAAGGCGAAATTCCCTTTGAGATGGTCTGGGCCGATTTGTTGGAGGCGGGATGCCATATGGCTTTTGAAAAGGTTATTTATACCGTTTATAGCATTCAAATTACTAAGATGATCTAAGATGATCTAAGATGAATAGTTCTGATTTGTACTGAAAATGACCAGTTTTTCATGGATCCCTTGGTATTAAAAAGGAACTCGACGCATGAGATTCACGGTATTTTTCTCATCTGACAGGCTGGAGAGGCAGTACTGCAAGCCAGTCCAGATGGGACATGGACTGCACTTGGTTGGAAGGCCATGGGGCCATGCGAAATGCCAATGGATGCCATTGGTTTTGGATGGTTTTGGGCATCAAAGTTAGAAGTTTCCTGTTCCGGGAACGCAGTTTGGCAGTTTGAATCACCGTTGTCAGACTGTTGCACTCGGAAAGGATCGCTCCGAACTACAAGAAGCATTCAAGGCAAGCTTGGAGGCCATGCCATGGCATCATCTGGTCGTTCAATGTCGTTCATTTTGTTTGGGAAGGGCAACAAAAGCACGTGTGTCACCATGTGTCACATTGAGAAACTCTTCGGTCTTGTTTGGTGTGAACGGAGGCCCCTGTAATCACGAAAGCTAGCGTCAGCTAGCTGGAGTCTTCTTGCTTTAGCAAGTATTGGGGGGGCTGCTCAAGGACATCACGTGATTTTTCACGCGAAAGGGGGGGCCCCCCCCCCCCTCCCCCACCACCACCACCACCATCACCACCATCATCATCATCATCATCATCATCATCGTCATCATCATCGTCATCATCATCGTCATCATCATCGTCATCATCATCGTCATCGTCCTCTCCATCGTCCTCGTCCTCGTCCGCGTCCTCGTCATCATCATCATCCTCGTCATCATCATCATCATCATCATCATCATCATCATCATCATTCATCATTCATCATTCATCATTCATCATTCATCATTCATCATTCATCATTCATCATTCATCATTCATCATCATCATTCATCATCATCATCATCATCATCATCATCGTCATCATCATCATCATCATCATCATCATCATCATCGTTATTCAATTACATTTTATCATTATTGGCAATTATTGTCATTATCACGAAAGCTAGTGTCAGCTCGCTAGAGTCTTCTTGCTTTAGCACGTATTCCGGGGCTCCCCAAGGACATCACGTGATTTTTCCCGCGAAAGGGCCCCCCCCTGCCCCCTCCCCCATATATATCATTGTTATATATCATATATCAATATATCATTGTTGCATCGTCGTTGGGACGAACAATGCCGCGACACGATGATGACAGTCCCTCCGCAACTCACCTCTTCCCTTCCTTCTTTCTCCTACCCCGCTAGCTTTCGTCATCCACCCCCGGCCTCAAGTCATTCTAGGCTTCAAAATCTTCCAAGTTCTTCGTTTGTTTTGGGAGATCCTGTAGGCCAATGGGCAAGGAACCTTGGCGCGTGGCATGACACGCGAACAGGTGGGACACGGTGGGACGTGCTCAATTTGACCACCTGGTGATGTTGACCGAGCAAAGGGATGCAATCTGATGCAAACATGATTTTAATCAATCTGTGAAATTCGTTGAACTTCCACATTTGCATCAGCCTGAATCACTTCTGTGGTCCATATAGTTGCAAAATGTATCAAACAAATGTTGTTAATTCATGTTAAGTTAATTCTATCACAAATGTAACAAACAAGCCCTGTAGAAATCACCAGGCAAACCTTCTGTTGGAGCGTATGGATGAACTGGTCCGGCAGCCCATTCGGCAGCCGCCCATTCGGCGGCCGCGCCCGCTGTTGTTCTGTGGACTGAGGCGGACGCCATGTCGGTGGTGATGGATCGGACAGATGTGCCGCACGCCAGGCCGTGGAGCCATGGGTTGTGATGGCTTTTGGATGGCTTTTGGATGGCTTTTGGATGGCTTTTGGATGGCTTTTGGATGGCTTTTGGATGGTTGGAAATGAAGATAGACATAAGAATGACATATTAAACATATTGGATGAAGCAGGATTGATCACATCACAATATGTTTTGCAAATTGTGCAATAGTATCCAAATTCATCCAATTTAGCACAATTGAAGCATGCTCAACTCCTATGAAGAAAAATAGTTGTCATGTCTTGTCATGTGAATTCTGAACGACCCTAGGCCGTCGAAGAAATCCACAGAAGGTCAGATCTGCCGGAGGGTGCAGCCCGGGCCTTGGTTTGACCTTGGCACGCCTTGATGTTGGTTGATATTGGTCAAGGGCCATAGCCATCGAATGCCATCAAAAAAGGGTGATTTGATATGATTTGATGCAAGATATGCCAGAGTTTAGTGATAGGGGAGGCTCATGGAGGCTCCAAGGCTTCTCCAAGGACATCCAAGGAGGCTGTCTTTATGTGTGCTGGGCAGGTTGCAAAACTCCAGCCGCACAGTTGGAGTAGCCGTCAGGAGCTCAGAATATTGGAAATATTTGGAAATAAATGAGCTCATAAACAATTAGTCAGAAACAATTTCCATGAAGTGTGTATTCAATTGTGTCTGTAAGTCACTTACCTTGATGATCTTGATGTTTTCCAGATCTTGTCTCAAACGTTATGAGAACTTCAACCTGAAATACTTTTGGGCATGTTTTGGGCATGTTTTGGGCATGTTGGCAGGGTGGTGAAATCCTTTCTGTTGAGGTTTGGGAGTATGAAGACGGACTGGACGTTGTTGACCAGTCTGGTTGTGACCTAAACTGGAAGCAGTCGCAGCATGTCCCAGCATGTCTTAGCGCTCGGCTCGGCTCGCCGCAGTGCTACAGTGGAGAGCTGAGGTCGTTTCCTTCCAAAAGTTCCCACTTCGCAGATCCTGCCCCCTTCAAATAGAAGGTTGGCATCCCAGAAGGGTACAAAGAATACAGGGAATACCAACCTTCAGATTGGGGTTGATGCTTGAGGCGTCATGCTCCGGGTCGTTGGGAGCCTGGCCCCGGTGAAGTTTCATGCCGATGACGAATGAATTTCAAGAACTGCTCTGTGCTGTACCTAGGCTCTCTGCCGCTGGAATTGTCAGTGCTGGGTTTATCAGGCACCTGAATCATGAGAATCTTGATAATCTTAGAGATTTGAAAAGTAAGTAAGTAGAGCATAGTAGAACTGGAATAGCATAGGCGATCTTCACGTTTGACGCTATAATCTCAGTGTTGCATGAAGCGTACGCCAAAACGCCTTAACAACCACACCAACATGCACCATGAAGACAGTACATGTTGTGACAATGTATTGACAATGTCAGCCTGGTGGATTTTCTGTCGCGAGGCAACAGCTCTAGAGGGGAGCCCAGAGGCTTCTGCTTTTCTGCTTTCAAGAGCTTTTCCGGGCCTTTTTTGCGGGCCATTTCTTTGCCATGTTTGGATCAGCTATGGCAGCTATGGCAGCTATGGCAGCTATGGCAGCTATGGCAGCTATGGCCATGTTCCAGTCAGGCTTTGAGTGGCAGTTTGCCGGTGATCAAGGTTGGTGCAAATATGTTCTTGCCTTGGAGAATTCTGATTTCATGCACAGGTTCTGTTGAAAACGCAGTCAAGAGTGTCAATGCCCCTAAAAAATCACGACAAAAACTATGAGAGCCAGGTAACAGTGTCTAAGACATTCCATACCGGTTTATTATGATTTTATTATGCACAAAATGATTACAAAATGTAGAAACAAAGGATAAACAAGACCACCTTGTGGAAAAATTGATGATTTTTCGAGAAAAACAGGTGATGAAAGGTGACCTTGCGTGACCTTGCGACTCAGGATCCCGCGGCTTCGCGGCTCCTGGAAGCTGCCAAAGAGCGAGGGGAGGAGACACCCTCAACGAAGCTGTGAGAAGTCTGCGGATTTCGCAACAAGAAAAACATGGAGATTGTTGGAGAATTCTTGAGAGTTCTTCATACTTTTTTTTTTCATATGTCAACAAGTTACTGCTCTGCTCGCAATCGGGCTTCACAGGTGCTCCACAAAGTCCCTCTCAAAGCAAGTTGCCACAAGATATACCACCATGATAACACTGAATGATAGCCGATGATGGCATCATGAGAACACCATGATATGATGGCAGTGTATATAGCGATAGATTATAGATGATTATAGATATGATCGCAGTATCGCAATGATTGTGACAGCACATCATCGCACTATCACACCATAGCCATTGGATCCTCTGGGAAGCTGATCGAAGCTGATCGAAGCTGATCTGCCCTCAAAGCAGGGCAGCTTCCTAGTGACATGGCAAAGCTTCAAACGCCATCAGTGCGAGAGCGGATATTTTCTGGAACAGATGATATTTCAGGCTCAGATGGATTCAGTTTCCTGGATTTTGCTGGGTAGGCACCCAAGCTTTGGCAAGATGTGCCAAGAATTGCGAGCTCAGCTCCTGCTGGTTGACCCCTCTTTGTTTTTTCAATGATTTGCTTTACATATCTTTACATGGTAAGGCGGAGATTTCCCCAACAGTTGGTGTTGTCACGACACCACAGCTGAGCATCTTTGACCTGTTCATCCATGTTCAGACCTTGGTGCTCCTGTTGGATTGGGAAGCCGCGCGACTTCCTTCTACGTCACTCGTCTACTGACATGTAGCACAGGGAGGATATAAATGAAAGGGTCATGAATGCAGAAGGGGACACAAGAGATGCAGATGGTGAAATAAATAAGTTGTTTTGTTTGACATTGGTTGGCTTTCTTTGACCTTGACCAACCTGAGGAGCGAACCCAGTCGAACTATACCTTCCGGCCACTGACGGCAGGGGGAATTCGACAGAGTATCTTCGTGCTGGTCCAAACATCTTTGGGAGGAGGACAGGACGCATGATGATATGAGGGACATTGAGGAACTCATATACGACAAGTGGGCTCTGTGGGCACTTTTTCAAGAGGCATTGCCACATAGCTGGACGGCGATGTCATGCGAAGTCCTGCAATGTCGATGCGAAAACGCTGCGTCATGCTGCGTCAGGCATTCTGACCATTGCTTTTATGATGCGACTCTCTGGCATTGCACTTGGCACCCTGCTGCTGATGCTAGTGCCTCGGTGAAAAAAATCCCACTGCGCCTGCCGGCCGCCTGCGTTTCCTCCGTTTCCTTTGGATGAGTTGCGTTTGCTGTTCTCAGGCTGGCTTGATTGCAGCTGCCACTTGTTTGCAGACTCGTATTATACGAGCAGGTTTCATATTGTTTCAAGCAGATTTCACAGAACATCCAGAGTAGTTGCTTAATCATGGCTCAATCCTAACTTGGCCACCATAAGCATGCAACATATATGCAGCATATATGCAGCATTTTGGGGCATGTCACTGGAACTGTAGGTGAGCATGGAAGTGCTGATGAAAGCGGCAGTGATGCGGCATCGCTACACCTTGGGCAGCCTCATGAGAGCTGTTCTCAGTCAAACAAGCAGATGGCGCAGGGTGATGTAAGGATGTAAGCCACGTGCAGATATTTGTAAGCCATTGTAAGCCATGCAAGCCTGAAATGTACATAGCATACAATATTGTATTAATAGCATACATATATTAAGCCAAATATAGATCTTTTTTTTGTTCATATGCTGAGAGTGATGACTGGACTTGTCAGTTGATGTCAGTTGAGGCTTTGTGTTTGGACAGGGTATTGGAGTGGCTCTGGTCTGGAGCTCGGTATGTGGTATGCAACACCCATGATGCCCATGTACCACAGCCTGACCTCGACATGACATCATGAACAACTCGATAAACACAAATGCAACATCTACAATGGACAACACTTGAGAAAAACATATGATATAATATAATAGGTATTATAGGACAACAAAGAAACACTACAGAGGTCCGACTGAAAAGATGATCAACTTATCAAGAAAGGACGAGCTTTACCATGCTTTACCATCGTTTTTATTCAGTTTCCTGGTCATATTATGGAAACTGTGTCCAAGGATCTTATGCTTTTCCTCTATGGCAACGGTTCGTTGATCACGTACCTCATTTTCCTTGGTAGCTTGGCGTCGGATTCGGCGGCCCAGGGGGCCCATGCCACTGGCGCCATGCAATTGGCGCAATTGGCTGCCTTGGCTCAGGTGACTTTATTCCCACCATCTTTCAGTGGTTCTGGCCAGGCGGAGCCCAACATTTTCACATTTTCACAACTATATCATATATCATATAATATATATATATTATATGATATGTATATATATATATATAAATCAGTTTGAAATGACATGACACGAAATCCTTGGCATCTAATTTCGCAGCATCACAACGCCGTTTTACATTGTCTCAAAGTCCGTTCAACCCCTGTCGCCTTCACAGGGACATATTCAGAAGCCGAGCGAGATGAGCTCCGCACCAGATGCTTAGCAACTCGGATAACCCGGAGACGCTTAGTCCGAGACACGGCCAGTTTTTCTTCGGATTTTCGTGTTTTTGCGGATAGGAAAGGGGGCGGCCATGATACACTTTGATACACCATGGCCATGAAAATTAATCATTTTTATTATCCATTATGCAAGTTTTAAGAAATATAACACATGGGAATATTGACCTGCATAGATGGGAGACCAGTGAAAGTGGATAAAGGAAGGAGAAAACACATGGATGACCGTGGATGTGGATGATGGCGGTCTTGTTCCAACACATGCAGGTTGGCGCTCTGCTGCTGGTGAGCATCGCGAGTTTGCCACGGGATCTTTCAGGGCTTAGATTCCTATCACCGATACTTGGCGCCACAAGGATGATTTTGGAATTTTTGAATTTTCTTCACTCAATCAGACTCAATCGTTACCCTCTGGTTATTTAACAGTTCGCCATGGAAAATCACCACTTTTAATAGGTAAGCCATCTATAAATGGGCCATTTCCCATGGCTATGTTAAATAACCAGAGGGTAATGTTAATATATGTTAATATATGTGTTAATTAGTATGTTAATCATTATGCGAAGCATGCTGTTCTGAGGGTCATGGCGATTGGCATTTTCTACACCGAAGTGATCGTTGTGGTGAAATGCGCCATTTCCAATTGGCCCTCCGGGCACTATTTCTTCGAGGACTTGGTGGAGGAGTGGAGCCTCTTGACATCCACCGTCACCAATTTCTTCGGATTTTTCCACACGAAACGACTCATGATGACCTGATGACCATCGACGAATGATGTTGTATGATGTTGTCACAGAATGTCACAGCTCAAAGTGCGAAACTCTTCAATGGATCAATGGACAGCACTCGAAAATCGAAGCCTTTGTGCCCTAAGGAAAGAAGGACATCACATGGTGGAAACCAGATGTCTTTTCCACACTGCAGGCCTTTAGCCTTTGTGTCTTTAGCTACGTTTGTCATTTGAGACTCGGCCACATGTCAAAACCATCGAGATTTGACGCTGTGTTGCCGTGTTTGGCCTTGGAGCTTCAGCGAGTCACTGAGGAATGTGACGCCCGTGGCAAAAGAATTGGTGGATCCCAACGACCGTCGAATTGAGAAAATCAGCTATAGAGCCTTGACAAATACATGAAAATGATTTGGTATCTGGTAAAACCTTGAAAATGATTTTAGAATAATTGTTATTCATTTTCAAGGTTTTACCAGATACCACGGATCCTTTTTGAATGTACATTTCGCTAGATGTTGAATGTGGCAACATAGGCTACAATACCAAAAAGTACCACGCTCAACTGTCCAACTGTCCTGTCATTGCTGATATTTCCTATTCTATCCTATTCTGCCTTATTCCCTTCGCCATTGTTGTTTTGTCGAGTTTTCGCACACGACACGTCCAGCATAGACCCGCATCAGTAGCAGACAAAGACGCAGATGGTCTTGGCGAAAAGAAGAATTAAGGAGTCGTGGGAGTCCAGTTCCTGATCTATTTGCTTCTGGCAGTCCCTGGGCGAAGTGGGCAAAGTGGGCGAAGCAGCGATGCTTTCTGTATCTTTCTGTTCATTTCACTGTGGTTTTTGTTGACTTGTGCTGACTCAGGTTGGAGGCATGGTGACCATGGTGACCATGGTGACCATGCTGTGCTTTTGAGCTGATTTCGGATTTCGGACACATGGTTTTGTGTCATGAGAAGTGTCATGAACTTTACAGATTTTGTGAGGATTTTGTGTGGATTTGTTGTCTTTGTCACAGGCTACCTGACTTTCGGTGACAAGACTGCCCCAAATCTCCTGACCAACTACCCCGCAAATGATCCTTGGATCCTGGCCAGCCGTGCCATGGTAGCAAGATCTCTGACATATTCACATTCCAAGCATAGGCCAAGCATAGTCAGCTGCCATCAGCCACTTCATGCCACTTCCATGATTTCTGACATATTTCCACTACATCCACTACATTCCACTAGCATCACACAATATCACAGCAACACAAAGGAGTTGGGCTCACCTTTACCGTCCTCGTGGCTGTGGCGACCAACACTAACCCAACTGTCGACATCTCAGTGACCCATTGATCCCATTGTGATACGAGAGGCTTCTCTCTGTACTACCTTTCTTTCGTGTTTTTTTTGAATGCTACTGGCTACTGCTATCAGGAAAACTCAGGAAATCGCAAATTTAACCGCTTCATTTCCGATTCACTCCGGTCTGGACCGCAATTCCAAGATCACCTGCCAAGGTTCGAGCATGTTTGTGCTTGTTGGAGGTGCATGGTGCAGCTTCCATGGGCTCCTAGAACCGGACATGAGATGAGCATTTGATCTCATTGGTATATATCATTGGTATATATCATTGGTATTCATTGATATCAATGTCAGTTTAGGACGTAAAGGTGGGATCAGAGAGAAATAGAACTGAAGTGAATCAACAGTAAAAGATGGCAATAAGAAAGAAATTATGGAAGAAATTCGGAAAGAACAAGAGGAAGTAACATATGGAAGAAACAAAGAAGAAGAAAAAACCAGCAGGAAAAAACATTGCTTGGTGAAACGGTGAAACCAATGTGAAACCATCGGGACAGGTGATCTTCCCATCGCTCAAAGAGTCTGCTGCAGAAGGTGTGGAGACATGGAGAAAGCCGAGACAGGTCATGGGGTCATGGGGTCATGGGGTCATGGCAGCGCCAGCGTGAAATTTCTGCAGGTCTCAACACTGAGCTTTTGCTGAAGACCCCGCCTCTTGTGAAACGACCCCCTGAGGACGAAGCTTTTCAGAACGGCTCCATCGGAAAAAGCCGTGCACAGTGATTCTTAAGGCTGACATGGCGAGTCTGTAGAGTCTGTAGAGTCTGTAGAGGAGCCTCAATGCAGACGCTATTTGCGATACTTCCTGAGCATTGCTTGCTTGACCATGGACACTCTGGTGGCCATTTGCGTGTCTTGAAACGAAGCAGAGAGTTTTGGGAAGTGCATCCTTTCGCTTGACGAGTGGCCATTGCTGATTATAATTTTGTTCTGTGGATTTGTATTGCATGGTGCTATTCTTGTAATTTCTTGTATTTGATGCAGTACAACTGTAGATCTTTCAAATTCTTTTGATATCTTTGGATCATTCCTCTCAGTTTGACTCCTTTTGGTCCTTCTGTTCTATCTGATTCTATCTTTTTGCTGCAAGATTTGAGTCCGCTACGCTGTCGCTTGAGCAAGCGTTTTTTTTATTTGTGAAGGTCAGAGATGTTGCAAGCGTGGTTGGCTTTCTTGGAGCCACGATGGGAACATTGATGATGATGGTCATCCCAGGGTGGGATCAACAAGCCAAGTAGGTCACAGGTACTCAGTCAGGTAGATACCAGGTACTGGTTGTAGTGAAAAGCTGCAGCTGCACCTGTAGAATCTCTAGAATTCGTGAGCGCAGCGGCGCAGGTTCTTGGTCTACAAGATGGACATCTTCTCAACTCGATGGAGTGACTCGCACAGACCGTGCTGTGTTCAACGTATTGGGCATGTCTGTGCCAGAGTCAGAGATTTTAGCTGCTCATGCTGTTCAAATACTGTTGCTGAAAAAAAGTCCACAGAGTTCAAACCTGGGGTATTCTGCAATTGCACGATGATGCATTCACAAACATTTCTGCTGACAGGCAGATTCTTCATCTTTCTGTTTATCTGCAGTGCAACAGCCAATGGCTTTGCCGTTTTTCACTGAAGGACTTCTTGTTGGAAGGGCATCATGCGAAGTTCTTGTCATTTACATGAGCAAATGCATCAGACATGATGTTTGAATATGTTTATTTCTAATCTATTGCATGATCTAATACCCTCTGGTAATTTAACATAGCTATTGAAAATGGCCATAGAAATAGTGGATTTTCCCATTAAAAATGGCCATTTTCAATAGCCATGTTAAATTACCAGAGGGTAATATTACTAAGAATCATGTGACTGGTGTGAAATGACGAGCCCTGCAGGATGCGATCGGAGAACTTTTGGAGCAGACCCGCTTGGTAAACAGTGAGGGGCCGTGACCAAGCGCATGGATTTTGGCCTGTCTGAGTCCCTGTCTTTGGGCCATGGTATCCTTTCCGTGGCAAAATGCAGAGCTTTTGTTTGATACTTTGATCATCTTGATCCAAAGCATTCACCAGAACGGACGTAATACATTGTCATAATTGTCATAGCGACTGTCCGAACGCTACAATTCTTTCCTTCTTTTGATATTGGCTAAATTGGCCTCGAGTTGGAAAATTCAGGGCGCGAGACACAGGCAAAAAAAGGACGTTGCGCGCTGCGTTTCGTGCATTTGGAATGGCAACACGCTGGGGCTGAGAAGGCTCCACAGCTCCACACGGCTCCACGGCTCTACATGGCTCCACAGCTCCACATGGCTCCATGAATCGTTGGAGTTTGAAGGACACTGTGAGCGTGCGCTCCGGATCCAATCGCTACCTGGTGAACATTCGTTCGAGCCTCAAGATGGTGCCATGGTGTGCCATGTAACGTCGAGTCTCAGCTCTGAATCCCACCAACACGGTGACTTTGAGACGTTTGAGAAGAGCATGTGTTCGATTGTTCGGGAGAATTGATTCTATAGGAGAGTTTAGAATGTTTAGAGACAATTTGGAGATGTTTAGAAAATTTTAGAGATCTCATTGGGTTTTGCGATCGGCGATGAGGCGCTGGTACCCAGACCAACATCTCTCTTCCTGGCCATCGGGTCCGTCGGGTCAGACGCCTTGCCACAGGCCCATGGCCCAGGACGTGGCTGGACGTGGCATTTACCTATTGTCAAAATGGAGGGAACAAAGGGAACCCTACCTGTTGAAAAATGTTGAAAACTTGTAACATTCAAGGAAAGTGGTGGCGATTCTGATGTATCACACTGTGATAGATTTTTGAATTGTGCTGCAAACTTGGAAGGTCCTGGTGGTCCGGCGGTCAGAAATTGTGGGGCTTTCCTTGCGTCAGAGTCTTAGAAGATCATTTTCAGTGGCAAACAACTGTTTGATTCAGGCACTTCTGACACTGTGCCAAGGTTGGAACGAAACTTCAGCGCTGTGGATAGGGGTCCTGTGAATGACTTCGAGCAGAAAGTGAAAGAGCCTTAACGACCATGGCAATGGCATGTCAATGTGGCTTCGGCCGTGAGAGGTTACACAACTCCCAAAGTTCTTGCCATGAGTTGCCATGATGTCACAATGGTCAGATTCTGATCATATTCTGATTTATTCGGGCCTGAATTAAAGTATATACAGTATACTAAAGTTTTCATCAGCCACCCAGTAGGCACATATGGCATAGATCATAGAACTATTGCGCACAGTTGCATCATGTTGCATCGAGGCTTGAACGGAAGCTGGGGGAAGAGCATTTTAGACAAGATGAGGTGCCAAAGATTGCCAAAGGGCGGGTTCCAGTAGCATGGCTTTGTCTTCTATGCATTTCAATGCCAATTTGTCCTGTTGGACAGGACGTGCCGTCCGTTGATGCAACAGTCAAAGAGCTGGTTGGGAACTTTGGATATCTCAGACATGGTGGAATTATCATGCACATCACTGTGTGCAGATATTGGATTATATATATATATTAGATTTAGCTTTCATTTGAATTTGTGTGTTTCATCATTTTCATCATATTGGGTGTATCATTTGCAGATCTGCTTCACCTTAGACATGCCATGGCAGCTGGCAGCTGGCAGCTGGCAGCTGGCAGCTGGCAGCTGGCGGTAGATCTCTGAGGCCAACGGTGTGCCAGCTCCGCGATTGCACGTGGAATTTTTCAGAGTTCCAAGCTGAGAAACGAGAAAGAACGGGTTGTTTTTTTGAGCCATGAAAAAAGATATCCATGGTGATTACATGGTGATTACTATGGGATATTATAGATATTATATTTTTTAATAGGCTCAAGATGGTTTATTTCAAATAAACTTATTCTTTATCTCCCAAACAAATGGTGAACAGCTATGAATAGCTGATAGGTGACCGTCCCAAAAACATGACATGACCAGGTGACCACCCTACCAAGGTCCCAGCCGGTGAGGCTGAGGATCCTTTGCCCTTGGAGCCGCTTGGATTGGAAAACCATTTTGATTGGGAAATTGCTACCAGAAATTTGGGATGTTTACAGATATTTATATATGTTTATGGATGTTTATGGATGTTTGGGATGGAAAGTATATTGGAAAGTGACTGCCCCAACTTTGGCGGATTTTGCTTCAGAACTTCAGTTGACTTCAGGTGCACAGTGCTGCAAGCGCTGTTGTGGCCCGAGTCGGCTGGTGCCACGGCCACAGCACGATCTGTTGATCAGCGTCAGTGTCTCAGGATGTGAGAAATCAAAACCACTACACCTAAAAGTTTCACATTGAGCTCCACAAGATTGGTCTGGAAGATGCTTCTCCTTTTCGATATGGACTATGTTTGAATCTATGCTTTATGTTCAAGTTTGAGGGTGTCGCTGTTTTAAATCCAACCCGAACTCAAGATGTGAACCATTACAAGCAAGGCTTGCGCTATGTACTCCACGTGGAAACTACACAAAAGCCCCTCAGTCAGGCTTTGACGCTGCTTGTTCGCGTGTGGCTAATGTTTGCCAGTCTGGAAGATGACTGTGCTCAAATCTTCGAATAGTGTTGTTTGTAGGTCAGTAGAGCCTCTATTTCCCGGTTGGATTCTGTGGATTCATGATATTTCTGTAGGTCTTTTTTTGCCCCCAATTCGTTGCCATCAAGTCTTAAGAATGTGTGCATTCCTTTTCCAACTGAAGTTCTCTGAGTTGACTGTGTTGGTGAGGAGCCCCCTCCCTCGAACTTGCGGCGTGATCACACTGGGGCTGGGATCCCCAGAGAGGCAAGATGCAGGAAGACAATGAATGACATGTGCAAACAATTGAAAAACATGGAACATGAATGACCATGATTATGTCATATTATGGCATATTATGGCATATTATGGCATATTATGGCATATTATGGCATATCATGGCATATCATGGCATATTGTCATTCTTTCGCATGAAGTTTCTTTGGCGTTTTTTTGAAGTCGCTTCAAGTGACGACATCTCAAGGTTCAGGCAGCTGGCCGTGCAGGTGCTGAGGGTGAATCCGCAGCAGACTCAGTGGCGCTTACCCATGACGGATCCATGGTGCTGCCATATATATGTGTATATATATATATGCCATATATGGTAACATGGATCCCATCAATATACCCCAGTCATGTTAGCATTAATATACCAGCACCATGGATCCGTCATGGGGCACATCATAGTATTATCTTCTATGATATATATTCTTACCAGAGACTACCAGTACTGTACACAACTCCCCAACATCATCATAGCAAGGCGACACTTTTGGCGCTGCTGCGAAGGCTTCGGCGCTTGATGATGAACAGCAGCATTCGCAACTTGGCCATGAAGCAGGGATTCATTTGAAAATTAGGTTATGATGTTTGATTCTATAGCAAACTATACATAAGATGTTTGATGATGTTTGATGATGTTCGATACAGGCTAATTGGCTAATTATATATATCTGTATATTACTAAAGTTTACTATACATATATGTATATGATATGTATATTATCTAATCATGATCTATAATATATATATATATTAATATATATATATATACACATTATCTACAGGCTGATGATTGATGTCGGGGCCATATTTGTACGGCGAGGCTGGGAGAATGACCAGCTGAATCGGAAGTTGGCA
The DNA here is from genome assembly GCA_947184155.2 of Cladocopium goreaui. NCBI lineage: Eukaryota > Dinophyceae > Suessiales > Symbiodiniaceae > Cladocopium > Cladocopium goreaui. The sequence continues at coordinate 191,782 of CAMXCT020003791.1, forward strand.
CATCAATTGGCCCAGCCGTTGCTGACTGCCTACGCCTCAGTGCAGCAGGAAATACCAGGAAGCTGGGCCAGTTTTTCCATGGTTTTGCCATCGTTTTCGCATCAATGTTGTGTTGATTTGATTGGTTAATGTTGGTTGATATTGGTTGATATTGGTTGATATCATTTTGGCACATCACATCGCATCAGGCCAGTGGAGTCGTGCCTTCTTGGGTCAAGGTGCGTCTAGAAGTTACCAGGATTTAGTAGGGGATTTACACATACTTGGGACCATTTATGACACAGAGATATACTATATGACTATATGATAATCCATGATCTATACTTCAGCTTTGATTCCCCCCAGTGGAAGACTACAGCTACTTCAGCTGTCCTGTCCTGGTGTTGCAGCAGGCTTTGCCATTGACGTATCCATTCCTCTTCGAAAGGAAGCTGAAAGCCTTGCCCTCAATTTTCAAAGGTGTGAATGTTAGCACTGTCAACCATGGTCAACCAAATGATACAGTATATATATATATATAACGTCAAGATGCTAGTTTCTACAGGGTTTCCCAGTCTAACGAATCTTCTGTTGAACCGGTTTGCCCTGTGCATTGCTCTGCAGTGATCGTTGCTTATCCTCCCATTTCCAAGGAGCAGTTGCTTCACTGCATGGGCTTTGGCACATCGCACGCAGTGCTGTGGCTCCAAAGACGGTTCAGAACTTAGTGACTCATCGAAGCTGTTTGAAATTCGGATGTCTCCATGGTGGTCTCAAACATAGGAAAAGGCATGAAAGTCATGAAAAAGGCCACAGATCAATTGTTTGGGTTGAAGTAACGTATTTTGAAGTGAAGCTAAGTAACAAGATGTAACAAGAGTTAACAGGTGACGCTATGTGACACTATGTGACACTATGTGACACTGCTGCCTTCGGAGGTGTGTTGAAGCACGCTTTGGAGAGCAGTTGCGCTTAGCCAGAGAGCGTTTAGACCTCGGTATTTAGATCCAAGCTCCGAAATGTGTCGTCGCTTTTTCAAAGGCTGCCAGGCTGTACCTTACCAGCCACCCGTGAAATATTAGCCCGAGCTTGCCACATTTTGGCCGCAGATCCCACATGACCATTCAGCCACAACCAGCCCATAGACTTGAGATCAGTATTATTCAAGTTTAAGTCAGTTCTGCAAGTTTGGTGTCAATTTCACATGATTTGTCAATTCATCAATAAACTCTCAAAGGTTTAAAGTTGAGTCTCCACGGAGCTTCTGCGCACTCTGGCATTGTCAATGTCCTTTCAAAGCTCGGAGGCAGTGGTTTGGGCTTCGAGACTGGTGATCTTTTCGATCCTGTACGCTTTACAAGGATATGTACCAATCGTGCCATTTCTGGTATCCAAAGGAGAGGTTGGCATCATTTTGAGCACACAAGGCTGGGCAAGTGTGGCAGCCCTGATGCTGGGAAGTTCTTAACACAAATTTTGGATCGCTTTGGTACATTTTCTACATTTGTTACTTTTGTTTCAGCACTTTTCATTCAAACTGTTCAAACTTGATCAAACGATTAGACCTCCACATTTCCAATCATTTCCAGTGCATTTCGCTTTTCTACATGTGTTTAGAAATCAGGATACCAGCTGGCTTTGCTATTGACAAATATGGAGCGAAAGGCGTCCTACAGCTGGGGGTTCTAATGTCCCTGCTGAGTCTCGGTCTCATGGCCACCTCTAGTGGCTTCGCAACGCAGTTGTTGGCGCGGGTCGTTCTGGGCGCGGCCACATCAGCTGCTTGGTTTTTTGAGCGCCGGCGCACACATTGGCACGGAAGTACACAGAGATACAGAAAAAAAAACCCTTCCCCCTAATACGAAATGCATCTAAATGCCCCCCCCAAATAATAAACACCTCAGGTAATTCTTATTATTAGGGGGGTATTTATTATTAGGGAACCCTGATAATAAATTTAAAACCTTAAAGACTTAATTAAAAAACACTATTTTTTTCGATTTCAAAATCAACTCAATTTCCTTTTATAATTTTATAACCCAATTAAAATATTGCCAAAATTTTGATTTCGAAGCTTCCCCCTAATATTAAATTAAAATCCTAAGATAAAAAATTAAAAATGTCACGGACCCTGATAATAAACACCCCGGGGTTAACTAGTTTTTATTATTAGGGGGCGAAACCCACAAATGGTAGTCTTATTTTTAGTTTGTTTTCTAAAGGGGATCAATTAAAAGTCAAATTGGCCGAAATTTTAAAAAATTAGAGATTGCCCCTAGTTTTTATTGTTGGGGGAGTTAGTAATACGGGGAAGGGATTATGTACTTTATCAAGATGTTTGAAGATGTGGTGACATTTATGGTCAAATCGTCGAGCATCATCTCGTCAAGGTGATCTTCAACTCGGCAATGGCCCTAATTATGGAGCACTTCACTGAGCCAAAGCGATCAGAACACTTGGGACTGGCAGTGGGCTTGGGAAGCTTGGTGCACTTGAATCACTTGAATCGTCGTCAGATTTCTGCATCGTTTGATCTCTAATTTTTCAGGTTTGTCTCAAACTTGCTGATTTTTCACGGCTTAGTGTAGAGTCTTCCAGGAATTGAGAAGTTGAGGGCCCGAGGTCCCAGGCTTTTTGACCGCTGACACCACCCTGCCCCAAGGATCGCTCGGAAACCTCGCAGGTCCACCATGCATGGGTGCCCTCTTCGATGCTGCCAGTGCAGAAGGTGTCGTAAATTACCCAAAACCTCTTATAACAGATATAAGGTGTCAAAATTTGTTTCTTGTTTAACTTGTTTGTGATTAGTTTGTTTCAAATTCTAGTTCATTAATGGTGTGCGTCCGAAGCTTCCTGTCATTTTTCACCCTGCCCCTCATTAGCATGCTCAAACTTTGCATGACTTTATCGCTCAGAAGATCCGGAATGCCCTTTGGTCCTTTGTGTGGACAAAGCGGGCCAAACTCATCCAAACTCACAACAAAAGTCTTTCTTCAACGGATGATCAAAGTCCTCCTTCCAAAAATAGGACTTGTCCAGAGCCCGTCAGGTCTACCAGAGCCTCAATTTTGGGCTGTACTGCCACCCCTCCTATTGTTTGTCATCATCTACAAAATGCTTCACGATGTTGTGTCCAAAACCGAGCCTTTGCTCGAAAAGGATAAACAAGACGACCTTTTGGCGAAGGCATGTGGTGGTCTCTACTTGTTCAAAAACGGCCGGGTGTTGGTTTTAACCTTTGAGCTGATCTGTATTTTCGCAGCCAACAATGCGTTCGTTACAGCCGCAGCTATTGAACTGCAGAGAAACGGTTTTTCTTCTGCGTGGATTGGGATGATCACCATGCCTTCGGGATTGATGCAGTGCTTGCTATCACAATGGGCTGGTCGGGTTGCTGGTTCGGTCAAAAACCGCGAGCGAATTCTTCTGTATACACCAACATTGCTAGGGTCTTCACTGTTGTTTATAGCTTTCATCGCCAAGAGCATGGCATTTTTGGCCACCCTGGATTCATCTGTCAGCACGTTGCTGGTGCCTATTCTCTCCACGTTGGTCGTTTCGTCCGCGGCACTGGGCGCTGCAGATGCCCCGGCGATGTCGATGATGGCCGACCTGGCCGCTGCACAAGGTGTGGGCTACGGCCAAGCCCTCACGGCCTCAGAGATGGCCATCAACGCAGGCCGGTTTCAACCTCCGGAGACCTCCGGAATCCTCCGGAAACCGGTGAATCCTACGAATGGAAACCAAGTGATTGGGTACTTGATGTACTTGTAATTTTAATGTATACGATATTTTTAAATATTTTTAAATACTTTAAGAAGATGTTCGATCTTTGGCCATAAATGAGAATTTATCAATGTTTATATAAATCCCTTTCTTTTTAACGAAGGGTATCTATGACTTGGCCATGATTTCTTGAAATTCGTTGGGGTCTTCTGGTATTCTTGGAATCTGTGAGCGTAAAACTTCGTGAGGATTTTCATGGAGAACTGAACACACTTTCCTGTCCAGGCCTAGCAATGGGTCCTTCGTTGGCAGCCTTGGCATTATCCGCAAATTGGAATTATTTCGAGATTTCTTTGGTAGGCGCAGTTTGCGCCTTGCTGGCTGCGCTCTGTAGTGCCTATGCACTTCGAGATGTCCAGCATGCTGGTGCTGGTGCAACCTGAGCAACGGAATGTGCAAAAAGCTGAAGGGATTGCGGGAAATCCTTGTCTCAAGTTAGCCGACATTGAACACATATTTTTCGTCGTGGCATTTTAGAGTCCTTTTCAGAGTCCAAAGCGGTCTCTCTCGTCCGCGTCCAGTTCTCTTCGTAAGATACAAATATTATTATATAGAATTAAACTATGAATCAAATAGGTTGAAGCAGATGGAGATGATGGAGATGGAGGATGAACCATGGTTGAACCATGGATGAAGCAGTTTTCCCATGTTTTGTGACTCCAAGGTGTTGCCAGAACTGGTAATGATGCAGAGCTGTGGGAGCTACACGAGCAGGCTGAACATATCGGAACATGATGACTAGCTCAAGGCTCAAGGAGCAACTGACTTCAATGAAAATGATGTAGAAATATGACAAATATGATAAATGATGTAGAACATGAAAGAATATGAAGACACATGTGAGGATGAACCAGTTTTTTTGCATGACCTTTCTGCTTGGGGAATGCACTGTGTTTGGGGAGGCAGCTGCAGATGAGAGCGTTTTCGTTGGTGCTGGAAGGAGTGAAATGGCCAGGCCTGGTTTTCAGGCTACCAACCTAGACATTTCAAACATTTCAAACATTTCGGATGTTTCTGGTTGAACAACTGGACATTTGAAGTTTTTCAAGGCTCCCGGGACGCGGCAGCTGCAACCTTCTGGAAACCGCAGGGAAGCCTGGACCCACCATGACCCACCTGGAGCTTGGACCAGCAATGGGGGCCACATCCCAAGGCTGAACGAGTCATCCAGCTGACTTACAACAGCCGTGATGCCGCCGCATTTCACGAAACCTTGCTGACATCAGCTGACATCAGCTGACTTCAATGATTTTCAGCTGGGGAATAGAAATGAATGATATTTATCAAATTGACTGACACTTGCTTCCCAACATGTCCCAACACTACCTTCCAAGCCAGGTGCATTGCTGGAGGTTGTCTTTGATGATGAGACTGGCTTCGGGGACCTTTGGCATTTTAGCACAGTTTGGCATGTGGCCATGAGCCAAAGGTTTGGATAATGAGGGCCTGTCGTTCTAAACATTCTGGCCATCATTCAACCAATTCAACCAATTCTGTGCCATACTATTAGTTACTATTCTGAATCATTCTGTGCTATTTTTGTGTATAAACCATTATAAAATTTATAAACCACTCCATGCCAAGGATGGGGTGACACAAAGTTTCTACACGGATGTTGCAGCAGAACTTTGCTCTGACTCCGAAGGGCTCGATTGCTCAGCACCACACGATTCTCACTGCACAGTACCACAATGTACCACAAGTTCTTTGGAAATGTTTGGAAAACTCCTTTGGAAAAGTTGCCTTTTGATCAGGTCTTTGGGGCTTTGGGTAGAACACCTGCCACAAAGTCGCGTGATGCGCGGGACTCAAAGCAACATCAGCAACTTTGAGTTTGCCCCGACAAGGCAATGTCAAAAGGATTGGAAGGGTTAGTATTTTAAGATATTTTGAGGCATTTTGGGAGTTGGGGGTATGCCATGAATTGCCATGATATTCCACTTTTGACAAAGTTGGTAGACGTTGGACACCGAGGCATCAAGGCAAGACATTTTTGCATTCTCCGCGTGGCCTTTTCCCACGACCTCATGTTCCGGGCAGCCGGGAGCCCCAAAGAATCGGATCTGAATGTCGGAGCAGAGTCAGATGTCGGATCTATGATGAATATTGATGAATGATGATGAAGAATATGAAGATGAATGGTGGGTAGCCAAGTTCAATATAGTTCAATTCTTTCAATCCTGCCATCCCTCCGAATCATCATCCAAACCATCTACCAGCACCTTTTAGGCCCAAATTCTTTGGCTGCCTGCAAACGCTTTCGCTTTCTTGGCCGCCTCATGGCAAAGGCATTGAGAGTCCAAAACTCAGCAGTTCAGAAAAAAACGAAATAACATCATATAACATCTACAAAACACAACGGCAAACTTTACAATTATTGTATAATTATGTTGGAAAGTTTGTGGATCTACTGCAGGATCTACTCTTTTCAATGATTTGGGGCACTCCAGGATGGCTTCATCGTCCCAGTTGCGCTGTGCCCCCATTTCTTCGAGGCGGCAGCCTGTGCGATGCCATCGGATGTGTTGGATGCTGTCGGATGTGTTGGATGTGTTGAATGTCCATCGGAGGCGGTTTTAGGTGCAGATCTACCTCTGGAAGCCTTGCCATCACCAGGCCGAAGTGTGACAGCATCTGCGATGCTGTAGGTAGATGCTGGTTTATCGTGTATACCACCAAAGCTTTGGAAAGTTTCAGCATAGATGGAATTGAGTATATAAGGTCCAGTGAATTATTGGGTTCGACTTACCGTAAACAAACTAAACAAACTCAAACGTTTGCTTATCTGCTCATCATCTGCTCATCGCTCATCCTGATCAAGGAGAACTTTATTTATTTCCCAATGTTCCCCAGCAATCCGTTGGCCATGCAGTCCTCGGGCTTGACATACCCATAGCGTCCCATGGCGAAGGATAGAGTTTATGTTGGCCGATAGAAGGATTTCCAACTATGGGATTGATGATCATAATATCCATAATGCATGTCATGTTTGAATCATGCCACATATTATGGAAGCACCTATTATTATATAAATTATATATATATAATTAATATATATATGATAGAGAATACTAATGTACACTAATCATTTTATTATCCATATATTTAACAATATTAATAACAATATTTATAACTATATTTCACATGTAAGTGACATTTTGATCATTTTGACGTGTCGAAGAATGTCAGGTGACGGTTGGTCTGGGGAGTTCCTGGGCGCTGCGGCGCGCTTCGCCCGGGACCGGCGAGCTGCTGGAGCTGCTGGAGCTGCTGGAGCTGCTGAACCGGGCTGGGCCGCCAAATATGTCCAGGCGCCGTTTCGAAGCTTTGCCAAGATCATCCAAGATCTCAACTATTCTCAACTATTCTCAACTCAATAAACATCATAGTAACATAGTAAACATATATATAGTCAGTATATAGTATAGCTATAATAAACACCTGGGACCTAAGATATGCCAAGATGATCCACAAGTGGATACTAAACGCAACTAGTTGCAAGAGCTCACGTAGCAAGAGCTCACGTCACATGTCGCAAGATGTCGCAAGATGTCGCAGGGTTGTGTCGCAATGATTTAAATATGCCAATCGCAGCATTGCATCCGTAACTGTGTCACATATGTGTCACATGTCGGATCATGTCAGCCGGCGTTGTCGGCTGGCGTCAGAGCCGTCACAGGCCAAAGGTGCTGCGGGCGAGATGTCTTTCGACGAGTCAAGAACCTGGCGCAGGGAAAACAATTGGCAAACCGCAAACCCTTCCGCAGACTTCCCCGACATGTTTCCACATGACAGGTGCATGATGGTGGCCGTCATGGCAATGCAGCAACATCAGCAACATCCTGTCTGAGGTACTCTCAGCATTGTTTCTTCCTGGAAACAGGGGCATCAGGCAACGCTTTGCACCGAGAAGAAGTGAGATGAAGTGAAATTAGCAGTCATACTTTCGAGTTGTCAAAATAGTCTTTAAATCACCATATAGTCAGATTATAATCAGATTATAATCACCAGGAAATTACCTGATTGGCTTTCGGGTTGGTAGCCCAAATTGGTGCCACGGCAAGGCATGGAGATTTGTGAAGGTGGAGCAGAACGTCCAAGCCCCAGGATGCACAGCCGCAAAGCCTCAGGCAGTAGGATGATGAATGATGATGAATGATGATGGATAAAATATGATAAAATCAGTGGGTCAAATTTGGCCAATAACTAGTCACTTTGAGACATTTTGAGACCACATTTGGTCGAAGTCGCTTTGACTCGAGGTGCCCTCTCCATTGCTAATCTTGACGATTTCGTGGAATGTGCAGCCCAGTGGTGGTTAAGGGATGGTATCATACCTCAGGCTGGGGACAAGTTCGCTGGCATGATTAACATTCTCCTTCTTGATGTGTGCAAATTCTAGCGACAGGAATAAGGGCGTAGCAAGATGTGACAAGAATCAAATCGATTTAAATCGATTCAAATCGTGTTTCAGGTCACAGAGATTCATCCCAGTTCTCTGAAACTTTGACTCCCTGATGGCCGCTTGGGCTCAAGTTTTATCAGCCTCGGCCGGGTTTCACCATGAGTTGTCTTCAAGACTGCTGTGAGCAAGAGCCTGACCCCACAATCGATCAGAGCGCGCTAGCACCCACTCGCCGCGCAGATGTCGAATTGCCCGAGCCACCAGAATTGGCAATGTCTGACGAGTCTGACGTCAATGGCCTTGAAGCGATGAGTTTTGTGAACGTGGCGTCCGTGACCATGTCTGACAGTAACTCTGGGGCGGTGGGAGAGCCGTCTTTCGACTCTTTCAAGTCCTACGTTTCCGAAAGGATTCGGGTAACCGACAAAGAGATCCTGCGTGGCATCACTCTTCGGGAGTCCTTGCGCAGAGGCGGAAGTTTGTGGCGGAAGAACCCCGAGCACCTTCCCTGAACATCTCTGAACATCTCTGTCTAGTCTGTTTTGTGTTTGTTTTGTATGTTTTGTGCGGCTCAAATCTGCGCAACTCCGAATAAAACACACGTGTAACATCGTGTAACCAGCAGATCCGCTGCGAATCAAGGTGATCCATTCACCCGTTCCCCGTGGTGCAAGACAAAGCAACCTGGGTACTGTAGGCTGGCAGGCTATAGCGTTAGTGGATGTTAGTAGGGGGCGGCTCGAGTACGCTTCTGGTGCAAGAAACTTCAACCTCAGAGATTTGAATTCTTTACAATCACCCTTGCTGTAAATGTCCTTCATCTAAACTTCATCTAGAAAAGGGGAAAACAGTCCAACCCTGAACATAGGGTGCACCTAAGCTAACGTAAGTTCAGGTTTATTGAAGTCACAAGCACTTTACACAGCTGCATTTCCAAGGCTATTTTTTTTGCATCGTTTCCATGATCTTGGCAACATTTGGCAACCATAGGTCCCAGTTCACACATTTGGTCGTTTCTACTATTACTATCAACCATTATCAACCATACGATTGGTCGGGTACCCAATGTTTGACCCATACCAAAGCAGGTCATCCTGATTTCAGGGGCGCGGCGAGGGAATGTACCTATTGGAGACATGATTTTTTCATATTGTTTCCAAGGCAGCATAAAGCTACCTAAAGACAGAGGAAGGTAGGATTTCGCCAAATCGATTCTGGAGTTTGAAATCTCTGCGTTGCGGGCTCTCAAGCGGTGTATGCACTGTAGGTGTTGTGTCAGCGGAGTGAGCAGGAATTCTGATGACGTTCGTCATTAATTACATGAAAAGTTTGCGTCTCCATCATTATCAGCTATCAGTTTGGGAGTGACCATATTGCCTGAAGAGGAGGGAACAAGGGCAAAAACAAATGCCATTAAAGCATTTGAAGAGATTATAGGTGCTTGACTTGTGATTTCTGTGTCTGTTTTTATCTGGCCTGCAGTTTTTATTTTCGAGTAAGATGCGTGAACATTCTGCATGTTACGGGAATTTTCCCAGCTCTTGACCCAAAGGCAATACTGCAATGCCAACCATCTTCCCCCTGAAATCCACAAATTTCGGGAGCAAAACGAATGCAGATTTCTTGAGGAACGGCGCCTCAGCCCCAGAAACGGAACCACCAAGGTGCCAAACCATTGTTTTTCTGTCTTTTGTGATTTCAGAATCTAGCCCATCATGCAACTCTAGTTGATTTGTCCTATCTTTTTAGACTTTTACATACTTTTGCAGACTTGTTTCCAGACTCATTTTCTAGAATCACAGACAGAGTCAGCTTCCGTTCAAAAACACCATTTTTGTGTTCACAAAAACAGGCCTCAAATTCAATCCAAACGAACTGACAGGCCTCAGATTCAAAGCTGTGACTGCGAGTTTTTAAAAGCACCAAGAACTGCGCTGTTCCAGCAGTGAAGCAGTGCATGATGTGACGATGTAGAGAATGAAATGGACCAATAATTTATTATATAATTTATATTTGGATATAGGTAGCATATAGGTCAGTTTGCTTCCACATTCCTCAAAGAGTGAGCCGAAAGAGCCTCGATGCAAGCCCATGGCCCATTGATTTCCACCAAAGATGTCCAAATAAATGGGCTAACGCCCAGGTGCCGCCGACCCCCTTTCAAGGGCGGAGCGGCGGGGAACGGTCAAAATGGCCCACACGTGCAGTAGTCCAAACATACAAATATTATGGAACTCTTGAAGGTCTAGGTAGTGTAAACATAGATTGTGGGACAATGAATCGAATGTATTGATATCAGGGATTTCCGTGTCTGTTCATCGGAGGGTTGTGAGGTTCTGAAGCCTTCGAAAGCCGCTGCGGAGGTTTTGAGGATTTTAAGGGCCTTGGAAAGCTGCTGCGGAGGTTTTGAGGGTTTTAAGGCCTGCCCAAAACGTGCCACGTGGCAGTATCGAAGCCCAATAGAAACAGCTTGTGGGGCCTAGGGAAGTACTATGGCCAAAGCAAGCGGGACGCCTGCGAAAGCTGCTGCGGAGGGTTGTGAGGTGCTGAGGCCTTCGAAAGCTGCTGCGGAGGTTTTGAGGGTTTTAAGGCCTGCCCAGAACGTGCCACGTAGCAGTTTCGAAGCCCAATAGAAACAGCTTGTGGGGCCTAGGGAGGTACCATGACCGAAAGCTGCTGCGGGGGGTTGTGAGGTTCTGAGGCCTTCGAAAGCTGCTGCTGCGGAGGTCAAAACGTGCCACGTAGCAGTTTCGAACCCAATAGAAACAGCTTGTGGGGCCTAGGGAGGTACCATGGCCGAAAGCTGCTGCTGAGGGTTGTGAGGTTCTGAGGCCTTCGAAAGCTGCTGCGGAGGTTTTGAGGGTTTTAAGGCTTGCCCAAAACGTGCCACGTAGCAGTTTCGAAGCCCAATAGAAACAGCTTGTGGGGCCTAGGGAGGTACCATGACCGAAAGCTGCTGCGGGGGGTTGTGAGGTTCTGAGGCCTTCGAAAGCTGCTGCGGAGGTTTTGAAGGTTTTAAGGCCTGCCGAAAGCGTGCCACATGGCAGTTTCGAAGCCCAATAGAAACAGCTTGTGGGGCCTAGGGATGTACCATGGCAAAGCAAGTGGGACGCCTGTGAAAGCTGCTGCGGAGGGTTGTGAGGTTCTAAGGCCTTCGAAAGCTGCTGCGGAGGTTTTGAGGGTTTTAAGGCTTGCCCAAAACGTGCCACGTAGCAGTTTCGAAGCCCAATAGAAACAGCTTGTGGGGCCTAGGGAAATACCATGGCCGAAAGCTGCTGCGGAGGGTTGTGAGGTTCTGAGGCCTTCGAAAGCTGCGGAGGCTTTGAAGGTTTTAAGGCCTGCCGAAAACGTGCCACGTGGCAGTTTCGAAGCCCAATAGAAACAGCTTGTGGGGCCTAGGGAGGTACCATGGCCGAAAGCTGCTGCGGAGGGTTGTGAGGTTCTGAGGCCTTCGAAAGCTGCTGCGGAGGTTGTGAGGGTTTTAAGGCCTGCCGAAAACGTGCCACGTAGCAGTTTCGAAGCCCAATAGAAACAGCTTGTGGGGCCTAGGGAGGTACCATGGCAAAGCAAGTGGGACGCCTGTGAAAGCTGCTGCGGAGGGTTGTGAGGTTCTAAGGCCTTCGAAAGCTGCTGCGGAGGTTTTGAGGGTTTTAAGGCTTGCCCAAAACGTGCCACGTAGCAGTTTCGAAGCCCAATAGAAACAGCTTGTGGGGCCTAGGGAGGTACCATTTTCGAAAGCTGCTGCGGAGGGTTGTGAGGTTCTGAGGCCAAAACGTGCCACGTAGCAGTTTCGAAGCCCAATAGAAACAGCTTGTGGGGCCTAGGGAGGTACCATGGCAAAGCAAGTGGGACGCCTTCGAAAGCTGCTGCGGAGGGTTGTGAGGTTCTGAGGCCTTGGAAAGCTGCTGCGGAGGTTTTGAGGGTTTTAAGGCCTGCCCAAAACGTGCCACGTAGCAGTTTCGAAGCCCAATAGAAACAGCTTGTGGGGCCTAGGGAGGTACCATGGCAAAGCAAGCGGGACGCCTTCGAAAGCTGCTGCGGAAGGTTGTGAGGTTCTGAGGCCTTCGAAAGCTGCTAGAGGAACTTGGAAAGGTTCCGAGCCTTCGGCCAAAGCCGGCACAGGGCCATGCCGCACACCTACGGTGATCCCGGGCGCCGCCCCGCCTAGGCCAAGGCTAGGCAGGGGTCGGCGGATATCAACTTTCTGAAGCTAAAGCTAAAAGCAAATTCAATGTCCAAAGACGTCGCAAAAGCCGATGGTCAAACCCATAGGCTGGTACAGTCAGTACTAGGTTCGGGCCTGATGTCGCCTGGAAAAAGAGCACGCCAAGGACCCCAAGGAAGGAAGCATCCCTTTGTTCGGATTCCTTCATCTTCATCCGAACCAAAGTATATCAATATGTTTGTTCAGTGTTTCAGAAGTCATGTTTTCATCTCTTTTCATTTTGTTTTGTCCCTCAACAACATGTTTTCCTGGACGAGATTGTGGTCAGTGACGGTCAGTGGTCATGTGGTCATCAGATTGCTGAATCCTCCGAATCCTTTCCCTCGATGCACTGAGGCAATTGACGAGAGGAGCCCGGGAAGAGTTATATCAGAAGTCCAGGCTCATACAGCACTTGGAGACTCAGCTTTGACTATTTTGACTCACTGACTGCCGCACCGTTTTTTTGTTTTGTTTTAAGCGTCAGGACTTCTACATTCTACATCTACCAAGTGATCATTTTGTGAATAAAATATTTCGATGTTTTCGTGTTGTCTTTCTATCACTTTCCATATTTGAATACAGAATTATGCAGATAGCAAGAGGTTTCTCATGCCATTGTGATGAGCATGTGGTTACAGGCTGGTGGACTGCCCTCAAGGAGGCATCTATGTCAATCTAATTATGTAGCAAAAATTACTTTACTTCGAGTTATCCCCACCATGACATCTATACGTTTTGTTACTGGCAAATCTTCTGGCATTCTATCTGACATATCTTCTGGCATTTTATCTGGCATATCTTCTGGCATTCTATCTGGCATATCTTCTGGCATTCTACCTGGCATATCTTCTGCAATATGTTCTGGCATATCTTCTGGCATATCTTCTGGCATTCTATCTGACATTCTATCTGGCATACCTTCTGGCATTCTATCTGGCATATCTTCTGGCATTTTATCTGGCATATCTTCTGGCATTCTACCTGGCATATCTTCTGCAATATGTTCTGGCATATCTTCTGGCATATCTTCTGACATTCTATCTGGCATTCTATCTGGCAAATGTTCTGGCAAACATTCTGGCACTTTATCTGGCATATCTTCTGGCATTCTATCTGACATTCTATCTGGCATACCTTCTGGCATTCTATCTGGCATATCTTCTGGCATTTTATCTGGCATATCTTCTGGCATTCTATCTGGCATATCTTCTGGCTTCTGGCATATCTTCTGGCACTCTATCTGGCATATCTTCTGACATTCTATCCATATCTTCTGACATTCTTTCTGGCATTCTATCTGACATTCTATCTGGCATACCTTCTGGCATACCTTCTGGCATATCTTCTGGCATTCTATCTGGCAAACATTCTGGCACTTTATCTGGCATATCTTCTGGCATTCTTTCTGACATTCTATCTGGCGTTCTATCTGGCATATCTTCTTGCATTCTATCTGGCCGTTGAGGTCCAGCGGTGCTCACTGAGCTCGGAGGGTCCCAGGTTGAGGTCCAGCGGTGCTCACTGAGCTCGGAGGGTCCCAGGTTGAGGTCCAGCGGTGCTCACTGAGCTCGGAGGGTCCCAGGTTGCGGTCCAGTGGTGCTCACTGAGCTTGGATGGTTTCAGGTTGAGGTCCAGCGGTGCTCACTGAGCTCGGAAGGTCCCAGGTTGAGGTCCAGCGGTGCCGAGTGCGCTCAGACCCTTGCAGTTGAGGTCCAGCAGTGCCCACTGCGTGCGGAAGTTGGTGAAGAGCTTGGCGAAGAGTTGGCAAGGCGGAAGTGAACATGGGAGTGGATGCAAAGGTGGTGGAGGAGAAGCTGGAGGAGAGGGAGGAGGAGGAGAAGGAGGTGGAGGATGAGGAGGAGGAGGAGGAGGCGGAGGAGGAGAACACCTGTCATAAAATCTAACAAGCCTCACCTGGCAGGTGGGGAATAATTTGCTCAAAACAATCCCAGTCTTGACCAGCAAGTCATATCAAGCTAATCGAAAATCTGAGATCCAGGTTGGACCCAAGTTTGATCAGACTGACCAATGTAGATACCGAGGACATCTTCATTTCGCACACCTGGGCCTCTGGAGGGTGGTCCAAAGCTCTGTCGCTGTTGATGCAAAGTGGCTGCGGCGTCGCTTTGATCTTTTGGTTCTTCGAAGACTTGGAGAGACTTTGAAAAACAGAGAGGATCCACCGATGGGACCCACTTTGATTGTTGTAACTTGCTTCTCTTCAGTTCCGTTTGACTTTCTTTTCTGCAGCGATGTTGGCCAGAAGAGTTTTTTTTTATGTCCAAGTGCTGCACTCTAAGGAATAGTACTTGCCGCCTTACTTTGTCACGCAGATATTTTGCCCATGCCCCTCAGATATGCTCCTGGCACAGAAAGGTTTTCAGAAGTTTGTCCATTGGGACCTTGGGTGATGATTTTGGGTACCTTCGGGACACTTGTGGGCTTGATGCTTTCGCCATATTGTCCGCGTTGCAAACCGATGGACACTTGCTTCATAGATGCAGCTTGCGTTCACCAGGCGGATGAGACACTGATGAAAAGAGGTATTCATGGCATCGGAGGTTTTCTGTTAGTTTCAAAGGAACTTCGCATCATTTGGAGCCCCGTGTATTTCACCCGTTTGTGGTGTGCTGCTTTGCTTAAGATTCAGGAATTTGTTTTTTTGGATAGTATGTATATATATATATATACATATACATATATATATATATACATATATATATATATAGATATATATTATAGATAATGATAGCTAGTCTCCTAAGTTTCGGTGAGGGTAGTCAATCCTACCACAGCCAGAAGATTTGCGCACATAGTTGTTCAGATGAATGAGTATTCTATGGCAGTTCCAAGTCTTCATGAAAGCACAGCATGGAAACGCATCCTTCTAGTCTAGGTTTTCGAAGTCGCTACTTACAAGAAGTTGAATCCTGATGGTGCGGTTGTTCTGGCGCCAATTTTCTTGGAGACTGTTGTGGTCCTTTTCTATGCGTCAAATTTGCTTGGTGCAGCTGCTTACTTTGTCATCCGTAGCAGTGGTGCTGGAAGCCACGTCGCTGTAGCTGCAGTGCCCCTTTGTTGTTTACCATACCTGATCACTATCCACAACCTGCGGAAAAAATATGTACAAAAGCATCGGCTATTTGCACAGTTTGAGAACTTTGACTTGGACTTAGTGGAATGTTCCAATGAATCGGACCGCAACTTTGTCTATGCCGCCATTACTCAACTGTATGGCAGCAAGGAGGCCTTCACTAGCTATGTGAAAGGCCCCCTTCGAGAGGAACTTTTGCTCCCAATTGCTTACAGTGTTGGGCCTCAAAGGTACGCACTATTGATTGAATCGCCCATAGCCAGCATGTTGGTAGATGTTGTCATTGCACTGTGGAAGGGCAGGGCTCCGTTTGATGTGATCCTTCTCTATGCAGTGTCAATACTGTTTCTGGGAATATTTCTTCTTAATCGAACGTCCTTCAGTCTTGCCATGCTTCTGAGCGATCACTTTGCGGAGCCTGCGTGTTCATCGATCTGCGTGGACTCTTGACCGCAGGGGCTGCAGCAACAAAGGCCAGATTGCGGGATTCCACCCCCACAGATCGGATTTGAGAGATTTTCTGAATTTTCTGTTTTTGATGCTTTTTCGGGTGCTTTGTGCCGGGCTGGCTAAGGGATTTGATAGGCTGATGCAGCAACAGAAGTTCCAGGGCAATTTCTTTGCTTCTATGGCCTCAAGTAATTGGTCTTCAGAAGCCAATTTAAGGACTTACTGCAGACATTTCTGATCTTCCTCGTCTTTCTGCTACATTTTGTGCTCGGCAGCATGCTGTGCTTGGCAGCATTCTTCACCAATCAGTGGTTTCTCTTGCCAGGCAGATGGCATGGCATGGGAGTCGGGAGGGGGGAAGAAGTTCTGAGGTCAAAAACCAGAAATGAGGCCAGTGACCAGGACTGACTAACATGGACTACCACCAGAACAACACATTCTTGGATTCTTGCGCCGACAGCAGGATTGCGTGACAATCGTGGTGTTGATTCGCTGTTGATTTGCTGTTTTTTGGTGTTCACTCGGTGTTGGCTCGGTGTTGGCTCGGTGTTGATTGTTTTGATAATATGTGTGCCCATGGGATAATAATGATAATATGGTTACGCATGGGATACATTTGGGTACATGTTTATGAGCGATATGTTGATTGCAGATGTGATGGTAGGCATTTTCATCTTCTTTGTCTTGATGCATTTCGCTGTCGCGTGGTTACAGCGCAAATCGAACTCTCGTCGGCTGACATCGGCAGCCTCATAATAGGAAACCTCCATGGTTTTGGACCTCAAGGTCCAGTCTTCAATTTCCCGAAGGGAAATGAGTCATGTTGTCATGTGTTTTGCAAGTTTGACATAAATTGCCCAGTTGGAGGTTGAAAATGCTCCCGTATTTGGAGCAGGCTGAAGCCTCGAGTCGCTGCAAACACCGCAGGTCATTATAATTAGGTCCTGCATTGCCATACTAATTACCATTAATTATCATACTAATTCTAGTTTAATTATCATACTAATTACCATTGCCATGCTAATTACCATTAATTATCATACGAATTATCATTTAATTATCATACTAATTATCATTTAATTGTCATACTAATTACCATTGCCATACTAATTACCATTAATTATCATACTAATTGTCATTTAATTATCGTACTAATTATATACCATTGCCATACTAATTACCATTAATTATCATACTAATTACCATTGCCATACTAATTACCACTAATTATCATACTAATTATTTTTTAATCATCATACTAATTACCATTGCCATACTAATTGCCATTAACTATCATACTAATTATCATTTAATTGTCATACTGATTACCATTGCCATACCAATTGTTATTAATTATCATACTAATTATCATTTAATTATCATACTAATTTCCATTCATTATCATTTGATTATCATAGATTATCATTAATTATCTCGTGATGACATCGAATAAAACGAGTGACCTTGACCAGTTCACCGGCAAATGTTTCGACCTCATGGGTGTTGAGCCACAATTCCCTGGCATTCTGTATATTCTGCCAGAGGCATCAAAGGTTTCCTGTGCAGTCTCTGATCGCTTCGCGACTTCTTGAAGGTTGAATCCTCGGGGTCCAAAAAAGAGCTGTGCCATTGCAGTGCCGAGCAATGCAGATCTTCAAATCGCAAGAAATGCAGCTGTAAAGATTCAGACCGGGCGTTATGGAATATTGCTGTATGTTGCCGTAATTACTTGTCAATTCCGATGACCGGGAAAAGGGATGAAAAGGGTATAGTGCTATTTATTTTATTTATTTGACACAGTGTAATATATTAACATCATGTAATGATATGCAATGTTGTGATACTGCAACAAGTACTTGTATGGAACAAAGTTCGCATTCAGTAAGCCTTTGCCCACACTTGTGAAACATGGTGAAACATGGTGAAACTCTTTTCTCAGAGGGCCACGTCGGCTCAAGCCGTGGGCGCGGCCAGGTTTCACCATGAGTTGTCTTCAGAACTGCTGTGAGCAAGAACTTGACCCGCTTGACCCGCTTGACTTCAGAACACCAGTCACTGAGAGTGCAGAGACATCTGCGGTCGAATTTGAGCCAGAATTGGTGGCCAACGGTGATGGCCCCAACGGCCTTGGAACGATGTGTTCTGTGAACATGGCCATGTCCTGTTCCGAAGTGCAGGAAGCACTTGGAGAAGCGTCTTTCCAGTCCCACGTTTCTGATCGGATCCGTGAAACGGATCTGGAGATTCTGCGTGGCATCACCCTTCGAGAGTCGCTGTGCAGGGGCGCAAGTATGTGGCGAAAGAATCCTGAGCAGCTTCTCTGAATATCTCTGAATATCTCTGAATATCTCTGAATCGGTACTTCTTTGATGATCTGGTGCCATTTCACCATAAGCCACTGTCAGGCGAATCATTGCTCCCCCAAAGTCGACTTCAGACATGAGATTCACCCTCAGGTGGCCTTACAACAGGAAGTCCCCCAAGAAAAGGTGTCAAGTGTTGAGTCACTTCAATTCAGGACGTTTCGCGACCTGTAGGGTCTGTGCCAATTGCAATAGAAGCATTGTAGGTTAATTGTTCCTAGCTTCGCAATTTCTCCCTGTCATCAACGGTGTAGACATGGTAGGCGTCCTGCTAAGCATCCTACTAGGCATCCTGCTAAGGCATCTGTCAGTCAGAGCTCGGGAAGCATTATTTCAAAAGTCGCAGCTTGTGAAGCATTTAGATACTCAGCTGCAAAATTCCAGAAAATAGTCAGCACTTAGGATCTCATGGATCTCATGCATGGATCAAGTAGATATATTCTCGTCGCTTCGCGACGAGAACCGCCCGCTCCCAGAGAATTGGATAGAGAGGAAAGGAGCGGGCGTACTTGGCCAACCAAAGCCGACTGGGATCAAACCTGGCCATCCTTGGGGCCCAACTTAAGGGCCCAACTTGAGCCCAACTGGTGTCGAAGATGGCGCAATTTGCGCACGTTTGGAGGCAAGTTGGGCTTAGCATGCGCAACTTGGTCCTGTGTGGGGGCATCTGGCGCCGAAGTTGGGGCCAAGACAAGCCCAATGTGGCATAGGCTCGCACAAACCCCCATCAAAGCAAAAAAACGATGGAAATAGCAGTAAAAATGCAAGTTTTCAACACGTCGCATTGGGTCCGCAAAATTGGCTCGGGTTGGGCCCAACCTGGCCCTTGGCTGCCCTGAAAACTTGGGCCCAAGTTGCGCTTGGCGCCAATTCTGAAGTTGGGCCCCAAGCGATCCAGATGGATTCCAAATTGAAGCCATGTGGCTTCACACCGAGTTGGGCCCAAGGGAGACATGACATGGGGAACATTGCTTCAAACGAAGCCTCATCGATAGCCAAAAAACGTGGGACGGATTGGGCCGGTCATGTCCCCCATTTTGAAGCCATATGGGCCTATTATACCTTATTACACCTTGCCTCTGAATTTCATTCAACCCACGGATAATAGGGGACCCATACTCATACCCTAGCCTTCCCCGACTATTGTTTAAATAACTTCCTGCAAAGGTCATTTTTCAACAACAACAACAACAACAACAACCACAACCACAACCACAACCACAACCACAACCACAACCACAACAACAACAACAACCACAACCACAACCACAACCACAACCACAACAACAACAACAACAGCAACCACCATATTTTGCATTATATAGCCATTCTTTGCCTGAGGCCTAGCCCAAGAACCGTAGACAAACCGTAGACAAACCGTAGACAAATCATATTATAGACAAACAGTAGACAAACCGTAGAACGAACATTTTTTGCGTAGAAAATTTATCCGCAGAAATTAGCTTAAAACTTAAAATTGAAAAGCCCGCATCCCAATCAAGGGACAAACACAGGGCCGTCTTCTGAGCAAAACATAGGCTTTCCGCCAAAAACTGTTTTTGCAACACCGACCATATTTGAACAAAAACCTGATGAACGTATGGTCCGTAATGGTCGGAAACGACGGGCAATCTACAACCAGGTCTCCACAGGAGGAAAGTTCCTGAATCACAGGATATCACAGGTGGGACGTCGTGAAAAAATCATGAGAAACTGATCGAAACTGCATGCGCATGAAATTAAGAAGTTTGCAGATCAGCTCATATATTATCAGTTCTGCACGGAGTGTTCCGCGTGTTCCGATCCTAGCTTGCATATATGTTTAAACACATTTCGTATGATAACTTTAACATATAGTTTGCATATATGTGCTTAAACTTAAACAAATGTCGGGTGATAACGTAAACACGAGGGCCTGCAGCAGAGTCAGTTCAGGTTGTTCAAAATAATGAATCCATGTTCTGTTCATCCTTAGAACATGCAATGCTCGTGTAGAGGACTCCATAGCATTCCATAGCCCATGACCCAAAGGACCTGGGCAAGGCGTTGACCAAAACTGAGGACATCTTCGTTTCGCACACCTGGGCCTCTGGAGGGTGGTCCAAAGCTCTGTCGCTTTTGATGCAAAGTGGCTGCGGCGTCGCTTTGATCTTTTGGTTCTTCGGAGACTTGGAGAGACTTTGAAAAACAGGGAGGATCCACCGATGGGACCCACTTTGATTGTTGTAACTTGCTTCTCTTCAGTTCCGTTTGACTTCCTTTTCTGCAGCGATGTTGGCCAGAAGGGTTTTTTTATGTCCAAGTGCTGCACTCTAAGGAATAGTACTTGCCGCCTTACTTTGTCACGCAGATATTTTGCCCATGCCCCTCAGATATGCCCCTGGCACAGAAAGGTTTTCAGAAGCTTGTCCATTGGGACCTTGGGTGATGATTTTGGGTACCTTCGGGACACTTGTGGGCTTGATGCTTTCGCCATATTGCCCACGCTGCAATCCGATGGACATGTGCTTCATAGACGCAGCTTGCGTTCAGCAGACAGATGAGACAATGATGAAAAGAGGTATTCATGGCATCGGAGGTTTTCTGTTAGTTTCAAAGGAACTTCGCATCATTTGGAGCCCCGTTTATTTGACCCGTTTGTGGTGTGCTGCTTTGCTTGAGATTCAGGAATATGTTGTTTGTTTAGATGGTTAGATAGTATAGCTAGATATACTCGTGTAGCTAGTCTCCTACACAGTGGAAGTTCCGGCGAGGATAGTCAATCCTACCACAGCCATAGAATTTGTAGCATTTGTGCACATAGTTATTCAGATGAATTGCGGAAGTTCCAAGTCAGCATGAAATCACAGCATGAAAATGCATCCTTCTAGCCTAGGTTTTCGAAATCGCTACCTACAAGAAGTTGAATCCTGATGGTGCGGTTGTTCTGGCGCCAATTTTCTTGGAGACTGTTGTGGTCCTTTTCTATGCGTCAAATTTGCTTGGTGCAGTTGCTTACTTGTTCATCCGTGGCAGTGGTGCTGGAAGCTATGTCGCTATACCCGCCTTGCTCCTCTGTTGTTTACCATACCTGATCACTATCCACTACCTGCGGAAAAATTATGTACAAAAGCATCGGCTATTTGCACAGTTTGAGAACTTTGACTTGGACTTAGTGGAATGTTCCAATGAATCGGACCGCAACTTTGTCCATACAGCTATTACTCAACTGTATGGCAGCAACGAAGGCTTCACTAGCTATGTGAAAGGCGCCCTTCGAGAGGAACTCCTGCGCCCAATTGCTGGCAGTGTTGGGCCTGAAAGGTATGCGCTATTGATTGAATCTCCCATACTCAGCATGTTGCTGGAATTTTGCATTGCGCTTTGGAAGGGCGGGGCTCTACCTGATGTGATCCTTCTCTATGCAGTGTCACTAGTTCTGGGACTGTTGTTTCATCATCGAACGGCCATCAGTCTCGCCATACTTCTGAGCGATCACTTTGCGGAGCCTGCGTGTTCATCGATCTGCGTGGAGTCTTGGCCGCAGGGGCTGCAGCAACAAAGGCCAGGTTGCGGGATTCCACTCCCCACAGATCGGATTTGAGAGTTTTTCTGTAATGTTGTATCCTGATTAGCGTAGGGCCCCCCCAAACAATTTTGGGGGTCTCTTTAGGCTAGGTGCTTTTGAGGGCTCGGGGTCTGAATGATTTTGGATCAATTGGTTTGTCTTGATTTCAACTGGTTTCAATCTACTTTCAATTGATTTTTGATTTTTATTTTGTTTTCAATTGGTTTCAAGTTACTTTCAATTTATTTCAAGTTACGTTCCATTGGTTTCAAATTATTTTCAATTGATTTCAATTTGCTTTCAATTAGTTTCGGTTTACTTTCAGTTGATCTCAGTTTACTTTTAGTTGATTTCAATGTACTTTCAATTGATTTTTGATTTTCAATTTGTTTTCAACTGGTTTCAAGTTACTTTCAGTTGATTGTCAATTTACTTTCAAATGATTTCAATTTACTTTAAATTGATGTTCAATTGATATCAGTTTATCTTCAATTGAAATCCCATAGAAATATCATAGAAATTTCATGGAAATCCCATATGAATCCCATAGCAATCCAATAGAAAGATCATAGAAATACCATGGAATATCATGGTAATCCCATTGAAATATCATAGAACTATCATGGAAATCCAATAAGAATCCCATAGAAAGTCCATAGAAAGATCATAGAAATATAATGGAAATAGTATAGAAACCACAAAGAAATTCCACAGGAACCCCATAGAAACATCATAGAATTGTCATTGAAATCCTACAGGAATCCCATGGAAATTTCACAGAAATCCCTTAGAAATCACCATAGGATTCCCAGAGAAAAACCGAAGAAATCATTCAGAAATCCCATGGAAACATCATAGCATTATCATGGAAGTCCCATAGGAACCCCATAGAAAGATGATAGAAATACCATGGAAATATCAGAGAAATAGCATGGATATATCATAGGGACCACAAGAAATACTGTAGGGACCCCTAGAAATCACATAGAAATATCATAGACATCCCATAGGAATCCCATAGAAATATCATAGACTTATCAAGGAAATCCCAAAGAACTACCATACATATCCCATCGAAATACCATAGAAATACCATGGAAATAGTTTTGGACCCCCATAGGAATCCCATCGGAATCCTATAGACATCCCGTGGAAAACCCATAGGAATGCCATAGAAATTCCATAGACATCCCTTTGAAATCTGACAGAATTTTCATAGAAAGACTATCGAAATCACATAGAAACTTTTTGGCAATCCCATAGAAACACCATAGAAATCAAGGAGATGATGCCAGGAGAATTCAACTCAATAAGAGACAAATCTATAGCCAAGGAAAGGGTGAAGGGATGAGTGAAAATTTGCGGTTGGAACACGCAGTGTGGAGTTAACAAATGAATGAAGTTCAGCTGGCGGGTGGTGGATGAGACCCTACTCTTGACTCTCGAGATCGATTGCATTTCCTATCACTTGCCCCATTGTGTGTCATTTTGGCTCATAGTGCCATTGACAGGGGCAACCTTTGAGACTCTGTCCATGGCATGTCGGCCTCGCTGGTGCTCTGGTAGCCATATCCTCATCTTGCTGCTGGGCCTATCATCCATCTGGGGTTGCTGGTGGTGCTTTGCCTTTTGTGGGAAATTCTCTGCCTCTGGGCCTACTGGGTGAACCGTCCACGAAGGCTCACTGAGATTCACCTTCCATTTGCGCAACGAGTCAGCCTTCACCATGGACCCTGATGAAGCCACCAAAGCTACGTTGACTACCGTAGATGCGGTGGCACAGTGGGCTGGCTTGGCGGGACCCCTGACAGAGGTCAATTCCCCTAGACAACGCCTGTTCACTTTGTTCCACGCACCATCGGCAGCCTTCCGGCAGCAGATGTTCAAGCAGCCATCGCTGGCTGGCGCATCCCTGATGCAACAGGGACAGGGGTGGCTCCCACAATCGCACAACTCGGTCAAGCCAAGCTGGAGTGTGGGCAAGGACATGCCGCTTCCTATGTGGCCTGGAGGGCCAAGCAGTGGCAGCACCTACGCCACAAGCGGTGACACTTCCTTCAACCGCCAACGCGAGGAAAGTCCAGTTATCCCAGGTCATCAACCAAGCCGACGAGGAGGAAGTGGAGGTGCTGGATCAGAATGCCATCAACAGCATACAAAGCCTACAAGGACAAGATCGGAGGTTTCCCACCAGACGATGAAGAGCTGTCTGCTGAACAACTCACCTCCTTGCATGCACTCTTCCAATCAGGAAGGATTCCTTACACTGACATGGCTGTTTGGGGGCCCTTCCATCACCGAATACAGAAGAAAATCAAGATAAAGGGCGTCAGATTCAACTCAGCAGGTGAAATTCTGCCGGTCGAATTATATGGACCGCCAGATTTTGAATCTTGGCGTGAGTGCTACATGGTGTTCAGAACAGGAGCAATCATGTTCGAGCAGATCAGCCCAGCAAAGCTCGACGGCTACGAAAAGCGCATCAGGCACTTTAGTGAAAGATACGGCAAGACCTGTCGGCCTATCATTTTTCAGGCCGACGTGAGGGCCCGGTTGGAGCATGCAGAGAGACTCCGAAGGATGGGACAAGAAGCCTATGAACGAGCACAGCAAGCTGGGCTCAATCATCAGTTCAACCCACAGAAACCATGGGAATGGGTTTGGGGGTGAGCTTACGATGGAAGTGCTTGGATTCTGGCAAAGAGAAGTGACGGAGCCTTGCATGCTCTACCTGGCGAAGTCCACAAACTTGCAAGCCTTGGTGGAGGATGATGCACCTATCAGTAGACAGCGTGAGGTCATCACTACGTCCACCAGCTCAATGCCTTCACAACCCTCTCAAGCTGCACGACCAAGCAAACGTGCACGGGGCCCGGACATCAGAGAGCACAAGGTTGGAGAAGACGGCAACTACAATAATTACCCACAACAGAAGGGGAGCTGAGTTGTGCAGAATGTTCCAATCTGGTGAGTGCACACAAAAAGACGGGGCTACTGCGCCAAGAATGGCAACAGAAGACATCAATGCTCCAAATGCCTATCAGAGCTACATGGCGCCCAGCAATGTCAGTCAGAAGGACCGAAACAGCCGAGAGCCAACCACGGTAAGAAAGGCCGTGGAAAGGGCAAGAAGTGACACGAGGAAGCGCAATCAGTGCATGCGAATTCAGGAGTGCGAATGAAGACTGAACTGAAACGGAACAGTTTGAGGGACACTTCAATCGATGATACAGGATCGACGCTGGGCGCAGAAGCTGCCGAGGGTCGGTCACAAGAATCCAATGCAAGCGGATGCATTTTGCATCTGTTCAGCGGGCCGCGGCATAGACCAGATGGGCTTGCTGCAAAGTTGAAATCATTGGGTTGGCTATGCATTGAATATGATGTTGTGAACGGGCCTAGAGAAGATCTCACCAATGACTATGCCTGGCAGCAGGTGAAGAATGACAGTGAACGGTCGCTACGATGGGCTGATAGCAGGACCACCCTGCAACACCTACACCAATGCCCGAAAGAGCGATGGGGTGGGACCACTGCCGTTGAGGGGTCCCTCTGGAAAGAGCAGATATGGTTTCCCCCACCTGATTGGTGAAGACAAGGAGAAGGTTAGAGTCGGCACTTTGCTGGCACAGAGAACTGCAGAGGCAGTGGGCTTGTTTGAGGAGCAGGCCAAACCATCAATAACAGAACAGCCCAAGTGGAAGAAAGACAATGACAGCGTGTCAATGTACAACCTGGATGAATTTCAAGCATTCAAGGAAAGCCCAAACTTTGAATTCGTAGACCTGGTGCAATGCGAATATGGGGCCAAAACCACAAAGCCAACCACTCTGCTGCAAGGGAGAATCAAGAAGTATGAGGTTAAGCCGCTTTGTACGCACCAAAAGCGTCTCTGGCAAAAGCCAAGCACTGTTGAGAAAATCTGGGCACCACATCCGCCTCTGATAGGTAAGGAGTGGTTCATAGAAGCGGAGCTGTGGCAATCTACCATGCTGCTCTCTCCGCAAGATAGAAGGAGGAGAGAGGCACACATGCCGTTCCTCACCAGCGCTGCACAAGCTTACCCAGAAGGGTTGAACTAATGGCTGGCCAGGACCATCACCGAGAATGTGGAGCCGCAGAAGACTTTGAATTGCCTGTATCGCAACAGGGCAGGTGGAACAATGTCCTGACAAGGCTACGGGCTGATGAAGACGAGGTTACCGTCCGCACCAAAGTCCGAATGACAGCTCCTTTGCGAGGCCAACCAACAGTGTTGGACGAGCATGTTGATCATCTCTGGGAAGCAATGAGGAACCCAAAGAAGATCAGCAGAGAGTTGCCCGGGTACAGGGTGGCAGGACACAAAGTATACCAGGTTCTGCAGCAGCACTTGCAGTAGCATCCTGAACTAGAATCCATATGCCTCCAGGCTATTGGGAGCCAAGATGAGGAGGCAGGACCCACTGAAGCACAACAGGAGCAAGTTGCAAAAAGACTTAAGGAAGCCTTCGCAGACCACCCGCAGAGTAACCAAATAGGCTTGCACACTAAGCTGAGGGCTGACATACTGTGGATGTTGGCGAGAGCCGCGGGCGACCCAGATGCCGATGAAATTCATGACTGGCTGACACAAGGCGCTCCGGCGTATCGCGCGCCCAGTACTGGATCCAGGCAACATCTTCCCAAGAGATGCAACCCCACTGGATGAGCCAGAGATTGAATTGCCGGACCCCATCAGTCACAGCAATTACAGCTCTGTCGATGGGGATGACATGGCAGCACCAGAAATCGAGAGATTGATATCCACTGTTTTCGTCAAAGCCTTTGGGGACCTTCCACAATTCCAGAACTGGTGGGGCGGCAAACCTCATCTGTCCAAACTTGGGATGATAACCAAAGAGAAAGGAGGCCGAGTGAAGAGACGGCTCATCTTGGATTGCAAAGCTTCAGGCGTGAACATGCGTGAACAAGAGAGCTACAAAAGGTGGAAAGTTGGTGCTGCCAAGAGTCAGCGACACAGTGGGTGATGCGCTCCACCTTATGAAGCAGTGCACCATAGGCCAGCAGATCGAGTGGCTCACACCCGACTTTACCGACTGGTTTTTCAACATACCGTTGCGCCCGGACGAAAGGATCCCATCCTGTTTGTACTTCACTGGATACGACGGCATTACCAGAAAATATATATGCTTGGTGGGAGGGTGGGAATAAACGGAATGATTGTTACCTCAAAAAAAGGCTGTGCACAATAGAGGACCACCACAACAAACATACTAGTGAGGATCATTGTTGATCATGGGCTACCCCCTTGAAAAATTGTTTGGGTGCTGTTTTTAAATGGTGTTTTAATAAGGCATCCTTTATTTTGGGAAATCAGATGTTTTGAGAATTCCAAAAGACTGGAACTAAGAAAGTAAAACAAAAAGGCTTAAGAAAAGGAAATGATTAAAGGAATGTTTGAAAAAAACATCGCCCCAGCAAAAAACTGGACACAATAGAGGACCACCACAACAAACGTACTATTGAGGATCAATGTTGCTCATGTGCTACCCCCTTGAAAATTGTTTGGGCGCTGTTTTTTTTTTAATGGTGTTTTAATAAGGCATCCTATATTTTAGGAAATTAGACATTTTGAGACTTCCAAAAGAGTGGAACTAAGAAAGCAAAACAAAAAGGTTTTAGCAAAGGAAATAATAAAAGGAATGGTTGAAAAAATCACACCAGAAAAAACTTGATACAATAGAGGACCACCAAAACAAAAGTACTATTGAGGATCAATGTTGCTCATGGGCTACCACCTTGAAACTGGTTTTTCTTTTTTAATTGTGTTTTAGTAAGGCATGCTTTATTTTGGGAAATTAGATGTTTTGAGAATTCCAAAAGAATGGAACTAAGAAAGTAAAACAAAAAATAGCAAAGGAAAGGATAAAAAAAATGTGTTCTTTCATTTTTTTATGCTCAAAAACATGTTGCAATATAAGTAGGTGATTATTTACAAAATGATTAAAATCTCAAAAAATGACAACCAAAAAACATGTCGAAAAAATGTCCTCAGGGAAACATTTTTCACAAAACCGACCCACCCCAGCAATTCCACTGGTTAAGAATTATTTTGGGAAAACTTGTCACTAGACCGACCCACCGTACTAATCAGGATGCGACATTATTTTTCTGTTTTTGATGTTTTTTTGCTTTTTGGAGAGCTTTGTGCAGGGCTGCCCAACATCTAAGGGATTTGATAGGCTGTTGTGACAACAGAAGTTCCAAGGCAATTTCTTCGCTTCTAGGGTCTCAAGCAATTGGTCTTCAGAAGCCAATTCAAGGACTTACTGCAGACATTTCTGATCTTCCTCGTGTTTCTGCTACATGTTGCGCTCGGCACTGCGCTGTGCCAGGGAGCATTCTTCACCAATCAGTGGTTGCTCTTGCCAGGCAGATGGCATGGCACGGGAGTCGGGAGGGGGGAAGGAGTTCTGAGGTCAAAGGCCAGACTTGATACCAGGACTAACTAACATGGACTACCACCGACTAACATGGATTAACTACCACCAGAACAAAACATTTTTGGATTCTTGCGCCGGCAGCTGGATTGCCTGAGAATTTTGTCATGTCATGGTGTTGATTCGGTGTAAATTCGGTATTGATTGTTTTGATTTATGGATATATATATAAATATACATGGATACCATTGGGTACCCAAGGGTACATGTTGACAAGCCAGATTTTGTTGATTGCTTTGAGATGCCATGGTAGGCATTAGCATTCTCTTTGCGGTGGCGCATTTCGCTGTGATTTGGTTACAGCGCAAATCGAACTCTCGTCGACTGACATCGACAGCCTCATAGCAAAACTTCCACTGTTTTGGACCTCAAGGTCCAGGCTTCAATTTCCCGAAGGGAAATGGGTCATGTTGTCATGTATTTTGCGAGTTTGACATAAGTTGCCCAGTATCCTTGGGGTCAAAAAAGAAGCGCCATTGCACCATGGCATGTGCCGAACAATGCAGACCTTCAAATCGCAAGAAATGCTTCTGGAAAGATTTAGACCGGGCGTTATGGAATATTGCTGTATAAATGGGCTAACGCCCTGGTGCCGCCGACCCTCATTTTGAGGGCCATGGTTATCCAATGTTATCCTACATGCCTTCGAAAGCTGCTGCGAAGGTTTTGAGGGTTTTAAGGGGTGCCCAAAACGTGCCACGTAGCAGTTTCGAAGCCCAATAGAAACAGCTTGTGGGGCCTAGGGAGGTGCCATGGCAAAGCAGGCCCCCTTGCTAAAACGAAATGAAATGCAAATCAATTGTTAGAAGTTTTACATCTCTTCAGATGTTTCACACACACAATGCATCGATGCACTATTCAGCATGCGGCTGTAGAATCAACAATTTGACCAACATCAAAACTCCAGCTGCAGGGGTGGTGGAACCTGATCCCCCACTCTGCAAGACACAGCGATGATACATTATACTGTACAGCATTGGTGGCTTTGCAGTGAATCAAGAGATTTTTTTCAATCTTTGTGTTGCCGCAACAAGTCCTTCGAGATTCAATCGTTGGGACCAAAAAGCAGCTGTGCCACTATGTGCCACTGCTGCACTGCTGCGCTGCCACTGCTGTGCAGCTGAGAAGGGGACACAGACAGCACTTTGGACACATTTGTTGCAGGTGGAAGCATTCAGGTTGGGCGTAGAAGACGTGCGCTGCTGAGATCGGAGTGCACGGAGTGATGAAGAACAGAAGTAGAGACCAATGTTCGAGGTCAAGCTCATGATTCGTCAGATTAAGATTTATCAAGCATTATTAGTGATCAACAAGCTACATGCATACCATGAATATCTATATGTTTCTTTGAGAAAGTATTTTTGTGTATTGTATCTGCCATGTTACCATGTTCTGTTTTTTGTTGTCACCGGGTAACCAAATCTATGTGCTAACTGCTCGCCGCAGGTTTGTGATTCAACGGCGATTTGGGCTTTCGAGGCTGAAGAGCTTCAGGACGAAGTCCTACAACGGACGAACTCGGCACAGGCGTTTTTTATTGTGAGGACCAGATGGTGTATCAATCAGTTGATGTTTTCATGAAATATATCAAAAACAAATTATATATATATATATATATTATGTATATATATATTAAATATATGTTAAATATATATATATTTATTTAATATATGTTATATATATATTATATATATATTAAATATATTTTAACGTGTTTAATATATATTAAATATATTATATATATATATTAAATATATATTAAGTATATAATTATATAAAAATATATATATAAAATATATATTAGATATATTATATATATAGATTGAGTATATACATGTATTATATAATATTTTAAGTATTATATATATATTTAATATAATATTATATTCATATATATATATATATATGTATATTACAGTATATTATATTAAATATGTATATATCATGAACAGTCTTGCACCATCATGAAATCATTCTATGAGTGGTGAAGTGATTTTGTGTCTGAGACACCATGCAGATGACCATTGCACGGGGCAGGAGCTGATGTGTGGGGCAACAGCACCGCAGTGGACGGAGAAGGCCGTGGATACACCCTTGGTTTCCGGTCAAAATCAGATGGTGAAAACCTATGGAAACCATATAACCATATTATGGAAACCTAGTGGTATACCAGTAAAATCCGGTGTACCACCATGATACACACAAAATTGCTACTGGACCCGCGAATTTGAAGCATATCCAGCTGTCAACGACAGGATTTGAAGCAGCACCTGAAGTTCCGCGGGGGTTCCAACACGGTATAGCCCTTGGCAGTGTGGCACTTCACGGCAGACAGCTTTCAGCTGCTACTTTCGTTTGTCGCCAAGGGAAGTCCCCTCCTATTAATTGAGGACGCCACAATTGGTCCGTGTGGATTGACAGTTGTTTTTTTTAATCCATTTCTGTTAGACTGTTGTATCCTTTTGTGTGATCCTGTGCACGTTGTTTGGGCAGTGTATATGTTTTTGGATTGTGCAACTTGCTTTGCAGGAGCTTGTCCGCATGACACCTGAAAGAAAATCGTGAGCGAACTTGGTTTTGGACATCGTTGGACATCTTTGGACCGTTGAAAGGCACGCTTTGACATTCTAATCGCAAGTTGGACCTGCAGCAAGAAGAGTTGGCCATGAAAGACCACTTTGCGTTGAGTCTCTGATAAAAACTGTGAAATGAGGCAATTTCTTGAATTTGTCACTGCTTGTCCTCGTCTTCCACACGGAGGCCTTGCAGTCAAGACAAATGTAGCCCAAATAATTCCATCCTTTTTTATTGGAAATAGAGACACACATGACATAACAATGATTGTACATGAAAACATGAAATGTGCAGCTAATTGTATTTCTGCTGCCTTGGGATTGTTTTTTCCATCAGAGTCACTTTTGGATTTTGGGACTACAGTAAGCCAATCCAAGCCAGAGCAGAGGTCTAGCAGCCGCAGAGATCGCCGTGGTGCCAGCGCAGCCAAAGGGCAGCTTGCCACGTGCTCACACTTGCACCAATGAGTTTAAGCCTCAGTTGTTTCCCTCAGTTCCTGAGTGATGTCGAACTGTGGGATTCTGAAACAAAGAACACCTGATGCATACCTGACACATTTTTTTTTTCAACTGGTTTTTTCCAGATGTTTTCCACCTGAAGCTGTTCACAGTTCCGCACGGACTCGAAGTCAGGTTGCAGCTTCCGAGCTACGACTCGCTGGAGGAGCTCTCTGCCAAACTCCGTGAAGCCATGGACAACGCCGGAGATCTCTGGGGTCCACCATGGGCCTTTTTTGGGGATGGAGCACTGAAGAAGATGATGCCAACATGATCCAACATGCCAATGCTAAGTTCAGAGGTGTTCAAAGTAGTATTGTAAGATCTATTAAGATGTATTGTGAGTATTGTTGGCAAATAATAGTGATAATATTGTGAAATAGTGAATATGAGATGAACATTAAAACTGATCATAATATTATGAATCATGATAGATATCTCATAAAATGATCATAATATAGACTATCAGAATAGTATAAAACTGATCATAATATTATGATAGTCTAACACTATCATTGACTAGTTCCAAGGCTCGAGGCATGTACGAGTGACGCAAAACGCCTCGGTGTCTCACAACTTGGCAGCCGGGGTGCCCAGTCGTACCGATTCGTGGCCCATTTGGCCTTCCACTTTCGATCGAAAAAAACAGAAGCACTTGGAAAAGAAATCGATTGACACTGTCGATCAATTCATGATACAAAGCATATCAAAGCATAAGAATGTGACCTTTTCCAAGTAACTTAACGTAACTTATACATCCATTCAATGCATATTTTATACATTTCTATACTTGATATATATATATATAGATATTATATATAGATATATTATATATATGTATATATATATATACTTGCATTCGCATCATTTGCACAAAGACCTGACCGACCTCGGTGAACTGTGTGACATGGGCTGTGGCGTTTCTCAGGAGCTGTACAGGGCGCCAAGTGAGGCCGGCGAACATTCTATTCAACAAAAAATGTTTGTGAAGACATGGGAGGCACTTGTACATACTTGTACCATTCTGTAGACATGTTGCGATCTTGTAAACATGTGTACACATAAACATTGTGAACATGTTGCAAACATGTTGCAAACATGTATAGTGACTATAGTGTGTCATCGTTTGACCCTTGTTTGAGCCTTGCTTCTGCTCGAAGGCTGGAGACACGATGCAGCGATGTGGCTCGACGGATGTACATATGCGTGGCTCGATGCGCTCGATGCGCTCGATGCGTCGTGTGGAGCTGTTGCTCCCTATGCTCCCAGCATTAGCTCTACCCTCTCCAAACTCGAATGTGTCGTTCCCAGAACATGAGAAATTTATATGGTTTCCGAAGATTTGGACAGATTTCGAAAGATCCGGACAGCAATATATGCAATCAGCTACGACCAATTGATTGCAAATTGTAATGATTTCGCTTGGCAAGTGGGAGAGGTCTATTGGAGGTCTTTCTGGCTTCCTTTTTATCTGCGGGCTGTACAGCCAAAAGAAATCCGCTCGGAATCGATTTTGTAAGCATGTGTCAACTGCGTCCTTGATTTTTGATGTTTTTGTCGCCTTCACTTTTTTTAAGACTTTGAGACTGACAGAAATGCGACCAGTGGTTGACTCCGAAGTCTTTTTTGGCCAAAAGATCAGGACGAGCAGATAGATTGATCAGGATGCACTTGGTGCTAAGCTTCTTGGAGTTGATTATCAAGGATACTATGACACTCTAGAATGGTACGCACTAAGAAACAATTGGATATGTATATATAATGTATATATAATATGTATATATAATATGTATATAGTATGTATATATATAATATGTATATATAATATGTATATATAATATGTGTATATATATAATATGTATATATAATATGTATATATATAATATGTATATATATATATAATATGTATATATAATATGTATATATAATATGTATATATAATATGTATATATAATATGTATATATAATATGTATATATAATATGTATATATAATATGTATATATAATATATATATGTGTATATATAATGTGTATATATAATGTATATATATATAATATGTATATATAATATGTATATATAATATGTATATATAATATGTATATATAATATGTATATATAATATGTATATATAATATGTGTATATAATATGTATATATAATATGTATATATATATATGTATGTATATATGTATATGTATATATATATACATATATATATGTACATATATATACACGTGATATTGCATGATATTGTTTCTTGTCAAGTATTTCTTGGAATTCAGCATATTGGAACTGACATCCAATTCACAAGCCGTTCAGATTTCTTGTGCAGCCCAACAGATGTGCTGGCTTTGGGAAGTAGCCGCCTGAATTGATGGTGGCTCCTCAGAGTGATGCGTGAGACCCTCAGACACGGCGATGCTATGGACCAATTATGGTTGTCACATGATGCCATATGTGATCTCACACAATGTCACAAGATGTCACGTGATGTCATTGTGTGTGTGTGTTCAACCCTACCTTTTGCATATTGATGCGGTACCATAGCACAGCATGCCAGGAATATCCACCTGATGGGCATGGCTGTGAAGGCGGTGTTTGTGCTGTAGATATTGGATGCTGAAACGACAAACGAAACACTGGAGAAGGACAGACAAGACATGACGTGAATCAAGTTGGTGCCTTAGCTGCCTTAGTGTTTTGGGATTTGGATGGATTCGGCAGGGGCATCAAACTGCCTTCATGCATGGAACCCAGGGAACCCAGACATCGATGGCAGTTTTGGTGCACCAGCTGATGCCAATGTGGTATGCGTTCAATGTTCATGTGGTATGTGGTTATCCATTGCCCATTGAAGCACTGAGCCAGGCAAAGCTTGTAATGAAACGGGTGGAAATCAAGACACAAAAGACCCTCGAAGTCCCAGAAACAAGTCTGAAGAAAGACTTGTCAGGCCATGAACAGCAGCAAATCATAGCAAATCTAAAAAGAGGATTCAAAGGAAGAGATGGGGGTGCAAAAGGCTTGTCAAATCCCGAGATCTGGCGCTGCTGACTATCCACTTCGTATCAATTTGGCAATGCAACGCATTGAAGATTGTTGCACAATATTGCACAGAAAGCTACAGAAAGCTACAGAAAGGCATGGCCACCCATCATAATCCCAGACGTTTCACATTGTTTTCGATTTTTTTTAAAAAAAAATCAGCACATTCGAAATCTGGGTTTCTCATGGGTCACGCCGGCCGCACGCCTTGCCTCGGGCTGCTGCTGGTGACTCTGGTGAATGGCGGAGGCTCCGGGCTAGCTGCGGCAACGTGAGGTGAGGATGACCTTGGCCGCCTTGGCCGCCTTGGCCGCCTTGGCCGCCTTGGCCGCCTTGGCCGCCTTGGCCGCCTTGGCCGCCTTGGCCGCCTTGGCCAGAACGGAGGAAGTGGACTAAGAGCACTTCTTTCTCAACGATTTCAACACATTCAAGATATATTTCATGATATTTCATTGAACCAGGAGTAGACCCAGGTAGCTCAGGTTTCCAATTAAACTTGGCATACTTTCACTTGTGAACTTCACCGCGAGGGTGCAGTTGTCGCATCTGAGGAGTGGCTTCGCTGGATGGAAGAGCATCCGGTACCTGCCTTGCATCAGGCGACAGAGGCCATCAGCCATCAAGCTGGGTCAAGCTGGGTCAAGTGATGTGGGGATGGGTCAAAACCCTATCCCCCTGTAGTTCACATCAAAATAGCTGGGATAAATGGATGTTCATCCCCCTAAAAATGGTATTGTCATAGGTATTGATCCATAGCCTCATAGCCATGTCAAGTCCCCAATCAAGGCCGATCCAGGCAGATCAAGCGACAGCCGACAGCTGGCAGGTCCTCCGAGCTCCAGCCACAGAAGAGGTCTTGGAAGAGGCATGGCGAGAGGCCACGGATCGAGACAGACTTTGGGGAAGTGGAAACAGAGAAAAACAGAGAAAAATCATGAAGAATTTTCTGAATCCAGAAGAATCCAGAAGAATCTGGAAGAATGGCCAGAATGGAGAGATGTTCAAACATGAGGTCAGCCAGCCTCAGCTGTTGCTCTACCAGGCAGAGAAAGTTCTGGAGTCCAACGCCTGTGAAACCATCGAAGCTGTTGGGAGACTTCTCTTTCGCAGCTTGCCTGACATGCTGCAGTTTGCAGGAAAGAATGAGATAGCATAGCATATCATAGCATCGTAGCTGCTAGCTGTGTAATGAAATTGAAATCACATAGCAGTATCTCTTGGGAGGAAAATCAGAAAAAACCTTGGACAATTTATGAAAATGTGCTTTTGGTGACTTCATGATGCTGATCGTGGCTGTCGTGGCCTGTCGTCGTTTACCTGAGGTCACTACCAGCACTTGCCGGCCAGTGCACGGCAGATGGCCGAAGGTCTTGAGAAGCGCCTGCGCGACTGCGGAGGAGCAGCCTTGGAGGCGCTAAAGACAGACTTGGAATGAGCCTGATTGTGTGCACAAGTGCATCCCCAAACCCCAAAACATCCCAAAACAATCTGGTTCCATTTGGTTCCCAATTCCCCATATTTCCCCATGATTTTGAACATGTTTGAAGATTAGCCATTCTGAGGACATCTGAGGACTATTGGATTCAGCATTTTGGAAGTTGGCGGTGACAGATGTGACAGGCAGCGGCGGTGTTGCTGTTGGCCCGGGACGGTTCGAAGGCACAAGAAGCAGTCCAGCTCATGGCAGCTTCGAAGGCGGCAGATCCAGAAAAACTTCGATGATTTTCCCACTCTTTGTTGTAGGGGATTTTCTATTTAATGACATTGTCTATATACACACTATATAATTATATATTCTATATTCATAGGAGATTTCCCATCTAGTCACCTTTTCACTGCAAAAGCCTTTATAAAGACATCATTGAACAATCTTGAAAAATAATTACATCCTTTCTAGAGATGGAAAACTATACGTCTGGAGGCCCAGAGCACAGCGTTGCGCTTGACGCTGGCGCGACACAGCAACGGGGACAAAAATGCCGTTGCCGGATTGGTGGCCAGTGCCAAGCAGGTGTGGAATAGAGTGGAATGGTCCTCCACCGCTGCCACCATCAAGCGGCCAAGCGGTTTCATAATACCTCGATTGAACTGTGATGTTTTGCGTGCTGCTTGGAGGAGCTAAGCAGCTCGAAAGATGGTCACAGGATCGACGCCCGCTTGCTGTCAATGTTTGGCACCTTGGCAGTTAGTATGCAGTTAGTACGTATAGCTGTATAGCTCTAGAAACAAGGGAAACTTCTGAGACAAGCAGCTACCTTTCTAAGGCTGTTTGATGTGCCCAAATTATTCTCGTGTTCGAAAGTTTTGCTGAGGAGTTGATACTCAAAGCAATCCCATCCACATGGAATCCCTTTGAAATCCATCTGAGCCACGTTCTAAACCCTTGTGTTCATGTCAGGCAAGGGGGCCCGTGTAAGGGTCTGGCGGCCTGGCGTAAGCAAAACTGTGGTGCGCAGAAGCCAGCGTAAGCTCCGTGTAAGACAAGATATGCGCGTAAGTCAAACCTGCGCGCGCGGAAGCAAAACCTGTGCGCAATGGTGTAAGCATTTCCTTATCATTTCCTTTCTTGGTGCCAGGATGTAAGACATTTAGAACATGGCTCATCTGAAAAGCGTATGAAAATGTATGAAATCTATGGCGAATCTATGGAATCCATGGGATGGTCGCGCTCGAGGCTTCCTGGCCGCCGTGTCGGGACAGGAGTCGGAACTGGCCATGTCGGCGCTGGCTGCTGCGCAGAGTGGTCAGGGACGTGGGGCCTTGGAGGTCCGGACCATGGCCGCAAAAACTTGAGGATTTTGGATGGCGTTTGGATGTTTCTTTAAGGATTCTGATGGTTTTTTTCAAGGATTCATCTTGCTGATATAAATTGAGGCTGGTGGATTTTTTATGATTTTTTAAAAGATCGAACATGGACCATCCGAAGGAAAAAAAACACAGAAATCGAAAGAAATTCCACTGAAGTTTGTAGATGGAAGGAGCGAAACAAACCCTTGGCCGCCTTGGCCCATCTTGGCCCACTGCTTTGAGATTAGTTTGTCGAAACCATGGCTGCAGGCCACTCTTTATTCCGCCAGCATGAAGGGTCTCATACCCTTCCCGATCCTGAGCTGCAGTGTTGAACGGGAGATCCAAGTGTTTTGGGTACCAGAGATCACATAGACATTAGCAACAGCGAATACTAGTAACTTAGTATGATACTAGTTCGTAGTTCTACTGTGCTTCTAATCCGGCACCATTGCAGCACCATCCAGCACCATTGCAGCTTTCAAATCGACCCAGGCTGTGCCAGAAGATTTTCCTCTTGGAAAGGGATTTGCTCTTCCAGCCTTCTAGCTGCTTGCACAGGCGCTGCATCTTCAGATGTTTCTGTGCCATGATTGTGCTATGGATTGTATTGGAATGTATTAGATGGAAATGGATAGGCAATGGATGGGCGCCATGCGCTTGGAAAGATCGAAGGAGCTGATTTGGTGTGGACTGGACAGGTTGGAGCTGGCCGTTCTTTTGCAGCAGGGCGCGAAAGCTCTCCAGGCGCTCAGCTTACTCAGCTTGCTCAGCTTGCTCAGCTTGCTCCTTTTAGTATTCAAAAGATCTTGTTTTGTCGTTCATCAACACCAATCCTGCAGTTCAACGATGTTCTTCGAACATTCTGCTTTAACTTGAGAAACGAAAGGATGCGGGAATTCCTTCAAAGGGAGTAGAACAAGAAAGAAACTTCCTGCTTGCCAATCACTGTATGGACCCTCGAACTGTGTCATGAAAATATGGTCATGGAAAGTCAAGGTCAGTAAATAATCCTGAATCATATGAGCTGAGAGATATTGATATTCACAAGTCTACTCAGGACTTTTCATAATTTTCCATAATTTTCCATAGTTTTCTATGAATCTTCCACATGTTTTTGCAGCTGTTGCAAGCTGTCGGCGTTAGGAGCCCAGCTTCGCAGCCTCCATGGCGTTCTTGGCGCAGCTTCCGCTGGACTGTCCCGGCTTAGCCTCGGAGCTGCACCTTGGAGCTGCACCTGCAGGGACGGTCCATGGTGAGCCATAAAAATGTGGAAATGATCCATGAATTTCCATAAATGATCCATTTATATTATGGATTATGTATGATATTATGGATTATTATATGGATTATTATATGGATTATTATGGATTATTATGGATATTATGGATTATTATATGGAGTATTATGGATTATTATGGATTATTATAGATTATTGTGGATTATTATGGTAATATATTGAATTATGGTAATATGGTCATGATTTCACTTTGGGTAAACATCCAAACATATTTTTCTGATTTGCTTGGGTTTGATTAGCTTTAAGTGACTTGTATGCTGGAGGATGTCAGAGTGTGATGCCCACATTCTCCCACATGTTTTTGTTAAATATGATTTTCATGTAAATATATAATATATAATTTGGTAAATATATATAATATACATTGATAATATACATATATATACATTGATAATAATCATATTTATATACATATTGATATACATTCCACGGACATCAGACGTATCAATGCAGCTCGGCGAGGTTCGGCATGGGCGTGGCATGGCTGGAATCTCCTAATGCCAAAGCTGGCATCAAGGGCCTTGCCGGAGATCTCCATGCGGTCAGTGCCATACGCATCTCGCCATGGCCATGGCATGCCATGGCCATCAAAATAAAAACCGCTTGATTGCTGAAGATAGTGGGATATAACGGAGTATAAGGGTTTTACTAGCTGAATCTAGCTGATTTATTGGAGGCGATTTTTGCATTTTAGCTATTTATCGTTATATGTTAAATTTCAAAATTGGGGTACCTATTCCCACGGTTTTGTTCCACCAGATAGGGGATGCGTTTTTTTTGTTTTGTGCATCAAGGCAAAGGAATTCGCGCGGCAAACTACGCCTTGTCGACCCGTGGAAATTCTTCGAACAGAACTCACCACGAGGAGGTTCAAAGCGCTACACAGTTTCACATTGGGAAATTGTTTAGTCAGAGTATGTCAGACTGTGTTTGTGTGTGAATTCTCTTGGCTGGGAGAGTGAGTATATTGGAGTCTTGATACGAAATGCATGTTACTGCGGTGTCAGTTGTTTGGATTGTGCAGCTGTGTATCCATTGACCCCTCAAATTGATCAAAGACCTCTTGGCAAAGACGTTGGTGAAAACACCTTGAAATCTTCGCAACCGCCCTTTTTGAAGGTGGCGCGCGCTGCAAAGATCATCGCTGCGTTGCCCAAATTGCCACGGCGCTGTGGCAAAAAGTCCAGTCCACCACCACTGCTGCGGGCACCACAAGAAGATCCTTGGGGATGCCCAGAGGCAGTGGTGCAGACCACGTTTTTAACCGACATTTGACCAATTTTGACCATATCCTGTGGCAGTTTCTGGTCATTTCTGGTCATTTCTTGGTGGTGATATGGTGCTGATATGGTGCTGCCAGGTGACCAAAGAGGAGTTTTTCCAGAAGTGTTTGGCGCAAAGCAAACCCTGCGTGACAGCCCCAGTGCTGACAGTGCTGACAGTGCTGACAGTGCTGACAGTGCTGAAACAGAACGCAATCATACGCAATCAATGCCATTTCGGTAGCACAGGACTCGTGTTTGCCGAAGTCTTGATTCTTTTCGGTGTTTTTCTTCAGTGTCGCATGATGTCACATGTTTTGCTCGCATATTGCCATCTATATGCCATCTATTTGTTCCTCAAGCTGTTCAAACTCCGTTGAGACGTCATGAGAACGTCAAAGATGTTGACGCCATGCCGATTCCGTTGAAGTCTGGGAGCTTAGTTCGCCTGGAGGATGGCACTTTGGGTGTCCACAGTCATGGCACCCAGCTGTTGATCACAGCGCCGGGCCAAACGGGGCAGCCTTCCACGGCAGTCGCCCCAGTCGCCCCAGTCGCTTCAGTGCCAGTGATGGCCTCAGATCTTCGGAAACCATTACAAGGAGGTGGAGCAGAGAGTTTCGATTTGGTCTTAGGTCCACAAACTTCAGATGCAGTTCTGGGCGAAGAAATGTCTCAGTGTCTTTTTGAAAAAGGCTTTTGCG
Source organism: Cladocopium goreaui (assembly GCA_947184155.2). Classification (NCBI taxonomy): domain Eukaryota; class Dinophyceae; order Suessiales; family Symbiodiniaceae; genus Cladocopium; species Cladocopium goreaui. Next base: position 232,264 of record CAMXCT020003791.1, read on the forward strand.
TCTTACGACTTTGTGGAGGGAATGGAGGTGAGGCCATTCAAGCCATGCAAGATCTGGCAGAAGATGGACAGCTCGGCCGGCTACCCGAAGAAGTTGAAGAAGGCTACTTAGGTCTTGGTGGTAAAGGCCGAGTCCTATGGCTGGATCCTGAGTCCAAACGGGACTTCCATCAACAACTGCTGGCGTTGGATCAGATTCTTGACTATTCCTCGACATCTTTTCAGCTTTTTCATGCTTTTTCAGCTTTTGCGTTGGTTTTCCCATGATTTTTCTATTTCAAGCTGAGTATCTTTTTATTGTGTTAAATCTATTTAGCTGATTTGATTCTGTGATTTTCACAATTTTGTCGTTCCCTTCAAAGCCAGGAACTTGTCCTACTTGGCTTCTGTCCTCCAGCCTTTCAGTGGTGATGTCTTCGAGAAGCCCATCAAGGAGCGAACCCCTGCCTTGTTGAGTCTATCCTTAGAAGAGGAGGAAGAGGAAGATTATCCTCAACCTCCTGCGGATGACAAGATCTTGGGTGATTTTCTGAGCACATGGCGTCGCGGTTTGGTTCGTGTGGTGCAATTCATTGGACCAAACTCCACTGCGGTTGAGCTGGAGACAAAGGAAGGTCCAGATGCAGCTGCACTGCCCGTTCAACAGGAGGTGATCAATGACCAAAAATTACCCCAAATCCTGTTGTTTGATGGTTGGTTGATGTTGATAACTCGTTTACTGAGTCAATCACAATCTATAGAAATCTATAGATTTGTATAGCCAATTTCAGCTGATTTGGATGGTTGTATCATGGCTGACATGATCTGAGCTAATCCTGAGGTCATCCGAATCACTGCAGAAGCTGGAACAATTCTACTCTTCCGCCCAGATTGTTTCACTCATTCCACCACTTGCAACGGAGAAGTCTTGAGCGTCTCAACAGCCTTCCTCTCCGAACAGCCTCGATGGTTCATCAACGCGGCAAAAGACTTCGACCCCAGCAGCTGGCTCTGTTTGGGTGGCAGCATCGCACCCAATGGACCTCCACCCCCAGAGGGACATGGCATCAATGTGTTGCATCTGGCGACACGAATGCCAGCCCAATGGGATGAGCCGGAGATGTACAACACAGGGCTCAATGCTGGTACTGATGCTGTGATTGAGGTCCCCATTACCAGATTTGATGTGAATGAGTACTTCACAGCAGATCCTGATTCAATTACCGTGATGAATCCCAAAATGAACCAACGGCACACGTCTTTTGTGGATGGCATCGAACTCTTTGACAACAAGTACTTCGAGATTTCCAGCAACGAGGCCAACAATATGGACCCCCTGCAACGACAGGTCTTAGAGGTTGGAGGGAGTTTGATGTATCAGATGGGCGTCAGCAAGAAAGTCTCCAACAAGAAATCGCATCACGTGGGCTTTTCCGTTGGCGTGGACAAGGCCGACTTTCCAACTCTCGGCTTGGGAGGTGGTGGCACCAATGCCCTGGCAATCATCGCCAATCGCTTTAGCTTCGTTTTCAATTTGAAAGGTCCGAATTACATCTGTGACACAGCCTGTTCGGCATCTCTGACAGCTACCCATTTGGCCAAGCCCTTGTTGATGGATCGGACTTGGGATGTCTTAGATTTTCATGTGGCAACCGGAACTCATCTCTGTTTGTCTCCAGGGCCATGGGTTGGATGTGCCTTGGGACATATGACTTCACCCCAGGGACGATGCTTCACCTTCGACTCGACGGCCAATGGTTACCTCCGAGGGGAGGGCACTGCTGGGATGGTGCTGAAATATGGGGACTACGATAGCAAGGGATGCATCTACCGTGCCTCCTGTGTCGGCCAAGATGGCCGTAGTGCCAGTTTGACCGCACCCAATGGACCAGCCCAGGAGGAGATCATCAACAAAGCCATCCGAGAGGCCAGGATGACGCCACCGGAATCCACCTGTTGGGAATGCCATGGAACTGGGACATCCTTAGGAGATCCCATTGAAGTCGGTGCAGTTCGAAAGGTTCAAAGAAAGACGGTGAGGCCTGAGCCTCTCATGATGTCTTCCAACAAAAGTAACATTGGACACTTGGAGGGTGGAGCTGCAATGGCAGCCATGGTGAAATGTGTGTTGGGTGTGAAACAGAACCAATGTGTCGCCTCTTTGCACCTTCGCCAATTGAATCCTCATTTGGAGCATACCATTTTCGATGCCTTCTTCGAGACCGAGCGAACTTGTTTCTCCTTCGACCGAGCTCATTGTCAAATCTCGTCCTTTGGCTTTGGAGGCACCAATGGCCACTGCATCTTTTGGGGCAAATCCAGTGTTGGCAAACAAGATATCCAAACCTTGCTGCTGCGTCGCATTGCCAAGATGTCCCCGGCAGAGATTCGACCTGTGGGGAACAATCCGGATGATTGGGAAGCAGATCTTCCTGAGGCCAATCCCAAAGCTGGAGACATCTACAGCATCGTCATGCGCCCCGATGATCCCATGGATGAGCCCATCAAATGGGTGAAAATCAGAGATGCAGAGGAACGAGAGGAACGAGAGGAACGAGAGGAACGAGAGGAACGAGAGGAACGAGAGGAACGAGAGGAACGAGAGGAACGAGAATCGATTGAAGAAGCTTATGCCATCACAGGAAATTTCAACAATTGGCAGCAGGATTTGATGTCTCCTGGAGTGTCAGGTCAATACAGCATGACAGTCTTTGTCCCAGCTGATGGTCTAGAGTTCCGCTTTCTGAAGATGCCAGGAGCCTTGCCAATTGCACCGGAGAAGGACAAATGTGCTGAGAAGACCGGGAAAATCTTAGGACCTCAGGAGGATTTGACAACCTGTTGGTCAGTGAAAGCTGCAGCGAATTCCTGCTTGCGAATAGAGCTGCTCTGCTTGAAGCAGATTTATAGTGTCCTGTGGATGCCAGTCCAATGAGAGCTTCCTGGAAAAAAAAGAAACATGTGCATCTTGTGCGGCTTTCTGGTTATTTCTGGTTGCTTCATGCTGTGTACCGTACTACTGTATGCTTTTGGCAATTAGCGATGACGAGGGTCAGGAGATGACAGGAGTACGCGGGAAATACAGAATCACATGACTGCTTCAAATCGTGACAGAACAGGTGAAGTGGCACTTGCTTTTGCTTAATTCAGAATTGAATTTTATCTCAGAATTCTGGCCGTTCTGGCCATTCCTGTTTTTTTACTGAACATCTGACAACATTTACTGCACATTTTGGTCATTGTCCAGTGATTCCTGGTGATTCCTGGCCAGGTCCTTCGCCAATCAGCTGATCTGCTGATCGAGTTTGCTGCGCCGCTGGAGCCGCTGGAGCATTGGCTCCGACTCGCCGGCAACGCCACGGTTCGGGTCTCCTTCCCCTACGCCTCCCAGGTCGGCTTCCACGAAGCTTCAAGATATCATCAGAATATCAAGATAGGATTCAGCAGCTGGATTATCATGGAATGATATAGACTATATATATATGAATGATCAATATGATCGAATATATGTAAACATGATATGGATAGATCATAGCAAACAGCAATCATAGGTCAAGATGTCATAGCCGGCATGTCATGGTCCAAGTTTTGTCCAGGCGGTTCCTTCACTGAATCGCATCATCAAGACAGAGACACTGGCGGCACAGGCGCCAGTGCTTGTGAGCGATCCGTTTGGGATTATCATTCAGCAGCTGGATTATCATGATAGGATATCATAATGATTTCTATTGTATACTTGAGTATACTTGTTACTGTTTTCTCAAACTACTGATAATTGTATGATAATTGTATGGACAAGTTGTGAGAGAATGCCAAACTTTGGCCCCTTTTATCTCCTTGTCGCTTTATGATATTCTTCAGTCTCCTCTTTTTGATTCTGGCCTTGATATGCAACCCCTCGAGTCACTACCACTGCAGATGATTTTAGCAGGTGTTTTCATCCTTTGGGAAACAAGACTTTGAGTGTCAAGAAGCAACCGTGTCATGCCACTTTTGAAATCGTCCAATACAGTGCAACCTCGGTGAAGCTCATTACTTTGTGGATTCTCAAAAAAAAAAACAGGATGGTCTTGAGTTTGTTTTGACCACATCAACATATTTAAATGAGAATGGAGATATGAGATATACAATGGGGGGCTTAGGATATCTTGAGATATCTGGATGGATCTGGTAGCTGAAACATCTCTTGGTCTTGGGCCTCTTGGGCCCCTCAACCCACCTGAACCCACACCTGTTCAGGAGGCCTTGGCGGACAGGACTTCTTGGACGTTACTTCGCCCAGGCAAATGCATGGCAAACGCAACTACGCCACAACGGTTGCTATACGGTTGCTCAAGTCAGAGCATGTTAGAGCTGTGTGTAGCAGTGTAGTCGGTTTATGCCACTGAATATGGAAGTTGTACGAAGTTATGTGAAGTTATCACCATGTTATCACCATGGATTACCAGGCTCGTGGCACATGCGCTTCGTTGATGCCGTGGCATGGGCACAGCGGCATCCTTCACAGGAGATCTACATGAACCAAGCGATGGTGGCAGATCTTGGTTCGGAGGCACTGAATCAGCTGAAGCTCAACATGACGAAAAGCAACGGCTTGACGTTGGTGAGTCCTTCACTGTGGATGTCCTCTGGTATCCAAGCTGCATAGAAATGGAATGAAATGGAATGAAATGGACTGCAAAAAAGCTGAACAAGGTCACCAAAGCATCAGATCAGAATCAGTCCTATCAGCAGTCTATCAGTCCAGTCCCAGTCCTATCAGTCCTATCAGTCCTATCAGTCCTATCAGTCCTATCAGTCCTATATCAGTCAGATTGAGTCTTCTGCTCGAAGAATTTGAGGTGTTGTGACCACTGGTTACCACGTTGACGGCCCGGAGAATCTCTTGGTCCAGCTGACTGGAACGAAGGAGATCTCGCTTCTCAAGCCCAGCGAGGAGTCCAAACTTCAGTACCAGGACATGCTAGATGTGCAACATGGCATAGGCGCTGTAATCAATGGCTGTATAATTGGATATGTAATATGTATATTTGTGTATAAATATAATATATATATAGATATTCAATTAGTATTGGTATAGTATACTTAGTAGAGCTCTTGTATGTTTGTGTCATACTTGACATATTTAGGTGTATGTCAAACAACACAGAGGCACAGTTCCTGAACTTCGTGCAGGAAGTGGTGGATGCTGAGCCTCATGTGGATGACGTGTTTGCAGATGGTCCTGCAGCCCTGGGGGACTTGAAACATTTGGAACGCCGCAGCCGAGGCGCAACGGCGCAACGATCTGGATCAGAATTTGATGTTTGATATTGGCTGATGGATTTTGATGACCCTATATTATGCAGTGATGACCCATATTCAAGATCATATTGATTCATAGTCATTCACTTCCAAGGTCATTTTAGATTCTACCAAGATATTGGCTGATGGATTCACTTCCATATTCATGACTATGAATGACTTTTAGGTGCCAAAAAATGGGTCGTTTTAGATTCTGAAAGGCCATTCTGTCCTGGATGTGGCTGCGGCGCCATCTGCCGTCCCAGAGGATTTCCTGCAGATGTACCAAAAGGCCTGGAGAGAGCGACTAAACTAAACTAAACCAAAATTACATAACATGACATAACATGACTAAATGAGCATTGCCAGCCTGTACTCAGTGCACTCAGTACTGGGTAGGTTGCACTCAGAATATCTTTGAATATTTGCAGGCATTCTTTCATTTTTTTGGAAATGATCTGAATATAATTGATACTCGTAATACTCGCCCGCCCATACCAGGCAGAGGGGATGAGCTGCACCATTCACCCCAGGGATGTTTTGCAGCTCGACAGCAATGAGAAGCAATGAGAAGCAACGAGACTTTGGAGGTCGGACAGTCGGACAGGACATGTCTCCCATCCACCAGGTCCACCAGCAGCATCTAAGGTATACCCTCTGGTAAACTAACATAGCTATTGAAAATGCACCATTTATATCCATTTATAGTTGATTTACCTATTCCAAATGGTGATTTTCCATAGCTATGTTAGTTTACCAGAGGGTATCCCATCTAGTTGGCATCATGCCGTCTTCACCACACCAGATGAGAGCTGTACGGCTTTGAGTTTGAACCTCTGGTATCATCGTACAAAGGCGAAGTGGGATTCTGAAGGTGCAAACTGGTTGAGGAAACGACATGAAATGAAGCTACTATAGATCCATTGCTCAACCCATAGCAGAGGATTAAGATGGATCTGAGATGACCAGAGGTTTCCAAGGCATCTCGTTAGGTTATGAAGCGCATGAATCACTTTGTTTAAGTAAGAAGGACAGGGCGAGTTTGCAAATTGATTGAACTTTGTTCAAAGATGTGGACATTTTCTCTTGAGATGGTTGCACGAGCGCAGCTGGTGGCGAGGCCAATGCAGCTCAAAAGCCGCGGAAAAAGGAGCGGCAAAACAACATCAGATGAAGACAGTCTATGACAGTCTTAGATCTTCGATCTTCGTTCATTCTTGTGACAATTCTTGTGGATCTTGTGACAATCTTGTGGATGTTTTGCAAGTTGACTTGCAAACGGCATGGTTCATGATGCATCATGATGCTTCGTGTGCAGGGTTCATGCGGTATCATGCGCTTCATGCTTTAAGGCCAACTCGGGAGATGCCCCGACCCAGCTGGGAGAGATCCGGTTATGGCGAGCGGCCACAAGGGCCATATGCCGAGGCTGAGCTTATTCTTCGTCAAAAAAACACGGTCAGACGGTCAGATTGGAGCGGCAACAGGTCAACCAATTGGTCAACCGTCTTCCATTTCCACAAGCTGCTGCCACCTGAGTGGATTTTCGCAGATGGTGAAGCAATTTCAGCAAAGATGAAATGCACAACTCCCAAGGTTCGACCGATGGAGGAGTCTCATGCTTTGCTTTGTTTTGCTTTGTTTTGCTTTAATTTGTTTTAATATTTTTGATTTGGTCGAGCAAAGTGTCTGAAAGGCGGCAAAGGCAAACCAACAGTTTCTTTTCAGTTTCAGAGCATGGATGAAGCTGAAAGAATGGAACTTACCGTACAAATCTGTACAAACTCAAGCGACTCAGTTTCTGGATGCATCTGGATGCCGAAGTGACTTGATTTGGCCATCAGGAGACAGAAGCTGCACTTCCAGAGGCCGTACAGAAAACTGACTGCAGGCCGTCAATCCATGTCGATGCTCATGTCGATCATGGCGGTTCTGGGTGCAGGTTGTGGCAACAAGGCCGCGGTTTGTGCTGCTAACATGGCTAACATGCTGAAACTGTGCTGAAACTGGAAAGGAGCGCCATGTTGAAACTGTGCAGTTCTGTATGGGTTTGCCATGGGCTCTCAAGCTTAGGAATCTTAGGGGTAGGGCAACCAAGGTACGTTAACAAGTCTGCAACCAGGAGCATCAAATGGAAGAACCATGGCAGAACCATGGAAGAACCATGGAAAAAGACCCGGTTCCGAACATTTCTGTGTACTGATTCCATTCTGCAGAAGCAGCGCTTTATGAAGACGCCATTGTGAGCATATTCTTTTTGGCAATGGTCTTCAAGTTTCTACTGGAGAGCAATGAAGGTCTGACTCAGCATAAATAGAGCAGCAGGTGTCTTTTTTGGTATGCACGGCACAGTCTCAAGTTGGCTAGGAAAAAGTAGTTGCCACCGAAGGCAATGTTTCTGGGTCATGATTTCGAACACAGAAAACATCAGAAAACCATAAGAAGACCCAGAGATTCGCCTGCCATTTCGCTCATTGCAGAATTCGCTTTCGATTTTGTCGAAGCTTGCTTGCAACATGAGGAAGCGGATTGAAACGGGGAGCGGATCTTCAGTGGCTTTCAACTCAAACTGTGAACATGGCAAGAAGTGGTTTATCTGGTATCTTGCAGGTTTGTTGAAGGTATCCTCATTGAATCTCCAACCAGGTTGCTGGATTGTTACAAACCCAATATTGTTACATATTGTTACACACCCATATTGTCACAAACCAATATTCATCAATATTCATGGCTACAAACCCATAATATCGTTACAAACCAATATTCATCAAATTTCATCAATAGTTTGTTATGAATATGATATTGAAAACCAATATGGTTTAGTTTGTTGTTACAAACTAACCATCGTTATCAATATTCAACCCAATATGGTTTAGTTTGTTAACGCTGCATCGTCGCAGATTATGGCTTCACTGGAGCCCTTGGCCACATTTGACGTGCGCTCTGCCGTGGCGCTTCAGGCGGGCTTTGTGCACTGGAAACCGGAGCCACCGGAACCACCGAGAGGAACTTACGATGATTATTCAATGATGAAAACATATTATATTACCATTATGATCATCATTATCATCATTAATCATTATGATCATCATGATCATGATTATGATATTATTTATATTATATATAATATTATATAAAGGGCATCATTGATAATCATCATGTATCAAAATTATCATTGTTATAGTTATCATTACTCTGAGTCATTGTTGTGATCAGTTTATCATCGTCTATCCTCATCAATATGGCCATGTCTGGAAATCGGCACCATGGTATACCATGGTATACTCCTAAAAGAACCATATGCTTATACATCATATGAATAAATAAATAACTATATATATTATATATTATATATATAATACGTATCAATAGGAAACATGTTGATTCACCCATGGTTTTTGGGACAGTGGATCCAGGCGCCGAACTTCAGCTTATTGGATGGAGCAGAGGAGACGGTCTCGCGCGAAGATTGCCACTTCGGCGAGCTGGTGATGGTGGATGGTCCATCATTTCCATTGGGATTTATAAGATTTATAACGATTTATTTCATAAATATACCTAAAGGTATATTTATGGAATATAAATCATCTATAACATTTATAACATTTATAACATTTATGGTCCATCAGAATCCATAACATTCATGATGTTTGGATTCTCATTGTAAAATGGAATAACATGGATGACCATACCACCATAAAGGCATGTGACATGTTTGATGGCACTTATTAAACATGGGGATGTAATATGGGAATGTTTTGAACATCGACCTCCATCCAGGATTTCACCGCGGTCTATGGCGATGGGTTTGTCTTTCGAGGAAACTGAGTCATTTGTTCATTTGTTGATCTAACCCACCAAAATTGTCCCTTTTTGGAACCAGAGATTCAGTAAATTTCAGGCAATATGCTGTTTGATGTTCAAATCTCCCTTGAAACACTTCATCATGATTCATGATGGATTGGATCCGTGTTCAGTGCACTTCTCCACCTGCGGTTGAAAACTGCTTCAACTGCTGTTTGGTCTCAGGTACAGCTGCGCAAGCTAGAGAGCATCTTGGATCCAAACCTTTTCAACCCCTTGTAGCTCTGGATGTTAGATTCTGTTAGATGATTTTGGATGAAAAACTGGATGATTTTGGATGTTTGGAGTTTGGAATTTCATTCGATTCTGAAATATTCTGAATTCACGTCGCTTTCGTCGGTGTTTCCGTGGACTTTTACCAAGGCTCTCCATCACTCCATCAGAGCCTGAGAGCCAGGCATGGTGGATGTGGTCTCAATGTTTTCACCACATGACTTGTGAGTTTCCATAGTTTCCAATGAGAGGCATTCTGATGTTCATTCATGGTCATTGATGTTAATTTTTTCAGGTATTCGAGAGGTCTTCCATGGTCTTCCATTTTTTCTTGGGTCGTTTCTACATTTCTTTCTTCCCTCAAGCAATGCTGGGCCAGGCTGATGCAGATTTCCTTGGACGATTACATCATTTCAAGAATATGTTTCGAGTCCCACCTGCATCAGAAACAGAGCACTGAGCAGCTTCGCGGGCACCATCCGGGTTGCCAGTCTGATTGTTGAGTTCTGCATATTTTTTTCTATTCATGGCACATCATGGCAGTTCACATGACATATCAGTGCTGGTGTTTGCAGCTCCAAGGAATGTCAGCCACAGAGGATCCAGTCTCAGTAGCTTGGTGGAACGATCTGTCCAGTTCCAGAATACCTCAGCGGACTGAATCCATGACACACCGATTTGTTCAGAGTTTCTTGTAGAACCCCCGTTTGGCTTAAGACTGCTTTTACCGTTTTGGTGCAGGAGGGGGGGGGGTATTGGTGCACGGCTGGTGCGCGGAAAAGGAAAATAGGGGCAAGGGTGGGTCTGGGGAGGGAAAAATAGGTGCGGGAGTGGGTTCTTGCCAATCTATGGATCCAGTCAGGATCCCGTCGGGACCCAGTCGGGCACCAATTTTTGCATTTTTGGGCACCGCTTCGGGATCCAGTCGGGATCCAGTCGGGATCCAGTCGGGATCCAGTCGGGCACCAATGTCGGGAGGCAGCCAAATTCATAAAAAATAGCATTTTTGCAGTGTTTTTGCATGTTTTTCGGTGATTTTGGCTGCTTCCCGACAGGTCCAAACGTGGTGCCAAAAATTCGAAAATTGGACTGGATCCCGACTGGATCCCGACTGGATCCCGACTGGCCAAAAGCGGTGCCCAAAAATGCAAAAATTGGTGCCCGATTGGGTCCCGACTGGGTCCCGACTGGGTCCCGACTGGATCCCGACCCGGTTTCTTCAAAAAAACACCTATTTCCTTAAATTTGAGCACCTATTTTTGAAATTTTAGCACCTTGCCGTGCACCACCCCTTCCCTCCGTTTCCCCCTCCGGACCCCCCCCCACCAGTCTTAAGCCAAACACGGGCTTGGCAAAGAGTTTCTGAGTTTTCCATCTGACCAGATTTCGGGGTTTCTCAGGGATTGACCATCGGGGCCATGTCAGGTGTTGATCCACAAAGTGGGACCTCTGTTGATTTTTGACGATGGCCCGCGCGTTCGTGATCGAGTGGACCGCACAGATGGTCACCTGGCAGCCCTGGCACAGGTGATGGTCACCATCCCACACTGGTGCGGGAAGTGGTAAGCCTGGTTAGGAAGTTTCCATTCAGCGGATTGTCCTATGATTAATTTTTGATTGATTTATGATTTATATAGATAGATAGATAGATAGATAGATAGATGAGTATCCCATATTATCCCATATTTTAAGTATGGCATTGTGTAAATGAAAGATCAGTGGGATGATATGGGATGATCCCCCAAGCACCGAGGCAATCAGATTCCAGGATTTGACCATGAACAGTCCCAACTGATGTTGGCTGAACTGGATCCCTCCTTGGAGATGTCTCTTGGCAGATGATATCCAGGGAGATGTGGACACTGTGGACACTGTTAAAAACTGTTAAAAACTGTTAAAAACTCCAAGTCATCATATCCTGAAGTTTTCTAATTTCCACAGAGATCTTCCATCGTTCCACCAGTGGTACAGGATGGTACAGGATGGTACATGTTTCCAGTTGAATCTCTGAATCTCCCATTGAATCTTCCATTGTTTCCAGTTAATACCAGTTAATACCAGTTAAAACCAGTTATACCAGTTATTCAACTGGAAAATACTGGGTTAATACCAGTTATCCAATGGTGGAGACAGGCAAAACAGCTGAGGGCGCTGGGTACTTCCTCTCGACCTGCTGGATACTCTCGACCTGGACTGCTGGCTCCAGAGCTCAACAGTCTCAACAGTCGACTCTGTGTGAAGAACACCTTCCTGGACTGAAAAAGATATGGGCTGCTGAAAGATTTGAAGCGCCATGGTGTGGTGCCATGCCAGGATGAAATCTTATGAATTGCCAGGATAAAACCATTAATAAAACCATTAATAAAAGCAATCTTTGGCGATGCTGAACAATTTAGGTGATTCCCTTTTGTTCAGAATGTAAAGTCTCAACTTGGGAGGTTTAACTGCTGTCTTTAGTTGGATTGTTCCTTTTCATTTTATGTACAACTCAAGTCTGGTCAGCGTGTGTTTGTGAGCAATGATTTCAGTCATAGATCATGCCCCATAGAAGCACCTGTGTCTCCAGCACAGCTTTTGTAAGTGCCAACCATTTTCCAGCTGTTTGCAAAATTGATCAAAATTGTCTGAATATCAAATATAGGTTCAAATCCGCCTTGCATTGCGCACCGCCGCCCAAATCCGCCCAAAACCAGGACGTTGACGAAGACGACGAGAACGAGAGCCTGGGCCGTGCACAGAGCGCCCCTGGCCGTGTGGACTGCGACACGCCGCGGTCGATGTTCTCGGACGATCCACGGCGTCTCCTTCCAGGCCCCGATTGGCCGGGGCCTTCCCAGACTCAAAAAGAGATGTACAGAGAAGTAACCAATCTATCTATGCAAGTCTACTAAGTCTACCAAGTCTACGAAGTTTATCTAAGTTTACTATACCGATTGAAAAGAACAGATTCAACGCAGATTCAAAACAGATCTTTTGGGGGCTGTGCTGCTGGTTTCCGTTTGTCATTCGATGTCTGCAGGCGACCCCACCTTGGTGCGGCAGCAACTGCAACAGCATGCAGATCGAGCAGCCAATGCATGGTCTCTTGGATCAAATTAGTTTGACATGAAGGAATTGCTATGAAATTACCCATAGGATCCATGTATGGTATATATACTAACATTTAACATTGCCAATTAATTGCTATGATTTGTTTGACACCATTTTACGAACTGGGCAGGTACTTAAGAATTGGAAAGCATGAATATACATGAAGACCTGATTTCGAAAGTCAGTCGCCCTTCTGTTGAATGATTTGAAGCTGCAAAAAGGAGTCCAGTCCGCCTCATGTGATGCTTGGACAATTTTGGACATGCGGGACGTGTTCGACTGCAGAACGAGGTCCTTAATACCATATGAGCCTGGAGATCATTTCTCCTGCGAGTTGGCAGCGAGACATTGGGAGCTGTCGCTTAGCTGATCCACACTCCCAGAGGCGCTCAAGATAGAGAGTAGTACGATTAGTACGGGTAGGCCAAGACCCATCTCTGCATTGTGAACGCTTCAATTGACAATAATTGAGGTTACAGTGTACGTCTGCATCATGGCTGCATCCAGGCTTCGGTGTGACAGGAAATGAAAGTTAAGACTCAGTCGTTTTCTTGGCGAAACTGATCAACTAAGGGCAAAGGCAATCCAGGCAATGCTGTGGTAGAAGCCGTACGATCCGTGTTCGCTGCTTGGCAGAGGTATGTCGGGGATGACAACAGAAAATACTGTAAAGCCCATTGATATGGAGTGAAATATCTTTGTCGTTGAGGTCTAGACGTCGTGGAGGACATGTTGCAATCGTTGCATTTACATCGAAATCATTGCCGAATCATTAGGAATCCATCATTTGTCATATTATGACGACTAATCTGATGGCCGGAGATGTTTTGGATTTTGATGGATTTTGTCAGGTGTCAATTTTAAGCCACTCCAAGGATATCCCGCCTCAACCTAGCCGTTTTGGTCGAGCAGTTGCTTGGCGCAGCCAAGAGTCGCAAAGACTACAGGTGAAAGATGTGAAAGCTGGTGACTGGTGAGATGTTTGTTGATGTTTGTTGTCTTTCCTGTCAGTCATTTAAAATGACGCAAAAATCCTGCACGGCACTTGTGATCTCCTGTGATCAGGTTGAGTGGCGTTGTGGGCCTTACAAAATTCTGCTGGGTTGCGACTTGGTGGTGATGCACAGTGCGGATCTTTGGTTGCAGCCAGGGCCACAATCTACCGATATCTACCGCCCATGTGCCATGCGATGCCATGCGGATGGCTACAGGACAGATGTGATCACAGCGACTTCGCGTCCTTTAAAATGCTTCCACCAAATGGGACTGGCTTGCCCTCTCGCAATGAGAGATTGGACATGTACCTGGAGAACATGATGTGCGACATCAGCAAGGAGCCAGACTGCATCTGTCAGCCTTAAAAAGGACAAGATAGTGAGTATATTACATATTATGTGAGTATAGAGTCATCGAAACAGCTGGAACAGATCAGCTCAAATGGTGTTTCTTTCCTCTGAAAGTGGGGTTTGCAACAATATAATATAATATAATATGCTATAATATGATACTGTATATAATATGATAGAATATGATATAATATGATATAATATGATATGATATGATATAATATAACATATATATATATAATAATACATATATATATAATTATATATATATACATATATATATAATTATATATATATATACATATATACGCATATATATATATATATTGGGACTCACGCAGCAGTTAGATACCCTACCAGCACATTTCGGCAGGCCGTATGGGGCTCACCTGGCGCTGGTGACTCTGGACCTTCTTGGCGAGTCTTCAACACTGCTGACCTTCCGGTCAGTCCAGGAGAGTCCAATCTTCCATGGGGATACCTCCAAAAAATTGCTTTTTAAGATGGAAAATGGCTATTTAAACCACGATAAACCATCAAATTTGATGAATTTGGGAGGGTTGTTCCCATTGACAAAGCCAGAAACATCTTCCAATATCTTCCAGCAATATCTTCCAATCCTTTCAAGGAGAAGGGGAAGACTTCGATGCCAAACAGCTTCACCAGCACTCGCAACAGCTCTTGCACTTCCTGCGGCAGTTCCTTGAACTTAGTGGTGATGCTGACAGTTTTCTACAGAAAAACCATTCCAAAAATGTTGAAAAAAAGCCTGTGATCTCAGCTCACAGGAAATGCAATCGTGAGGGAGGAACCTATTGGCTATTTCGAGAGGCGAACCTTGGCTGCAACTTATTTTTTGTGATTTGAATTACACAACACATGTCTCAACACATCATCATACATCTGGATAACTTGTAGCAACCTCACAACAGCATCACCAAACATGATAATCATGATATAGAAAACGAAGGGGAACCACCCCAACAAGTGTTTATTTTATTTGATAGTATATTAATATTATATTCATAATCTATGTCTGAATATCTCTGATTTGGGTTTAATGCCGCAGAGCTATAAATTAGGAACTCATCGGCTGTGGAGCTGTATGACCTCAGCTCCTCCATGGAAGCCGACAACTGGGACTCGTCAGCTTTCAGGATACGGGACGGGTCGGACATGGTGGGACGGGCGAATTGAAGAGGTTGAAATTTGAAGATTGATGGCAGGTTGATGGTTGGTTAATGGTTGATGGTAGTTCATCATGGTTATATGATATATGTGATCATGCTTTCAACATCATCATTGAATATAACCACATATAACCACATGGATGTTATTCATGATGGTGGTTAATGATGGTTATTGAATGATGATGTTGATGTTGATGGCGGTAGAAAGCTGAAATTTTGCTGAAAGATGCTGAAAGATGCGACAGACAGCAACATTGAATTTGGATGTTTTGGTCTGAAGCGATTGGTATACACAGCCACAAAGCAGCTGTTCCATTCAACATATTCAACTGCAATTTGCAAAGCTCCTTTGGAAGATGGAAAGCCGTTGCGAGAAAAATGTCAACGCGTGATGATTTTCAGTGACATAAAACCACACAAACCCACTGATCTTCACGTAGTTTCACGTATTTTCACCTTCATGACCTTCATGATCTTCACGACCACACCGTACCAGAACTGAGCCGAGCCAAAAAAAACCGATGATTTGCTCCAGGACAACGCCATCCCTCGCTCCACCGATTGCATCACTCTGTGCACATTTGGCACAGTCAATGCCGCTGCTTGGCACGGAAAAGCATAGAAGATATAGAAGGATGGACACAGAAATGGAGGAGGACTGGAGTCAGGAATGACTTGGATGACTTGGTCACCAAGGCAAAACGAAGAGAAAAGACAACTGCTACAGAAGGTCCTGGGCTGACAATCGTATGGTCCTGGCACTGTCATTTGAGTCAATTGTGGCAATCTGCTGAAGCAAAAGCGTAGAAACATTCCATCATTTGCTGAATTGTTGAATCGACAAGTTCAGGATCTAATTAGCATGATGCGTAAGACAATACGTATAGATACTGTACATACTAATATACTTGAATGCCATCACATAGGAACTTCCAATTCAGCTGTGCATAGCGGCACAGAGCAGCTTCTCCAAACTTGCAAACCATAGTCTAAATAAATACATAATAATACATCATATATCTCAATATATCATATATCATATATTATAGAATATTTATCATATTAATAATATATCTGTGAAATGATAATTATTATGGTGATAATCCATATATGATACATCATAATATATATATATATTATATTATCATGCATGATAATATCATATATCCATTCTTTTCACAGCTGAATTCTTCGAGGCAGTTCACCTGTTGGAGCCTCTGAAAGAGGAGCACTTTGGGCTGTACTCCATGTCCGCACTGGAGCTGGCGACGCGACCTCAGAAAAAAACCGGTTGGTTTGGGGAAATTCATGGAAATCCTAAAGTGGAATGTAAAAAAAAACTGTAGAGACACGAAATTTTGTATCAAGTGTGAGATGATGTTTTTGATCCTGATATATTTGGGTTGGCCTGAAACCACCAGCCGTTTGACACAGAGACCTTGTTTTGTTTGAGGTGTTCCTACATGCGCACACCGTTGGCTGCGATCTCTGATAAAGCGGACTCAACGCGACAACAAAGACTGGATGCGTTTTCCAAGTGTGGAAATAGTTGATTGAAAACAGCTGCCAGTTGCTTTTTTGTTGCCACTTTCCCTTCAACTACGGGCACTTCAATTGACATGAAAGCCTGCTAAACATCTGCATTTTTCCAAGTTCAAGCTGCGCCGCGAGGACCAGATGCACCTGCTTCTGCCAGACTGTCTGTGGCATTGCGTTACCTCGAAAGTGTCACTAGGCTTTCAAAATCAGATGAAAGAAGAGGAACTAAGATGAATAAAATACAAGTTTGCGTCAGCTCCGGTCGGGCTCCATGATCAAGGGCCTACCAAGGGGTTTGGCAGACCTTTCTTGCTGACCATTGGTTCAAAAAATTACTGAGATTTATTGCGAAACCAGGGTGAAGTTGACGGGAATGTTTCTTGAACCATTTTGAACGATCTTGGTTGATCTTGAATTATATATTTATATATTATCTATATTATATTATATATATAAAGCATCTTGAACCATTCACACTTAAAACTGTGGAACTCCATGGAACACAAAACATTCTGCAGCGTTTCACCCAGCGTTTTCAGGTCTTGCGGTTGCTGGGAGGTTTGGACGAGAGTTCTCTTCGAGCTGGATTGTTGCTGCAAGCCCAGGCGGGATCAGAGATTTCTCATTTCTGGTAAACTGATGCCTGGATTGATTATTGATGGTCCACTTTTTTCGGGAGACAACATCCCAATTATCGTAATGACAGTTTTGTTGAAGAGTCGGAAGAGTTCCATTTCGATTTTTTCACATGTTGCAGAAGGCTACTTGCTGGACTCGAGTCCCGCGACCATTTTCTGATTCATAGCAGGGAGGCTTTTTGTGTAATCAAATCATATCAAATCATTGATGAAAAGACCAACAGGTCCAAGTCTGGTCCAAGTTCCTACCCAGAACCCCCCTGGCTGCCAGGTGGCTTATGCAGAGTGCATCATCAAGTTGATTCGTGAGGCACGGGGCATAACAGGATGGAACAGGATGGAACTAAGTTGACAGTCAGTCGACTCAGCAGTGGCCATTTTTCTGCAGAAAACTGCTCCGGAAGACTCCATGAAGTGAGAATCTTGTCCATGCATGGCTTCCAGTGAAGATCGCTCGTTTTGCATGTTTTTTTCAAGTCATAGTGTTAGATAGTGCTAGCAACATGCCAGACGTCGGTGCGAAAAACGTGATGAAAATGTGATGCAAACTTCATTCATTGAGCCAAAGTTCAGGCCCAACTCATTGAGCTTGTCACAGCTTGTCAGGCTGCCGTACCAACCTACAGTGCATGGCTTGCGGACATACAAAGTGCGCAGGAGCTCACCATGAGTCCTTTGATCAAATGGGTCAGCACTCGAAATGTAGTTGCTTGATGTTGATGATTTTGCTTAAACTATCAATCTATATCGATCTGAAGTAAGGATTTAGCCCATGATCAATCTGAATAATTAATCTGAAGTAAATCTGTTGAATTTGCGGCAGGAGGCACAGGATTCACGGAAAGGCCGTGCACAGCGGCAGCTGGAGTCTCAGACATTTCTTCACAGCTCCATAGAAGAAGAGTGTGGATGTAGCCACTTCCCATGAATTTGACAAAGAATCGATTTTACACATACATCACAGAATCATAGATCGTCATAGATAATGACAAACAAATATTATATACTAAATAATCATCCACAATCACATATTATGTAAATAGGATGTTCCTTTCGGATTTGGTCGTTCCTTGGTTTCTCCGAAATCTGTTGAGGCTTGATGAGATGAAGCAGCTCAGCGCCGCATTCTTGTGCCTTGACAGCTTGCAAGCGATTATCATTATGATCAATGTGATATCGATATGAATTATTTGTGAATATTAGTCATTGATGATTCATATGATGATTCACTGTAAGTTATGATGATGATGCTGATGCTGATGATGATGATGATGATGATGATGATGTGATAAATGAAATGAGCTTAAGTGATGAAAGGTTGATGACAATGGCAGGATCAAGCCTGGCAGAGGAATCAAAAGCCAACTCAGACGGCAGACGGTCGCGTCGAGGCTGTGGCGTCTCTTCTGGCTATGCCGCGCCCAGCGTGCAATGTCGTTCCTGCCGAACGAGAAGCGCGAGGCGCAGCACACGCCACCCTCTTCCACTGGCCCGTCCACTGTTTTGACATGATTTGAAAATGTACATGGCAATACATGGGTGTTTCATCGGTCAAAGCAGGTTGAGTGTTGGACCATCGATCGAGATCTGTGCGAAATGATGGGTCATTTGGCAGCAGGTAGTTAGAAATGTTAGAAATGTGTTTCTTCTCCAGCGGTAGTTTTCGCAGAATGGTATTGTATGGTATTGTATCGTTTGAGGACAAACCAGATTGGTAATTGATGTAATTGCCTAAGTGAAACCATATTTGCGCCTTACATTGTCAATTTGTAGCTCCCATGGATCCTTCAGTGGCTCGATTGGTGAGTTTTTGTTTGCTGAGGAGACACACTTTACGGCTTAAGCCGCCAGGGGCTTGGGAGTGAAACAAAGGCCGACGGCATTTGGTGGGATATCACAGGAAAATTGATATGGTAATAATATGATATCATATAAGACGCTACACAATATGTGGATTATGTGGCTATGACATGAAATAACCATCACAGTAGGGAACCAATGTATATGAACATATGCGAATGATTGAACACGTGTACTGTACACCTAAGTCTGTGACTGTTGCTGCTGCTAAGGCTATCCAGCAGATGATGTAGATGCCTTGCTGGCTGGGCAAATGGCGACTGCGGAGGTCCGACATAGCATGGCTACGATGGCTACGATGGCTACGATGGCTACGATGGCTACGATGGCTACGATGGCTACGATGGCTACAACCATGTGTAGAGAAGATCTTGGGGCATGAGATTGTACCAGAAATGAAAGAACAAATGAGAACTTGCATGGATCATGATGGAATCATGATAATCATGATGGAATTTGTCAGAGCAATGGAATCTGCGAGTTTCCAAATCTCCAAATCTGCGCTGTCAGCACTGTCAGGGGATCTGTACACTGGTGGAAGAGGGCCTTCGCACCTGGGCTCTTCAAGGCGGAATTGTCCCGAAGACGTGAGACATTTGCAAGACATTTGGCAAAATGATGCAAAATGTTGCGATCCTGTTTCCATTTGCTTCCATTTACCAGACAGCTCGATTGTGGTTTGACATGTTTGACATGTTTGACATGTTCCCCAGGGCAGACGGAGACAGGTCCAGGCCGGAAGCAGATCAAAGGGACATCGGCAAGTCGACGAAAATAGATGGCGGATGATGGCAGATGTGGCGGTGAATTCGAATGATGATTCATGAATACTGATGATAATTGTGGAAGGACAGGCTTACCATATTGCAACAAAGATGTAACATCATGTAGATGATCTTGAATCACTTGTCATGCCCAGATTTGGGGTTTTTCGTATTTGTTTAGTTACTTGTTCGGTAGATTGCCAGGCAAATCCAAGCTAAGCTCAGATGCGCAGCCGCACGGGCAGCTAGTTGGAGCTATCTTCCTGCCACCTCCTGAGTTACTGTGACTGTGGTCATAGTTTGGTCATATTTGCTTTTGAATCAATATCCTTTAGTACAATATCTTGGAATGTGTTTGGATAAGGCGTGACACTGATCATAATATCATCAGATTATCATACAGTAAGATATTCTCAACTTATCAGAGATTATAAGATTATCATAAGATTATCACTTACCCTCTGGTTAACCCAACATAGCTATGGAAAATCACGAATTTTAATGGGTAAATCCACTATAAATGGTGATTTTCAATAGCTATGTTAGTTTACCAGAGTGTAAATATGGCAGATCTCATGGCAGATCTATGACACCCAGGTCCAAGATGAATCCCCTGCAGCGGCAACTGGGAGACCGAGCCCTGAAGGAAGATCCCTTGGTGCGAGATGATCTTCGCCGTGCCCTGTGGTCCGAGCCTGGTCGTGAAATGATGAAAGATCCCATGAAAAAATCCATGAAATGATGATGAAAATGATGATGAAATGATGTAAAAAAAGAAAGGTCCCAAAGATTTCCACTGCCAAAGCTGTTTTCGACATTTGCCTTTGTCACATGCTTCGATGTTTCAAAAAAAAATATCAAGTGTGTCAGAAGTTGCCAAGAAAAGTCTAAATGTTGTGCCACATTGATGTGATGTCTTCCTCAGTGGTCACCTCTGGGTCGTAAGAGGAAGAAGAGATGTCAAAATGTGGGTATGGTTCAAAATGTGCTCGCCCAAAATGGATGGTTTCGACATGTTTCGACCCTAGAAATGGCCTTTCGGTTTTGTTGATTAATCATTGGTACATATTCGTAGCTGGTAGCCGGTGGTGCATGGTGGTACCCCAACCCCCAGGAGGGCCATGCCATGCAGCAGTGCTTGAGCCTTTATCATCGAGCAGTTGCACGGCTACGTCGGGACTGCAAAGATCCAACAACTCTCAAGGCGATGGCATGCGATGGCATGCGATGGCGATGTTTGAAACTGATACAGATTGTACAGGGCTTGGTAAAGGACATACAGTGACATACATGTCCTGTTTAGGAGATTTTGAAGATCACTTGGAAGTATTTGTTGGAGATGAAATTCCCAATGGGGGATGTTCAATTCAGAAAAACCATCCCTTGTCGCTGAAAGTCCCGTCGCTGGCAGCAAGAGTCTCGAACTGACACCTACGATCGCTTGCAGACCACAAAATACAGTACCGTAGTCTGTAGATGTTTGTAGTACTGTGGTATATAAATATAGAAGTGATACTAAACATGAATTTATATATTGCAATTGTTGCACTTTCCTTTCGTTTCTTCCAGTTTTGTGAGTTGCGTCCCAACTTCCGCATCCTTCAGCCGGGGATGGCCTTCTTTTGCGGCCAGATCCGGCCAGGTGGCCCGGAAATTGGCTCATCTCTACAACGAGGAAGCCCGTGCAGCGTTGCTGGAGCGCACAGGTGGCGAGAAAGCCGAAGAGCTGTTGCAGCAAGCGCAGCATTGGATGGTCGGGGTGCTGAATGGATGGCATTGTTGATGGGTTTACAATGGTTTATAGATGTTTATAGTTTATAGTTAACGGATGTTAAGGGGTTGTCAAGTTGTACCCACAGGGTCTATTGATGTTCATTGGGCATTATCACAATCATTCATACTGTTCTATGGCTCACATGAGTTTGTCTCTAGACATTGTGCTAAAGCACCAAAAATCAGCGGTATCCAATGGTTTGAAAGTGTGAAACTTAAGTTTTTCACAGTCATGACACGTCATGACACGTCAATTTTGGGGTATATTACGGTATACCCCCTACGGTGGGTAGTTCGGGCCAAACCCACGTCACATGTGGTTGCATCATCCCGCGACCGGCAAAATAAAAGAGTGCTCCCACCGGGCACGGGCACAAGCCACACCCCAATACTCCATGTAGGGTTATTGATGTTTATTTGAGTCCCAGGAATTTCTTCCAATTTTCCAGTTTTGATAGAATTGATCAGGAAGTTGATTTGCTATTGCTCAAAGCAGCAGAGTTTGTCCACTGTTATCCTGCTCGGAGGTCTTGTCTGGAGATCGATCGAATGTAACCTGGCGCCCAAAAGGAGTGGCATGTATTGGCTCCAGGAATCTCAAATCAAGCGAGTAATTTTGCTGGAATTTCCAAGAGGGCCAGTGATTCATTCGTTTCCATCACTGGACAGAATGGAAAGGCTCATCCATTTGCAGCAAAATGGGGGAAATTGATGAAATTGCGCCTAGCTCAGGCTGGTCGAGTGTTGCTGAACTTAAGCGAGCTACATGCACGTCGCGCAGAGAATGCCACAGATAATGGGCCATTCACAGAGGCCCAAAGGACCCACAGGGCTCAAACGAACTCCAAGTGATCTTATTCCCTGATTTCCCTGTATGTAAATCATTTAATTTGAAGTTCAGTGGCATCTTTTGATCGGATCAATGATATTTGTTACTGATGCCATGTGTTTTGTCATGTTTTTGGTGTATCACAACCTCACAGGCGCAATATCACGACTTCCTCCGCTGTGCGGAGTGCTGCGAAGAAGCTGCTTCACTGAGCAATGGCGCCCTGGGGCGCCGAGAAGGCATCCAGCGAATCCAGCGATCTGAAAATCGGGAAGCCCCATGAAAAAATCCATTGTCCTGTGGAAAAATTGGGAAAAGTGGGGAAAATCCCATGAAAATTATATGTTTAGTGGGGGAAAATCGTTTGGTTGAAGAGTTCGAATGTTACAACTGTGGCATTTTCCCCAACAAAAAAAGTCATGGACAACCTATTTTGAGACAATCAAAAATGATGGCTCGAGTCATTTTGGTACCCATGGCCCCCAAACCGTCAGCAAAGACTCAATATGAAATATATGAATCAATACACTTGCAGTGACCGCAAAGGTACGATCTTCACTTGATTTCACAAAAATCCTGGTGGTTTTTCTGGGTACCATTGGATACCATTGGATACCATTGGATACCCCATGAAGATCATGAAGGCTTCAAGCTTATGCACATCGCAGCATGTTGATTGGTTCATCGTAAGTCCTGGGTTAAATCATCGGCCCTGGGGGGGTGGGGGCGAGTAGGTGCATTTGCCCACCTGCGTTTGGCGGTACATCTTTCGGTACGAGTGCCAACGCAAATGACTTTGGGAAGCAGGCCGTCCGGACACATTGCATGACATGTCTTCGCAGACTGAATTGGATGGATCGTGATTGAGTCATGAATTTTGGATGGGACATGATCGGACATGATGGGACATGATGGGACATGATGGGACATTTGATTTCACATATTTCACATATTTCACATATTTCACAAATCATTTCACAAATACTTCAACTGACCTGTTGGAAAACTCGCCAGGCGACAGCCTTTGGCGGAGCTGGCAGATCGACACTTAGGACACTTGGTAAATAACGACCTGTCGAAATGAGGACCTGCCTTCTTCGCTGCCCGATTCCCAAAGGATAACTAAGACATTCAGATACTAAGCCTGAGACATTCAGATACCCAAAATACATTCAGTTTACATGTGTGATGTTCATCTGGATGTCTTGGTGACACATTGCATGGTGGTTGAATGCTCAAACACAAGTCGCTGAGGAAAGGCCTTACGGCTTTTTGATGAGCTCAAAGACGAACGAGAAGTGGCCGTGTGTCACTTTTACATGGTGCCTGGGTTTGCACACGTCTGCACTTCAAGCTTTTCGTTCAGCTTCCCAATTGTTCCATCTGCAATATCCAGTCAGTCATGCAATTTCCTCTATTTGTTGTAAAGGCTTGAATGCCAGTTTGCCAATTGCGAGCCTTCCAAATCCACTGGAAGTTTGGTAATGTTACCTCCCACATGGAATTATTATGTTCCAAGTTCTGGAAGAAGCATCATCATCATCGCCTAATATCATCACCATATCACCATCCGTCTCAGGCAGATTTGGCGCTGCAGGAGCAAAGTATCCCTGGTGCTCCTCCCTTATCGCAGCTTGGATTCTGATTGAACGTAAACTGGATCGCTTTGCTGTTTGGTGAGCCGCTGCTGGTTGTCCAACTTTCCTGAATCAAAGATCTGCAGATTTCAGGAAAGCGCGGCTCACCTCCGCCCAACGCCATGCAAAGCGTTCTGCAGAGTACTGGGAGCGCAATGGAGCTCTTGAATATGCCAAGGACAGTTGAACATGTTGAACTAAATTGCGTGACCTGCTTGCGACCTTGTTGCCCCTGAACTATCTCATTTGTTCTCAAGCTGTACATTCATCACAAGCTGCAACAAGAAGGACAGCTATAGTCGGTATAGTCCTCAAGAAGCTCAATGAATTTGGCCATGACATGCCATGACATGCCATGACTTTCCACATTGTTCAACATCTTCCCACAGTCGCGCGCCCCAGGATTTCATCAGCTCTCACATGTGCTCTACCCAGCCACCGAGCCACCGAGGGGCTGTGGCATGTGTGGCATGTGTCGACGACTGTTTCACATGACATGAGGCGAGTGGCTCGACTGCTTTGCCAACGCTCCTCTGCTCAAGAGGCACAGCCGTAACGACACATCCGTTGTTTTTGCATGTTTTTGCGACTTTCTATGAGTCTTCACGAAAAACATGATGTAACATGATTTCAGTTGCTCATTTGATGTGGCCCAGTTGATCCCATTGGTGAAGTGAATAAATTGTACTGTATTCCTCTAGATTCCTATAATATTCCTATACTCCTATGATCTTCCCATGATATTGCTATCATATCCCTACGTATGTTTCCTATGTTCCTTCTATTTGTATTGCTTTTACCCTCGCCTTACCCCATGTCGACATCTCTAGGCGGTCCTTCATTTGGCATCCATCGAAAGAAAGCTCTTGGACCTGGCGAAAAGTGCCCTAGACAGCAGTGGCCGACAAAAATCATCCCAAATTCAGTGGTATTCCAGTGGTATTCCAGTGGTATAAATTATGATCTATAGTATTCTATGTAGAGATTATGAATTTGACACTGAAATGGAATATGAAAAATGAAACCAAAAGAGTACTGTATACCAGATATATCCAGATATCATATTATTCATATTATGATATATTATATTATATATCATCTTATATATTATTATAGATATTATATTATATCATCCATGTATGACCATGGAAGATCATGGATGAGATAAGCCAAGATTTTCCTTGGATCATCCGCAGGCTCTCCCAGCTCCCAATGGGTTCCGGTTCCTGAGGTCCCAAGGCAGATCTCTCGAAGATCGATGAAGGTATCTTGGATGCTGTTGGGATGGGATAGACTACTGACTTTATAAGTCAAACATGGTCAAACAAACATAGATTGTATAATTATAATATAATATTATATTTATATATTATATTTATATATTATATTTATATATTATATATATAATATATATATATATGTATTGTGTCATGATGTTAAATCTATATGATAAGTTCGGGAATAAACTATGTATAAAAGCCCCAACATGCATGATGATGACAGTGGTGTAGTGGTGTAGAGAGGTCATGGAGGTCATGGAGTCCTTCCAGATTTCACTTCTCGAAACCTGATCATCTTGGATTATGTTGGCCTGGACTGAGGAGTTCTGAAAGATAGCGAGATGGTAGGCCAAGTACCAAGTCTTCGACGTGAGATGGCGAGCATCTGCCAAGTTGCCCGGCAGCATTTGGTTGCGGCTGCGCCATGGGATGCCATTTGTAACATATTGATCATCATTGTACATTTTTTTTAAAACGTATATATACATACGTATAACTATATATATATACAGAACTATAAATATATAATTCTATATATACTATATATAATGACATATTGAGACAAATATTGGAACTCGGTTTGAACATCTCGGAAGTCACACAGGCTGGCATTCGTCAGGGTGAGGACGGCGCCGATGCCGGGAGATGCCGATGCATCAAGGGTGAAAGATGTGAAAAGATGGAACGATTCCAAGAACCAGAGACACTTTTTTTCTAATGGCTGGAGATGTGAAAAGATGTACCAAGAGTCTAGAGCCAGAGCCTACACCTGGTACAATATTATAATAGATTATATATTGTTGCTTCATTGCATGGTTTGTCTCAGACATTGTGTGCAGACTCTGTTTGTTTTGAAAGTGATAAGAGCTGCGCTGTTTTGTGGCAACAGGATTTGGAACGCTTGAAAGTCCTGTATCGGCAGGCAGTGGAGAGGGTTTGCGGCCTTATTTTTTGGACTATCTTGGAGTTTAATTTGAATCTTGCCGATTTGACTCAAACCATATGACCCCCAAAACTACCAAACAAGGACCAGTGAACAAAGACCTTTGAACAGATCTACGCTAGGTCCGCTAGGTTGCAATTTGACTCGCTCATCGTTAAGAGATTTCAGGACATCACCTCTTAACATCACCCAAGCCCAAACCAGATGTCACCCAAGCCACTTGAGCCACTTGAAATGTCAGACTCTAATCTGGGACACTCAAACCGCTCACACAGCCAGACATTTTGCATCAGAAATCAGTCAGTAGTTCTTTCTCATCTTCTGCCGATTCATAGGTGCTTCGAAACGAAAAGATCTCTGATGGACTAGCCGGCAAGTAGAGCTATTTCCAAAGCAACTGGCCCTTGTGGAGCTTCTAGTTCCCAGGCAAACTGCTTGTTGTGATAGTCTTATATTAAATATAGAAAACTCATGAAAACTCAGTATGGTGAGATTTGTTGTCGTTTGACATTCGGTTGGATGGTTCTCCGTGCTCTCAGTGCAGCGCCGCCACCGGCGCAGAATTACCGTAGCTCTTGGTGAAAGACGACCGCAGCGCATCCAAAGGATGTCATTTGACCGCCGAAAATGCTGGGATTTCATGGTGAGGTGGAAATCAGGCGAATAAGAGGGAATGGCTCTTCAAGTTTCAACAGACCTTGCGAGCAGAAACTTGGTATCCGATTTGATCAATCCAACAGAAACAAGCAGATGCTCAGATGCTTCATCGTCATTTGATCATCCGATGATCCACTCATTTTACTCACAATTCATGGTCCATTCATAAAGCTATGACCGCAACACGACGTTTGAAGGATGCAATATATGATAATATATGCAAAATATGCTGCAAGATATGCAAGGCCGCAGCCAAAGCTTCCCTCTGACCGAAGGAGGGGCAAAAACCTGGGCAGTGATGGCAGTGATGCTATTTGAGTGTTGGAGATGCAGCGATTGTGGGAGACAACTTGAGATTATCACCCAGTGTTGGCAGATGGTAGCACTGCGTTGGCATTGGATCATGAGCTCTGTGAGAGCCATTGAGAACCATTGAGAACCTGTCATTTTGGCTGATGCAATTGTCAATGATTATGCTAAGATTTCATAGCTTGCCAGGCTCGAAAGAGAAGCCCGAGGTAAGGAGAGTTGTTTTTTGAAGCAATGTTTTAAAGATTTTTAACTCAGTATGTTGAAGCTTGATTTCACAATCTTGGTTGGTCAGGTGAAAGGGCTGGCCCCAGCCCAGGAAGCAGTGCCACCTATTCGCCCGTGGCACCCACAGACTTCACAATCAGAAAGATATCAACAGACAGTCAAATATATATAAAGTGTATAAATTGTACGGACGTTCACTTAGGCTGTTGAGGGCAATTCACCGCCCCGGCAGAATCTCCGCTCAAGCCTAAGTCGTGTTTTTTCTGCAGTTATATTTGGGTCCATATGGGTGCATTTTAGTGCGACTTACACAAATTACTTGTCAGTTGAAAACCATAGCACAAGGAAAGCACATGAAAGGACCCAACGCATAAAATTTCAGAAATTGGCACATTTGGCGAGGCTCAAACTGTGCAGAGGTGCACTGATTGCACTGTGCACATTGCGACGTGTCAACCGTGCTGGCGCTGGCAGGATCTACAGGGAGAGAATGCTTTCATAATGGGAGGACTGCCGCTCTCCATGTTACCGCAAAAAATGCAAGTTGTACTATGTTGTACCACACATCTTATTAACGCATTTGGAAGTAGCCAGATTCAGCCAGATATCAAGTCGATCTGCAAATGCAAACAGAGCACAAAAAGCATTGAGATGAAGGGTAAGAATGCTAGGGAAAGCTCTTAGATATCATCTTAGGAGCACCATTACGTGTGTGAAACACTGACAGAGAAAGAAAATACCGAGGTTTGGTAGTAAAGACCTGGAGAATCTTGGAAAGTGGTGCACTTTCTGCACGCATCAAACATATCTCCAGTTTTTCTCCAGTGCAGATGATGTTGGGCAGATTCTCCGATGAGAACGGGAACATACGGGAACCGTGTCACAGGCGAGCTGAGTCGTGAACAGACCGTCCTTGGCCTTAGCGATCATGATATCAGAATCAGATGTCAATATAGATAGATGAGTGATAGATAGATTCTGATAGATAAGTGATAGATTCTGATAGATAAGTGATAGATTCTGATAGATAAGTGATAGATTCTGAGAGATAAGTGATAGATTCTGATAGATAAGTGATAGATTCTGATAGATAAGTGATAGATTCTGATAGATAAGTGATAGGTAATTGATAGATTCTGATAGATGAGTGATAGATTCTGATAGATAAGTGATAGGTAATTGATAGATTCTGATAGATGAGTGATAGATTCTGATAGATAAGTGATAATTGTGATAGATTCTGATAGATAATTGATAGATTCTGATAGATAAGTGATAGGTAATTGATAGATTCTGATAGATGAGTGATAGATTCTGATAGATAAGTGATAGGTAATTGATAGATTCTGATAGATGAGTGATAGATTCTGATAGATAAGTGATATAGTAGTAATTGATAGATTCTGATAGATGAGTGATAGATTCTGATAGATAAGTGATAGGTAATTGATAGATTCTGATAGATGAGTGATAGATTCTGATAGATAAGTGATAGGTAATTGATAGATTCTGATAGATGAGTGATAGATTCTGATAGATAAGTGATAGGTAATTGATAGATAGATAGAGTGATAGATTCTGATAGATAAGTGATAGGTAATTGATAGATTCTGATAGATGAGTGATAGATTCTGATAGATAAGTGATAGGTAATTGATAGATTCTGATAGATGAGTGATAGATTCTGATAGATAAGTGATAGGTAATTGATAGATTCTGATAGATGAGTGATAGATTCTGATAGATAAGTGATAGGTAATTGATAGATTCTGATAGAGTGATAGTGATTTATAGATTCTGATAGATAAGTGATAGATTCTGATAGATAAGTGATAGATTCTGATAGATAAGTGATAGATTCTGATAGATAAGTGATAGGTAATTGATAGATTCTGATAGATGAGTGATAGATTCTGATAGATGAGTGATAGATTCTGATGATAGTGATATTCTGATAGATAAGTGATAGATTCTGATAGATAAGTGATAGATTCTGATAGATAAGTGATAGGTAATTGATAGATTCTGATAGATGAGTGATAGATTCTGATAGATAAGTGATAGATTCTGATAGATAAGTGATAGGTAATTGATAGAATCTGATAGATGAGTGATAGATTCTGATACATGAGTGATAGATTCTGATAGATAAGTGATAGGTAATTGATAGATAAGTACGATTCTGATAGATAAGTGATAGATTCTGATAGATAAGTGATAGATTCTGATAGATAAGTGATAGATTCTGATAGATAAGTGATAGGTAATTGATAGATTCTGATAGATGAGTGATAGATTCTGATACATGAGTGATAGATTCTGATAGATAAGTGATAGGTAATTGATAGATTCTGATAGACTAGTGATAGATTCTGATACATGAGTGATAGATTCTGATAGATAAGTGATAGGTAATTGATAGATTCTGATAGATGAGTGATAGATAAGTGATAGATTCTGATAGATAAGTGATAGATTCTGATAGATGAGTGATAGATTCTGATAGATAAGTGACAGATTCTGATAGATGAGTGATAGATTCTGATAGATAAGTGATAGATTCTGATAGATAAGTGATAGGTAATTGATAGATTCTGATAGATAAGTGATAGATTCTGATAGATAAGTGATAGGTAATTGATAGATTCTGATAGATGAGTGATAGATTCTGATACATGAGTGTTAGATTCTGATAGACAGGTGATAGGTAATTGCTGGATTCTGATAGATGAGTGATAGATTCTGATACATGAGTGTTAGATTCTGATAGATAAGTGATAGGTAATTGATAGATTCTGATAGGTGATAGGTTCTGATACATGAGTGATAGATTCTGATAGATAAGTGATAGGTAATTGATATATTCTGATAGATGAGTGATAGATTCTGATACATGAGTGATAGATTCTGATAGATAAGTGATAGGTAATTGATAGATTCTGATAGATGAGTGATAGATTCTGATACATGAGTGATAGATTCTGATAGATAAGTGATAGGTAATTGATAGATTCTGATAGATGAGTGATAGATTCTGATACATGAGTGATAGATTCTGATAATAATGATAGGTAATATGTAGATTCCTGATACATGAGTGTTAGATTCTGATAGATAAGTGATAGGTAATTTGAAAGATTCTGATACATGAAGTGTTAGATTCTGATAGATAATGATAGTAATTGATAATTCTGTCGTGAGTTGATAGATTCCTGATACATTGAGGATAGATTTTCTGATAGATAGTGAATAGTATTGATTAGGTTCTGATAGATGAGTGATGATTCTGATACATGAGTTATAGATTCGGATAGATAGGATAGGTAATTATGATTCCTGATAGAGTGAGTGATAGATTCTGATACAATTAGTGATGATTCTGATAGATAAGTGTAGGTAATTTGATAGATTCTGATACATGAGTGATAGATTCTGACAGATAAGTGATAGGTAATTGATAGATTCTGATACATGAGTGTTAGATTCTGATAGATAAGTGATAGGTAATCAATAGATTCTGATACATGAGTGTTAGATTCTGATAGATAAGTGATAGGTAATTGATAGATTCTGATAGATGAGTGATAGATTCTGATACATGAGTGATAGATTCTGATAGATAAGTGATAGGTAATTGATAGATTCTGATAGATGAGTGATAGATTCTGATACATGAGTGATAGATTCTGATAGATAAGTGATAGGTAATTGATAGATTCTGATAGACTAGTGATAGATTCTGATACATGAGTGATAGATTCTGATAGATAAGTGATAGGTAATTGATAGATTCTGATAGATGAGTGATAGATTCTGATACATGAGTGATAGATTCTGATAGATAAGTGATAGGTAGTTGATAGATTCTGATAGATGAGTGATAGATTCTGATACATGAGTGATAGATTCTGATAGATAAGTGATCGAAGGAAGTTTAGAAGTGAAACTTCCGACAATATGGACAGTTGAAAAGCAGAGGTGAAAAGAGTCAGAAGAGAGAAGATCAGAAGAAAGAAGATGCAGATGCGCGAAAAAGTAGGAAAGTCGCGATTCACTGTGTTTTTCCAATGATTTGTGGCTCCGGAGGGTCGAAAAGTAGGCTCGCTAAAGCGGCGGGTGCGGAGCCAGCTGGCCAGATGAGCGATGAAAACTTGCACGCCGTTGTGGCGCGAAGCACGTTTGAAAGTCAAAATGTACAAAACACACCATTGTCGGACCACTTTTGGAAGTTGCGATGTCGAAAAAGTGCACGCCGTTGTGGTGCGAAGCACATTTCGAAGTGAAAATGCACAAAACACACCAGGTTCGGACCACTTTTGGAAGTTGAGATGTCGAAAAAGTGCACGCCGTTGTGGCGCGAAGCACATTTTGCAGTCAAAATGTACAAAACACACCAGGTTCGGACCACTTTTGGAAGTTGAGATGTCGAAAAAGTGCACGCCGTTGTGGCGCGAAGCACATTTGGAAGGCAAAATGTTAAAAACACTAGGGGTTCGGACCACTTTTGGAGGTTCAGATGTCGAAAAAGTGTCGAAAAAGTGCACGCCGTTGTGGCACGAAGCACATTCCGAAGTCAAAAGTGTAAAAAACTGAGGGTCTTGAGCCTTTTTTGATGTGAAGATGTCGAAAAAGTAGACACTGCTTAACTTAACTAACTTGACTCACTTAACTACCCTAACTTCGACGACAACAGCAACAGCAACAACAACAACAACGACAACAACAACAACAACCACAACAACTACAACTACAACAACTACAACTACAACTACAACCACAACTACACAACAACTACAACTTCAACTAGAACTACAACTACAACAACTACAACTACAACAGCAACAACAACAACAGCAACAACAACAACTACAACTACAACTACAACTACACAACAACTACAACTAGAACTACAACTACAACAACTACAGCTACAACAACAACTACTACTACTACTACTATTACTACTACTACTACAACAGCAACAGCAACAGCAACAACAACAACAACTACAACTACAACAACTACAACAACAACAACTACTACTACTACTACAACTACACTACACAACGACTACAACCACACAACAACTACAGCTACAACTACAACAACAACAACTACAACAACAACAACTACAACTACAACTACAAATACAACTACAACTACAACAACTACAGTTGCAGTACATCACACTACATCCAGCAGTTGTGTGTGAGGTGACCACTGCAACCATTGCAACCATTCCAGAAACACAACTCCAACCACCTTTCGGTCAATCAGTGGATTCGCTCTGCCATCCGTGATTCACAACAACCAACGTCTCCTATAGGTTTCCTATTCTGAAACTTCCGCCACCGCCTTGTGCGGTACTACTGGTAGGTAATTGATAGATTCTGATTGATGAGTGATAGATTCTGATACATGAGTGATAGATTCTGATAGATAAGTGATAGGTAATTGATAGATTCTGATACACGAGTGTTAGATTCTGATAGATAAGTGATAGGTAATTGATAGATTCTGATACATGAGTGTTAGATTCTGATAGGTAAGTGATAGGTAATTGATAGATTCTGATACATGAGTGTTAGATTCTGATAGATAAGTGATAGGTAATTGATAGATTCTGATAGATGAGTGATAGATTCTGATACATGAGTGTTAGATTCTGATAGATAAGTGATAGGTAATTGATAGATTCTGATACATGAGTGTTAGATTCTGATAGATAACTGATAGGTAATTGATAGATTCTGGTACATGAGTGTTAGATTCTGATAGATAACTGATAGGTAATTGATAGATTCTGGTACATGAGTGTTAGATTCTGATAGATAAGTGATAGGTAATTGATAGATTCTGATAGATGAGTGATAGATTCTGATAGATAAGTGATAGGTAATTGATAGATTCTGATAGATGAGTGATAGATTCTGATAGATAAGTGATAGGCAATTGTATTAATTGATAGATTCTGATAGATAATTGGTAGATTCTGATAGATAAGTGATAGGTAATTGATAGATTCTGATAGATGGGTGATAGATTCTGATAGATAAGTGATAGGTAATTGATAGATTCTGATAGATGAGTGATAGATTCTGATAGATAAGTGATAGGTAATTGTAGTAATTGATAGATTCTGATAGATGAGTGATAGATTCTGATAGATAAGTGATAGGTAATTGATAGATTCTGATAGATGAGTGATAGATTCTGATAGATAAGTGATAGGTAATTGTGTATTTCTGGTACATGAGTGTTTCGTTCTGATGATAAGTGATAGGT
>CAMXCT020003791.1:270969-398469 GCA_947184155.2 Cladocopium goreaui
GTTAGATTCTGATAGATAAGTGATAGGTAATTGATAGATTCTGATAGATGAGTGATAGATTCTGATAGATAAGTGATAGGTAATTGATAGATTCTGATACATGAGTGTTAGATTCTGATAGATAAGTGATAGGTAATTGATAGATTCTGATACATGAGTGTTAGATTCTGATAGATAAGTGATAGGTAATTGATAGATTCTGATACATGAGTGTTAGATTCTGATAGATAAGTGATAGGTAATTGATAGATTCTGGTACATGAGTGTTAGATTCTGATAGATAAGTGATAGGTAATTGATAGATTCTGATACATGAGTGTTAGATTCTGATAGATAAGTGATAGGTAATTGATAGATTCTGATACATGAGTGTTAGATTCTGATAGATAAGTGATAGGTAATTGATCGATTCTGATACATGAGTGTTAGATTCTGATAGATAAGTGATAGGTAATTGATAGATTCTGATAGATGAGTGTTAGATTCTGATAGATAAGTGATAGATTCTGATAGATAAGTGATAGGTAATTGATAGATTCTGATAGATGAGTGATAGCTTCTGTTACATGAGTGATAGATTCTGATAGATAAGTGATAGGTAATTGATCGATTCTGATAGAGCGTGCTAGATTCTGCTAGCTCGTGCTAGGTAATTGATAGATTCGCTAGATCACTTAGTGCTAGCTTCTGTGCGCCCCGTGCTCGGTCATGCTCGATTCTGGTACATGGAGTGTTTCGATTTGATAGATAAGTGATGGTAATTGATAGATTTGATAGATAAGTGATAGTAATTGATAGTTCTGATAGATGAGTGATAGATTCTGGTCGATGAGGATAGATTCTGAAGATAAGTGATAGTTAATTGATAGATTCTGATAGCATGAGTGTTAGATTCTGATAGATAAGTGATAGGTAATTGATAGATTCTGATACATGAGTGTTAGATTCTGATAGATAAGTGATAGGTAATTGATAGATTCTGATAGATGAGTGATAGATTCTGATAGATAAGTGATAGGTAATTGATAGATTCTGATACATGAGTGTTAGATTCTGATAGATAAGTGATAGGTAGTTGATAGATTCTGATACATGAGTGTTAGATTCTGATAGATAAGTGATAGGTAATTGATAGATTCTGATAGATGAGTGATAGCTTCTGATAGATAAGTGATAGGTAATTGATAGATTCTGATACATGAGTGTTAGATTCTGATAGATAAGTGATAGGTAATTGATAGATTCTGATAGATGAGTGTTAGATTCTGATAGATAAGTGATAGGTAATTGATAGATTCTGATAGATAAGTGATAGGTAATTGATAGATTCTGATAGATGAGTGATAGATTCTGATAGATGAGTGATAGATTCTGATAGATAAGTGATAGGTAATTGATAGATTCTGATAGATGAGTGATACATTCTGATAGATAAGTGATAGGTAATTGATAGATTCTGATACATGAGTGTTAGATTCTGATAGGTAAGTGATAGGTAATTGATAGATTCTGATACATGAGTGTTAGATTCTGATAGATAAGTGATAGGTAATTGATAGATTCTGATAGATGAGTGATAGATTCTGATATAGATAAGTACGATTCTGATAGATAAGTGATAGATTCTGATAGATAAGTGATAGATTCTGATAGATAAGTGATAGATTCTGATAGATAAGTGATAGGTAATTGATAGATTCTGATAGATGAGTGATAGATTCTGATACATGAGTGATAGATTCTGATAGATAAGTGATAGGTAATTGATAGATTCTGATAGATGAGTGATAGATTCTGATACATGAGTGATAGATTCTGATAGATAAGTGATAGGTAATTGATAGATTCTGATAGACTAGTGATAGATTCTGATACATGAGTGATAGATTCTGATAGATAAGTGATAGGTAATTGATAGATTCTGATAGATGAGTGATAGATAATTGATAGATTCTGATAGATGAGTGATAGATTCTGATAGATAAGTGATAGATTCTGATAGATAAGTGATAGATTCTGATAGACAAGTGATAGATTCTGATAGATAAGTGATAGATTCTGATAGATAAGTGATAGATTCTGATAGATAAGTGATAGGTAATTGATAGATTCTGATAGATGAGTGATAGATTCTGATACATGAGTGTTAGATTCTGATAGACAGGTGATAGGTAATTGCTGGATTCTGATAGATGAGTGATAGATTCTGATACATGAGTGTTAGATTCTGATAGATAAGTGATAGGTAATTGATAGATTCTGATAGGTGATAGGTTCTGATACATGAGTGATAGATTCTGATAGATAAGTGATAGGTAATTGATATATTCTGATAGATGAGTGATAGATTCTGATACATGAGTGATAGATTCTGATAGATAAGTGATAGGTAATTGATAGATTCTGATAGATGAGTGATAGATTCTGATACATGAGTGATAGATTCTGATAGATAAGTGATAGGTAATTTGATAGATTCTGATACATGAGTGATAGATTCTGATATGAGTCATCGCTTCTGATAGATAAGTGATAGGTAATTGGTAGATTCTGATAATTTTGTTGTGGGGGGGGGAGTGTTAGATTCGATAGATAAGTGATAGATGAGTGATAGATTCTGATACATGAGTGTTAGATTCTGATAGATAAGTGATAGGTAATTGATAGATTCTGATAGGTGATAGGTTCTGATACATGAGTGATAGATTCTGATAGATAAGTGATAGGTAATTGATATATTCTGATAGATGAGTGATAGATTCTGATACATGAGTGATAGATTCTGATAGATAAGTGATAGGTAATTGATAGATTCTGATAGATGAGTGATAGATTCTGATACATGAGTGATAGATTCTGATAGATAAGTGATAGGTAATTTGATAGATTCTGATACATGAGTGATAGATTCTGACAGATAAGTGATAGGTAATTGATAGATTCTGATACATGAGTGTTAGATTCTGATAGATAAGTGATAGGTAATCAATAGATTCTGATACATGAGTGTTAGATTCTGATAGATAAGTGATAGGTAATTGATAGATTCTGATAGATGAGTGATAGATTCTGATACATGAGTGATAGATTCTGATAGATAAGTGATAGGTAATTGATAGATTCTGATAGATGAGTGATAGATTCTGATACATGAGTGATAGATTCTGATAGATAAGTGATAGGTAATTGATAGATTCTGATAGACTAGTGATAGATTCTGATACATGAGTGATAGATTCTGATAGATAAGTGATAGGTAATTGATAGATTCTGATAGATGAGTGATAGATTCTGATACATGAGTGATAGATTCTGATAGATAAGTGATAGGTAGTTGATAGATTCTGATAGATGAGTGATAGATTCTGATACATGAGTGATAGATTCTGATAGATAAGTGATCGAAGGAAGTTTAGAAGTGAAACTTCCGACAATATGGACAGTTGAAAAGCAGAGGTGAAAAGAGTCAGAAGAGAGAAGATCAGAAGAAAGAAGATGCAGATGCGCGAAAAAGTAGGAAAGTCGCGATTCACTGTGTTTTTCCAATGATTTGTGGCTCCGGAGGGTCGAAAAGTAGGCTCGCTAAAGCGGCGGGTGCGGAGCCAGCTGGCCAGATGAGCGATGAAAACTTGCACGCCGTTGTGGCGCGAAGCACGTTTGAAAGTCAAAATGTACAAAACACACCATTGTCGGACCACTTTTGGAAGTTGCGATGTCGAAAAAGTGCACGCCGTTGTGGTGCGAAGCACATTTCGAAGTGAAAATGCACAAAACACACCAGGTTCGGACCACTTTTGGAAGTTGAGATGTCGAAAAAGTGCACGCCGTTGTGGCGCGAAGCACATTTTGCAGTCAAAATGTACAAAACACACCAGGTTCGGACCACTTTTGGAAGTTGAGATGTCGAAAAAGTGCACGCCGTTGTGGCGCGAAGCACATTTGGAAGGCAAAATGTTAAAAACACTAGGGGTTCGGACCACTTTTGGAGGTTCAGATGTCGAAAAAGTGTCGAAAAAGTGCACGCCGTTGTGGCACGAAGCACATTCCGAAGTCAAAAGTGTAAAAAACTGAGGGTCTTGAGCCTTTTTTGATGTGAAGATGTCGAAAAAGTAGACACTGCTTAACTTAACTAACTTGACTCACTTAACTACCCTAACTTCGACGACAACAGCAACAGCAACAACAACAACAACGACAACAACAACAACAACCACAACAACTACAACTACAACAACTACAACTACAACTACAACCACAACTACACAACAACTACAACTTCAACTAGAACTACAACTACAACAACTACAACTACAACAGCAACAACAACAACAGCAACAACAACAACTACAACTACAACTACAACTACACAACAACTACAACTAGAACTACAACTACAACAACTACAGCTACAACAACAACTACTACTACTACTACTATTACTACTACTACTACAACAGCAACAGCAACAGCAACAACAACAACAACTACAACTACAACAACTACAACAACAACAACTACTACTACTACTACAACTACACTACACAACGACTACAACCACACAACAACTACAGCTACAACTACAACAACAACAACTACAACAACAACAACTACAACTACAACTACAAATACAACTACAACTACAACAACTACAGTTGCAGTACATCACACTACATCCAGCAGTTGTGTGTGAGGTGACCACTGCAACCATTGCAACCATTCCAGAAACACAACTCCAACCACCTTTCGGTCAATCAGTGGATTCGCTCTGCCATCCGTGATTCACAACAACCAACGTCTCCTATAGGTTTCCTATTCTGAAACTTCCGCCACCGCCTTGTGCGGTACTACTGGTAGGTAATTGATAGATTCTGATTGATGAGTGATAGATTCTGATACATGAGTGATAGATTCTGATAGATAAGTGATAGGTAATTGATAGATTCTGATACACGAGTGTTAGATTCTGATAGATAAGTGATAGGTAATTGATAGATTCTGATACATGAGTGTTAGATTCTGATAGGTAAGTGATAGGTAATTGATAGATTCTGATACATGAGTGTTAGATTCTGATAGATAAGTGATAGGTAATTGATAGATTCTGATAGATGAGTGATAGATTCTGATAGATAAGTGATAGGTAATTGATAGATTCTGATACATGAGTGTTAGATTCTGATAGATAAGTGATAGGTAATTGATAGATTCTGATACATGAGTGTTAGATTCTGATAGATAAGTGATAGGTAATTGATAGATTCTGATACATGAGTGTTAGATTCTGATAGATAAGTGATAGGTAATTGATAGATTCTGGTACATGAGTGTTAGATTCTGATAGATAAGTGATAGGTAATTGATAGATTCTGATACATGAGTGTTAGATTCTGATAGATAAGTGATAGGTAATTGATAGATTCTGATACATGAGTGTTAGATTCTGATAGATAAGTGATAGGTAATTGATCGATTCTGATACATGAGTGTTAGATTCTGATAGATAAGTGATAGGTAATTGATAGATTCTGATAGATGAGTGTTAGATTCTGATAGATAAGTGATAGATTCTGATAGATAAGTGATAGGTAATTGATAGATTCTGATAGATGAGTGATAGCTTCATGAGTGATAGATTCTGATAGATAAGTGATAGGTAATTGATAGATTCTGATAGACTAGTGATAGATTCTGATACATGAGTGATAGATTCTGATAGATAAGTGATAGGTAATTGATAGATTCTGATAGATGAGTGATAGATAATTGATAGATTCTGATAGATGAGTGATAGATTCTGATAGATAAGTGATAGATTCTGATAGATAAGTGATAGATTCTGATAGACAAGTGATAGATTCTGATAGATAAGTGATAGATTCTGATAGATAAGTGATAGATTCTGATAGATAAGTGATAGGTAATTGATAGATTCTGATAGATGAGTGATAGATTCTGATACATGAGTGTTAGATTCTGATAGACAGGTGATAGGTAATTGCTGGATTCTGATAGATGAGTGATAGATTCTGATACATGAGTGTTAGATTCTGATAGATAAGTGATAGGTAATTGATAGATTCTGATAGGTGATAGGTTCTGATACATGAGTGATAGATTCTGATAGATAAGTGATAGGTAATTGATATATTCTGATAGATGAGTGATAGATTCTGATACATGAGTGATAGATTCTGATAGATAAGTGATAGGTAATTGATAGATTCTGATAGATGAGTGATAGATTCTGATACATGAGTGATAGATTCTGATAGATAAGTGATAGGTAATTTGATAGATTCTGATACATGAGTGATAGATTCTGACAGATAAGTGATAGGTAATTGATAGATTCTGATACATGAGTGTTAGATTCTGATAGATAAGTGATAGGTAATCAATAGATTCTGATACATGAGTGTTAGATTCTGATAGATAAGTGATAGGTAATTGATAGATTCTGATAGATGAGTGATAGATTCTGATACATGAGTGATAGATTCTGATAGATAAGTGATAGGTAATTGATAGATTCTGATAGATGAGTGATAGGTAATTGATAGATTATGATACATGAGGTTAGATTCTGATAGATTAAGTGATAGGTAATGATGTTCTGAGTTACATGAGTGAGAGATTCTGATCGATAAGTGATAGGTAATGATAGATTATGATAGATGAGTGATTAGATTTCTGATACATGAGTGATAGCTTCTGATAGAGACAGTGATAGAGGTAATTTGATAGATCGTAAATGAGTGAGAGATTCTGACAAGATAAGTGAAGGATGATTAGACTTGATAGTGAGGTTAGATTCTTGATAGATAAGTATAGGTAATACAATAGAGTCATGAACATGAGTGTTAGATTTGATAGATCAGTGAAGGTAATTGATAGATTCTGATAGAGAGTGATAGATTGATTTACAGAGTGATAGATCTGATAGATACGTGATAGGTAATGATAGATTCTTGATAGATGAGTGATAGATCTGATTAGAAAGTGATAGATTCTGATAGCAAGTGATAGGTAATTGATAGATTCTGATTGATGAGTGATAGATTCTGATACATGAGTGATAGATTCTGATAGATAAGTGATAGGTAATTGATAGATTCTGATAGATGAGTGATAGATTCTGATACATGAGTGATAGATTCTGATAGATAAGTGATCGAAGGAAGTTTAGAAGTGAAACTTCCGACAATATGGACAGTTGAAAAGCAGAGGTGAAAAGAGTCAGAAGAGAGAAGATCAGAAGAAAGAAGATGCAGATGCGCGAAAAAGTAGGAAAGTCGCGATTCACTGTGTTTTTCCAATGATTTGTGGCTCCGGAGGGTCGAAAAGTAGGCTCGCTAAAGCGGCGGGTGCGGAGCCAGCTGGCCAGATGAGAGATGAAAACTTGCACGCCGTTGTGGCGCGAAGCACGTTTGAAAGTCAAAATGTACAAAACACACCATTGTCGGACCACTTTTGGAAGTTGCGATGTCGAAAAAGTGCACGCCGTTGTGGTGCGAAGCACATTTCGAAGTGAAAATGCACAAAACACACCAGGTTCGGACCACTTTTGGAAGTTGAGATGTCGAAAAAGTGCACGCCGTTGTGGCGCGAAGCACATTTTGCAGTCAAAATGTACAAAACACACCAGGTTCGGACCACTTTTGGAAGTTGAGATGTCGAAAAAGTGCACGCCGTTGTGGCGCGAAGCACATTTGGAAGGCAAAATGTTAAAAACACTAGGGGTTCGGACCACTTTTGGAGGTTCAGATGTCGAAAAAGTGTCGAAAAAGTGCACGCCGTTGTGGCACGAAGCACATTCCGAAGTCAAAAGTGTAAAAAACTGAGGGTCTTGAGCCTTTTTTGATGTGAAGATGTCGAAAAAGTAGACACTGCTTAACTTAACTAACTTGACTCACTTAACTACCCTAACTTCGACGACAACAGCAACAGCAACAACAACAACAACGACAACAACAACAACAACCACAACAACTACAACTACAACAACTACAACTACAACTACAACCACAACTACACAACAACTACAACTTCAACTAGAACTACAACTACAACAACTACAACTACAACAGCAACAACAACAGCAACAACAACAACTACAACTACAACTACAACTACACAACAACTACAACTAGAACTACAACTACAACAACTACTACTACTACTACTACTACTATTACTACTACTACTACAACAGCAACAGCAACAGCAACAACAACAACAACTACAACTACAACAACTACAACAACAACTACTACTACTACTACAACTACACTACACAACGACTACAACCACACAACAACTACAGCTACAACTACAACAACAACAACAACTACAACAACAACTACAACTACAACTACAACTACAACTACAACTACAACAACTACAGTTGCAGTACATCACACTACATCCAGCAGTTGTGTGTGAGGTGACCACTGCAACCATTGCAACCATTCCAGAAACACAACTCCAATCACCTTTCGGTCAATCAGTGGATTCGCTCTGCCATCCGTGATTCACAACAACCAACGTCTCCTATAGGTTTCCTATTCTGAAACTTCCGCCACCGCCTTGTGCGGTACTACTGGTAGGTAATTGATAGATTCTGATTGATGAGTGATAGATTCTGATACATGAGTGATAGATTCTGATAGATAAGTGATAGGTGATAGTTCTGATACACGAGTGTTAGATTCTGATAGATAAGTGATAGGTAATTGATAGATTCTGATACATGAGTGTTAGATTCTGATAGGTAAGTGATAGGTAATTGATAGATTCTGATACATGAGTGTTAGATTCTGATAGATAAGTGATAGGTAATTGATAGATTCTGATAGATGAGTGATAGATTCTGATAGATAAGTGATAGGTAATTGATAGATTCTGATACATGAGTGTTAGATTCTGATAGATAAGTGATAGGTAATTGATAGATTCTGATACATGAGTGTTAGATTCTGATAGATAAGTGATAGGTAATTGATAGATTCTGATACATGAGTGTTAGATTCTGATAGATAAGTGATAGGTAATTGATAGATTCTGGTACATGAGTGTTAGATTCTGATAGATAAGTGATAGGTAATTGATAGATTCTGATACATGAGTGTTAGATTCTGATAGATAAGTGATAGGTAATTGATAGATTCTGATACATGAGTGTTAGATTCTGATAGATAAGTGATAGGTAATTGATCGATTCTGATACATGAGTGTTAGATTCTGATAGATAAGTGATAGGTAATTGATAGATTCTGATAGATGAGTGTTAGATTCTGATAGATAAGTGATAGATTCTGATAGATAAGTGATAGGTAATTGATAGATTCTGATAGATGAGTGATAGCTTCTGTTACATGAGTGATAGATTCTGATAGATAAGTGATAGGTAATTGATAGATTCTGATACATGAGTGTTAGATTCTGATAGATAAGTGATAGGTAATTGATAGATTCTGATACATGAGTGTTAGATTCTGATAGATAACTGATAGGTAATTGATAGATTCTGGTACATGAGTGTTAGATTCTGATAGATAACTGATAGGTAATTGATAGATTCTGGTACATGAGTGTTAGATTCTGATAGATAAGTGATAGGTAATTGATAGATTCTGATAGATGAGTGATAGATTCTGATAGATAAGTGATAGGTAATTGATAGATTCTGATAGATGAGTGATAGATTCTGATAGATAAGTGATAGGCAATTGTATTAATTGATAGATTCTGATAGATAATTGGTAGATTCTGATAGATAAGTGATAGGTAATTGATAGATTCTGATAGATGGGTGATAGATTCTGATAGATAAGTGATAGGTAATTGATAGATTCTGATAGATGAGTGATAGATTCTGATAGATAAGTGATAGGTAATTGTAGTAATTGATAGATTCTGATAGATGAGTGATAGATTCTGATAGATAAGTGATAGGTAATTGATAGATTCTGATAGATGAGTGATAGATTCTGATAGATAAGTGATAGGTAATTGATAGATTCTGACAGATGAGTGATAGATTCTGATAGATAAGTGATAGGTAATTGATAGATTCTGATAGGTGAGTGATAGATTCTGATAGATAAGTGATAGGTAATTGATAGATTATGATAGATGGGTGATAGATTCTGATAGATAAGTGATAGGTAATTGATAGATTCTGATAGATGAGTGATAGATTCTGATAGATAAGTGATAGGTAATTGATAGATTCTGATAGATGAGTGATAGATTCTGATAGATAAGTGATAGGTAATTGGTAGATTCTGATAGATGAGTGATAGATTCCGATACATGAGTGATAGATTCTGATAGATAAGTGATAGGTAATTGATAGATTCTGATAGATGAGTG
Source organism: Cladocopium goreaui (assembly GCA_947184155.2). Classification (NCBI taxonomy): domain Eukaryota; class Dinophyceae; order Suessiales; family Symbiodiniaceae; genus Cladocopium; species Cladocopium goreaui. The sequence continues at coordinate 281,344 of CAMXCT020003791.1, forward strand.
ATAGATTCTGATACATGAGTGATAGATTCTGATAGACAAGTGATAGGTAATTGATAGATTCTGATAGATGAGTGATAGATTCTGATAGATGAGTGATAGATTCTGATAGATAAGTGATAGGAAATTGATAGATTCTGATAGATGAGTGATAGATTCTGATAGATAAGTGATAGGTCATTGATAGATTCTGATAGATGAGTGATAGATTCTGATAGATAAGTGATAGGTAATTGATAGATTCTGATAGATGAGTGATAGATTCTGATAGATAAGTGATAGATTCTGATAGATAAGTACGATTCTGATAGATGAGTGATAGATTCTGATAGATAAGTGATAGATTCTGATAGATAAGTGATAGATTATGATAGATAAGTGATAGATTCTGATAGATAAGTGATAGATTCTGATAGATAAGTGATAGGTAATTGATAGATTCTGATAGATGAGTGATAGATTCTGATAGATAAGTGATAGGTAATTGATAGATTCTGATAGATGAGTGATGGATTCTGATAGATAAGTGATAGGTAATTGATAGATTCTGATAGATAAGTGATAGGTGATTTATAGATTCTGATAGATGAGTGATAGATTCTGATACATGAGTGATAGATTCTGATAGATAAGTGATAGATTCTGATAGACAAGTGATAGGTAATTGATAGATCCTGATAGATGAGTGATAGATTCTGATAGATAAGTGATAGGTAATTGATAGATTCTGATAGATGAGTGATAGATTCTGATAGATAAGTGATAGGTAATTGATAGATTCTGATACATGAGTGTTAGATTCTGATAGATAAGTGATAGGTAATTGATAGATTCTGATAGGTGAGTGATAGATTCTGATAGATAAGTGATAGGTAATTGATAGATTCTGATAGATGGGTGATAGATTCTGATAGATAAGTGATAGGTAATTGATAGATTCTGATAGATGAGTGATAGATAATTGATAGATTCTGATAGATGAGTGATAGATTCTGATACATGAGTGATAGATTCTGATAGATAAGTGATAGATTCTGATAGATAAGTGATAGATTCTGATAGATAAGTGATAGATTCTGATAGATAAGTGATAGATTCTGATAGATAAGTGATAGATTCTGATAGATAATTGATAGATTCTGATAGATGAGTGATAGATTCTGATAGATAAGTGATAGGTAATTGATAGATTCTGATAGATGAGTGATAGATTCTGATAGATAAGTGATAGGTAATTGATAGATTCTGATAGATGAGTGATAGATTCTGATAGATAAGTGATAGGTAATTGGTAGATTCTGATAGATGAGTGATAGATTCTGATACATGAGTGATAGATTCTGATAGATAAGTGATAGGTAATTGATAGATTCTGATAGATGAGTGATAGATTCTGATAGATGAGTGATAGATTCTGATAGATAAGTGATAGGTAATTGATAGATTCTGATAGATGGGTGATAGATTCTGATAGATAAGTGATAGGTAATTGATAGATTCTGATAGATGAGTGATAGATTCTGATAGATAAGTGATAGGTAATTGTAGTAATTGATAGATTCTGATAGATGAGTGATAGATTCTGATAGATAAGTGATAGGTAATTGATAGATTCTGATAGCTAAGTGATAGATTCTGATAGATAAGTGATAGGTAATTGATAGATTCTGATAGATGAGTGGTAGATTATGATAGATAAGTGATAGGTAATTGTAGTAATTGATAGATTCTGATAGATAATTGATAGATTCTGATAGATAAGTGATAGGTAATTGATAGATTCTGATAGATAAGTGATAGATTCTGATAGATAAGTGATAGGTAATTGGTATATTCTGATAGATAAGTGATAGATTCTGATAGATAAGTGATAGATAAGAGATAGATTCTGATAGAAACGTGATAGATAAGTGATAGATTCTGATAGATAAGTGATAGATTCTGATAGATAAGTGATAGATGAGTGATAGATTCTGATACATAAGTGATAGATAAGTGATAGATAAGTGATAGATAAGTGATAGATAAATGATAGATAAGTGATAGATAAGTGATAGATTTTGATAGATAAGTGATAGATTCTGATAGATAAGTGATAGATAAGTGACAGATTCTGATAGATAAGTGATAGATTCTGATAGATAAGTGGAATATAACTGATAGATTCTGATAAATAAGAGATAGATAAGTGATAGATTCTGATAGATAAGTGATAGATTTTGATTTCTCATAGATAAGTGATAGATAAGTGATAGATTCTGGTAGATAAGTGGTAGATTCTGATACATCAGTGATAGATAACTGATGGATTCTGATAAATCAGTGATAGATAAGTGATACGTACTGGTAAATAAGCGATAGATAAGTGATAGATTCTGATAGATAAGTGGTAGATAAGTGGTAGATTCTGATAGATAAGTGATAGAAAAGTGATAGATAAGTGATAGATAAGTGATAGATAAATGATAGATAAGTGATAGGTAAGTGATAGATGAGTGATCGATTCTGATAGATAAATGATAGATAAGTGATAGATTCGGATAGATAAGTGATAGATAAGTGATAGATTCTGATACATAAGTGATAGATAATTGATAGATTCTGGTAGATAAGTGATAGATAAGTGATAGATTCTGATGTGATAGATAAGTGATAGATTCTGATAGATAAGTGATAGATAAGTGATAGATTCTGATAGATAAGGGATAGATTCTGATAGATAAGTGATAGATAAGTGGTAGATAACTTATACATTCTGATAGATGATACGTGGTAGATGAGTGATAGATTCTGATAGATAAGGGATAGATTCTGATAGAAATGTGATAGATAAGTGATAGATAAGTGATAGATTCTGATACATAAGTGATAGATGAGTGATAGATTCTGGTAGATAAGTGATAGATAAGTGATAGATTCTGATAGATAAGTGATAGATTCTGATAGATAAGTGATAATTTTTGATAGATAAGCGATAGATTCTGATAGATAAGTGATATAGATAAGAGATAGATTCTGATAGACAAGTGATTGATAAGTGATAGATTCTGATAGATAAGTGATAGATAAGTGATAGATAAGTGATAGATAAGTGATAGATAAGTGATAGATAAGTGATAGATAAGTGATAGATTCGGATAGAAACGTGATAGATAAGTGATAGATGCTGATACATAAGTGATGGATTCTGATAGATAAGTGATAGATAAGTGATAAATCCTGATAGATAAGTGATAGATTTTGATTTCTGATAGATAAGTGATAGATAAGTGATCGATAAGTTATAGATAAGTGATAGATTCTGAAAGATCAGTGATGGATAAGTGATAGATTCGGATAGATAAGTGACAGATAAGTGATAGATTCTGATACATAAGTGATAGATTCTGATACATAAGTGATAGATTCTGATACATAAGTGATAGATTAGGATAGATAGCTGATAGATAAGTGATAGATTCTGATAGGTGAGTGATACATAAGTGATAGAATCTGATACATAAGTGATACATAAGTGATAGATTCTGGATAGATAAGTGATACATAAGTGATAGATTCTGATACATAAGTGATAGATTCTGATAGATAAGTGGTAGATAAGTGATAGATTCGGACAGACAAGTGATATATAAGTGATGGATTTTGGATAGATAAGTGATACATAAGTGATAGCTTCTGATACATAAGTGATAGATTCTGATACATAAGTGACAGATAAGTGATAGATAAGTGATAGATTCTGATACATAAATGATCGATTCTGATACATAAGTGATAGATAAGCGATAGTTTCTGATACATAAGTGATAGAGAAGTGATAGATTCTGATAGATAAGTGATAGATTCTGATAGATAAATGATAGGTTTTGATAGATAAGTGATAGATTCTGACAGATAAGTGATATAGATAAGTGATAGATTCTGATAGATAAGTGATAGATTCTGATACATAAGTGATAGGTTTTGATAGATAAGTGATAGATTCTGATAGATAAGTGATAGATAAGTGATAGATTCGGATAGATAAGTGATAGATAAGTGATAGATTCTGATACATAAGTGATAGATGAGTGATAGATTCTGGTAGATAAGTGATAGATAAGTGATAGATAAGTGATAGATAAGTGATAGATAAGTGATAGATAAGTGATAGATTCGGATAGATAAGTGATAGATTCTGGTAGATAAGTGATAGATTCTGATACATAAGTGATAGATAAGTGATAGATTCTGGTAGATAAGTGATAGATAAGTGATAGATAAGTGATAGATAAGTGATAGATAAGTGATAGATAAGTGATAGATTCGGATAGAAACGTGATAGATAAGTGATAGATTCTGATACATAAGTGATAGATAAGTGATAGATAAGTGATAGATTCGGATAGATAAGTGATAGATAAGTGATAGATTCTGATACATAAGTGATAGATAAGTGATAGATTCTGGTAGATAAGTGATAGATAAGTGATAGATTCTGATGTGATAGATAAGTGATAGATTCTGATAGATAAGTGATAGATAAGTGATAGATTCTGATACATACGTGATAGATAAGTGAAAAATTGTGGTAGATAAGTGATAGATAAGTGATTGATTCGGATAGATAAGTGATAGATAAGTGATAAATTCTGATACATAAGTGATAGATAAGTGATAGATTCTGATTGATATCAACACCTATCAACACTGATCAACATCGTGGAAGTGCTGCTATCACTGCTATCACTGCTATCAGTCGACGAGTCGACCGATACTGTGAGGCGCCCAGCCCCATGAGGTGCGTCCCAGAAAGCCATGTGAACGTAACACATGTGTTAACAACACTGTTCTATACAACATGAGTTAACAAACATGAAAAACAACCGTTCAGTATGTTTTTCTATATGTTTTTGTATATGTATTTCTCCGAGACATTCTGTTTTCAGGTCATGTAAGATCGTGTAAGTCATGGTGTGATAACTAATCTCTGTGTGCTAAATAGATCTAAATAGTGCGTTGCTTGAAATCTAACGAGCAATGATGGTGCGATCACAACGACGGAAAGGGTTTCATCCACGTGATGTTGTTGCAGGGCGGCGCCAAAGAGTTCTGCTCCAATTTCTCAAACAAGGCAACTTGGAAGCAGAATATCAAACTACGTCAAAATTTGTCAAAATCATAAAATTTCATAAATCATGAATCATCATGAATCATCATGAATCATATCAGATCACGTTGTCAAGAGGTTCACCAAGATGTCTACAGAAGTCGTTGAACGGTGATGACTCCATGACAAATCCAAGGTCGGATGATGCAGAGGCCATTTCACACCAGTTTGGCAGTGTCAATGAGATTCACAGAGGTTTATCTTGTTCATCTCGTTTATTTCACTCTTGTTTAATGTTCCTGTGGCTGTCCATTGCATATATATATATATTGCATTATATTATAACTATATTGCATATATGGGATATATATATATTTATATTGGATATGTATATGGAATATAATATATATAATATATGGTAAGAATATGATGATTAACGATAATTGTTCATAGGAAATTGGATCATCTCTGGGTTTCACACCATGATGACCCAAGAGGGTCATCCGTCGGATCCGGATCCGTTTCTCAGGTGATCTACCTTCGGAAGAACGTTGAGCACCTTCGCTTTGCAAAGCGTCGTTTAGAGGAGAAAGTTCAGGACGCTGGTTTTAAACGTGTCGGGACGGGCAGCCTGAGCTGGGCGATTTCTTCGGGAAATCATCACTGACTATGAAATGTTAAAGATGTTAAAGCCATCATCAAGAAAGCATACTAATAATGAAGTGCGGTTAATTTGCATTAACCATAATTATTTCTTACATCTCTTTGGTTTCTTGATATTGTAACCATGATCTCTCGCCAGTGGAACCCCAAGAGCCCATATCTCATCAATATAATCATCATCATCATCATCATCATCATATCTGATCCTATCTGATCCTATCTGATGTTTGATGTTTGATGATGATTATTTGTGATATCTGATCCATTGGATGTTTGATGAATATTCGGGATATTCGTCCATTTTTGGTCAAAAAACCAAGAGTTCCCGAGACTGTCTCTGCGCTGCAGGAACTCGAACTGCGCTGCGATGCCTTGGAACAACGCAAGCAGCAGCTGGGATGCCCAGGTGCCGAAAATGGTGAGCCAATGAACCAATTCCCCAAGAGCCCAGAAATGGTGCCCAATTTCCATGACATTTCCACCTGAAAACGGAGACTTGACCTGATCAAGCTGATCAACGCCAAACCTGAAAACGGAACGCTAAACTCGCGGAGTTTGAGGTATAAACTCCTCTATGAACAGGCTTTACGGGATCAGTCCGGATCTCAAATCTCTAAAATCTCGCAGTTTGTTCAGAGCGAGGGACATGCAGGGACTCCACCTGGATATGCTTCACCTGTTTCCTGACTCCAGAAAAATCATCAGTATGCAACGTGTCATTTTTCCTAGTTCCAGTCGGTTTGCAAGAGTCATCAATAGTAAATATATGAAATAATCCAATAAAACACAATACAATGCAATATGATATATAGTACGTATAATAATATAATACAATATAACACAATGTAATATAGTATAATATAGTGATCATTTCATACAATGTTGCAATACAACATAATATGATAACATGTACTATATACATATTATAATGTATTTTTACTGATATCAACATATCAACATTGTAGCAGAGCTGTTCAGTTTTCTGGAGTGTCAGGGCTGGTGGCGGTGGTCTGGAGATCAGCAGTCTGCATCAGCAGTTGAGTGCGATTTCCCTCCTGAAGGACAGCATCACATTGACATCAACAAATTGAACTTTGATCACATCAACAAATTGTCCATTGGAGACAACACGTTTTCACAAACTGAGATCACCTTGTGATCAACGCTCTTAGGCTTCGCGCACCTTGCAGAAACACGGATTTCTCTCTGCAACTTGAGACACTTTGAGCATCGTGCGAAGCTGCAGCGTTTGTGCTTTCCGCTGCTTTTGATGTGCAGCTTGGAACGGCTGGAACGGCTGGAAGGGTCTTCAGGGTAGTTCTGGGGATCGCAATGGCCATCCAGATGTCGCCTTATTTGATGTCGGCGTTTCAGGCAAAGTCTCCCGCAAAAGACTCTGCAATGGACACCCTGACAGAAAAGTCAGACAACTCGGGAAAGACGCAGCAGCCAATTTCTCGTGGTCCCCAAGCAGAAAAGCTTCCTTTGCCGGGCTTTGTAAAGCGGGAGCTTCACGAACAGGGCAGATGTGAACCGTGCCTCTTCAAGTACAACGCGGGGTGCTGGTATGGCGATGAGTGTCGCTACTGCCATTTGTGCACTCAAGAACAAGTACGAAGGAAGCAGAGCCGAAGATTCTACCAGGAAAGGGCTCTCCGAAAGGAAAAGAAACTTAACCAAGCACAAGGAGCACCTTCAATGTGTTTTCACATGGTTTGCAATGTTGGATTCTGAATCAGCAATGGTTCTTTATCTAAAAATGCATGACGCCTCATGATCAAATAGCCAAACATGCAACCTAACTGGACCTAACTCTTCACAGCTCTCAATTTGTTCTTGGAGGTTGTGTGGTCTTCATCCATGTACATATATTTGTCATGAATTCCATATATTCCATGGATCAATTTCCGAGATGCATCAGAGACAGCCTGAAAAACTATGTATAACATTGTATAACTAGGTCATTAATTTCAGTGCAGTCAAGTTCAGTCACTGGTTGATTTTCCTGTGCGCGCAGGACCAGGCATTCAAAGCAACTTCAAAGTGTGGCTATGAAATTCCTATAGATGTGATCTCCGAGACTGCATCCCAACCTTCGTTTTCGACTCAGAACTCAGAACCATAATTCTTATAGATATTCTTATCCATTGCTGCAAGTGTGCACAAGGTTTTTTGTGGACTAGACTTTGATGCTCAGTGTAAAGGACGCTTGCAAACTATGCGCGACAAATGTGTTGTCAGATGCTGTCCTGCTTTGCAGGTCTGAAGTGTGTGTGGCATGTCACAGTGTGTGACTGCCAAGGATTTGCACCGAACCATGATCATGATCTTGGTACGATTGCTTGGGATATCTTGGGATTAATTTGAGCTATTTGGGATCAATGGGTATGCTCGCAGTTGTTTTCTGGTCCAAAATGGTATAGAAACTGTTACTTGATCCCAAAGTTGCCATTGGGAGGCAGGCGCCACTTCAAATCAGTTAAAGGGCCTGGATGAATCGATCTGGGAGGTCAAAACGCGGCAGGCAAACTTTTGTTTCATGACTTCAATGTGATGTGTGTTTGTCAAGTGTTTCAAGTGGGGAAAGATGTATGATGTAATGAATTATTATGTTTGATGTGATGTGTGTGAGATTATGCAAGCCTGACGTGTGCCATGCTCAGTTTCACATAGTTTCACCTGCGTCGTGTTCGACGCATGGATTTGGCGGTGCCATTTTCCAAACAAAATCTGCCGGTGCATGACCATGGCAATGGAGCCATTTGGATCCATTTGGCTTCACACTCTGGAATGGGATAAAGCTGGCTTCAGGCATGCCCAAAAGATGCCAAAATACATTGATGTACAGAAGACACATTGATGTCTCCATGACAAAGGGACATGTGTTCATAGACCCTCAGCAGAATCCTCTGTCACATTTACTTTCAAGTTCTGCTCCTATGAAAAGTACCAAGAAGTGCTGTGTAATCCACGAGCAAAAGAGGCGCCGCGTGCTAGCTGTTTGCGGATGTTTGCGGCAGAAGATGTCATGTGACATCGTGTGACAATTGTTTAGAGGCAGCATTGGAAACTGAGAACCAGTGGGTCTGGAAATATCTGGAAATGATAGTGAGGCACATGAGGCACAGAATGCAGAGCACTTTTCTTTGGTTCGTTTTGGATCAATTTGTGTGATGTGCCTTGTTTTGGTCACTTTTATTTGTTTTGATTTCGCTGATTGGTGATGTCTCTTCTTTTTTTTCTGCCATTTGTTCAAAGATGTTCAAAGCCTTTGACGTGGTGTCCTTGACTTTTACAATACGGATTGCACATTGTAAGCCCGTAAATTTCTGCATGTGTGCAGCAAAGACCACCCATTCTTTTTTGGCTTGATGTGATTTTACGTCAAGGGTCCGAAGATTCCGAAGTAGTGGCTGCCTCTAAGCCTCCGACCTCTACGAATTTAGAGGTCTTGAAGTGGTTGCGAGTGGGATTCGCAATGGCCAGCCCTCAGATGTCGCGGGTTTTGATGTCTTTGGCATTCCACAGAAAGCGTTGTGGCCATGACTCAGAGATTGACACTGCGACAGAGAACTCAGACAACTCAGGGAAGATGCAGCCAACTAGTGCACCTTCGGTGGAAAAGATGCCTTTGCCGGGCTTTGTAAAGCGGGAGCTTCACAAGCAGGGCAGATGTGAACCTTGTGTCTACAACAACAAAGGAACGGGGTGCTGGTATGGCGATGAGTGTCGCTACTGCCATTTTTGCACTCCAGAACAAGTGCGAAAGAATCAGAGTCGAAGATTCTACATGGAAAGGGCTCTCCGAAAGGAGAAGAAGTTTGACCAAGGACAAGGAGCAGCTTTATGCATGGATATTGAATATGCATGGTATGAGCAGAAGAGAGTCGAAGAGCTTGTGCAGTCTTCTTACATGTATACGAATCGATAGAACTGATGCAATTGTTAATTGTTGTGTGATTGTTGCATCAGAGAGCCTGAAGTTCCTTTTTAGCCCACAAATGTCCTCGTTGCAAAAGTGGTAGCATCCAGCCGTACCTCAAATGATTCACTGGAAGTTTGTGAGACAGATCAGCCAGGTTACGCATTCGTTATCATTCGTTCCTGTAAGCGCAGGACAAGACATTGAAAGCAATTCAGTACTGCGGCTATGAAGAAGAACATGATCTCTGAGACCATGGCCAGCCTACTGTTTTTGACTCAGAGAGATCATTCTGCAGGGGATCAATGCGACTGAATAGCTGCTGAATAGCTTGTGTCAGACTGTTTTTCTAGACTCCGTCACGGAGAGCGAGAGAGCTTTGATGATCTTTGCTGCACAGTTGGGAGACAGTATCCAGATTCAGGAAGAATGTTCTGTCAGATTCCAATACATTCCAATTTGCTTCATCTTGTGTGATCTATGAACGTATGCAATTGACATTTTATGCATAATATGTCATGATATGTCATGATACATAACCATATGCCATATGCATGTCTGTCACAGCGTGTGACTGCCAGGATCTGCCAAGATTTAGACTGAGCCTGCGCGAGCTTGAAATGCTTGGAATTGCTTGGGATATCTTGGGATCAATGTGACTCGATCCCAAGTTTGTCATTTGGGGCGGGTGTCCCAAGACCAATGAAACTATTTGGATGAGGCAGACAAACAACATGATCGACATTGTTGTACCAACTTGATGCAGTTGATATTTCTAGGATTTTCTAGGTATTAGAAGCTGTCGCAAGCATGGAGTCTATGGATGTTTATGGTATGTCTATACGGTTGTCTTCGCAGTGTTTGAATATGTTCAAATCGTTTTTGAGGAAATGCGGTAAACTCATGATGCAATGCCTCGCTCTGCCCGGATTTGATGGCGAGTTTTGACAACAGAAACCCGCAGCAGCGAGGGAGCCTTCTCGCTCCGTTTCACGCTCTACCAAACTGGCTTCAAACAACCGTGTCCCGCGAAAAAGATGGTGAAACATTGTGAAACATCTTGGAAATAGGATGAAATAGGATCTGATATGATCAAGTTGAAGATGTCTCACAATTGCTGGAAAACCAAGACGTTGAAGCCGCCAACAGGAGTCTTGTCTTGTGTTTGTTTGCAACACTTGAGCAGCATGGTCTTCCAAAATAATTGCAGGCACATTAACGCAGTGCCAGTTTCTGGTTGGCTTTACCCTTTTGATTGTGAAAGGTCGTTGATGGAGCATGTGTTTGTTTATCCAATTGCAGTGCTGCAGCAAGACACATTGATGTCTCCATGACAAAGGGACATGTGTTCATAGACCCTCAGCAGAATCCTTTAATCACATTTACTTTCAAGTTCTGCTCCTATGAAAAGTACCAAGAAGCACCGTGTGATGCACGAGAAAAAGAGGCGCCGCGTGCTACGATTGGTTGGAAGCTGTTTGCGGATGTTTGCGGCAGAAGATGTCATGTGACATCGTGTGACAATTGTTTAGAGGCAGCATTGGAACTGAGAACCAGTGGGTCTGGAACTATCTGGAAATGATAGTGAGGCACATGAGGCACAGAATGCAGAGCACTTTTCTTTGGTTCGTTTTGGATCAATTTGTGTGATGTGCCTTGTTTTGGTCACTTTTATTTGTTTTGATTTCGCTGATTGGTGATGTCTCTTCTTTTTTTTCTGCCATTTGTTCAAAGATGTTCAAAGCCTTTGACGTGGTGTCCTTGACTTTTACAATACGGATTGCACATTGTAAGCCCGTGAATTTCTGCATGTGTGCAGCAAAGACCACCCATTTTTTTTTTGGCTTGATGTGATTTTACGTCAAGGGTACGAAGATTCCGAAGTAGTGGCTGCCTCTAAGCCTCCGACCTCTACGAATTTAGAGGTCTTAAGTGGTTGCGAGTGGGATTCGCAATGGCCAGCCCTCAGATGTCGCGGGTTTTGATGTCTTTGGCATTCCACAGAAAGCGTTGTGGCCATGACTCGGAGATTGACACTGCGACAGAGAACTCAGACAACTCAGGGAAGATGCAGCCAACTAGTGCACCTTCGGTGGAAAAGATGCCTTTGCCGGGCTTTGTAAAGCGGGAGCTTCACAAGCAGGGCAGATGTGAACCTTGTGTCTACAACAACAAAGGAACGGGGTGCTGGTATGGCGATGAGTGTCGCTACTGCCATTTTTGCACTCCAGAACAAGTGCGAAAGAATCAGAGTCGAAGATTCTACATGGAAAGGGCTCTCCGAAAGGAGAAGAAGTTTGACCAAGGACAAGGAGCAGCTTCATGCATGGATGTTGAATATGCATGGATGGTATAAGCAGAAGAGAGTCGAAGAGCTTGTGCAGTCTTCTTACATGTACACGAATCGATAGAACTGATGCAATTGTTGTGTGATTGTTGCATCAGAGAGCCTGAAGTTCCTTTTTAGCCCACAAGTGTCCTCGTTGCAAAAGTGGTAGCATCCAGCCGTACCTCAAATGATTCACTGGAAGTTTGTGAGACAGATCAGCCAGGTTACGCATTCGTTATCATTCGTTCCTGTAAGCGCAGGACAAGACATTGAAAGCAATTCAGTACTGCGGCTATGAAGAAGAACATGATCTCTGAGACCGGGGCCAGCCTACTGTCTTTGACTCAGAGAGATCATTCTGCAGGGGATCAATGCGACTGAATAGCTGCTGAATAGCTTGTGTCAGACTGTTTTTCTAGACTCCGTCACGGAGAGCGAGAGAGCTTTGATGATCTTTGCTGCACAGTTGGGAGACAGTATCCAGATTCAGGAAGAATGTTCTGTCAGATTCCAATACATTCCAATTTGCCTCATCTTGTGTGATCTATGAACGTATGCAATTGACATATTGACATTTTATGCATAATATGTCATGATATGTCATGATACATAACCATATGCCATATGCATGTCTGTCACAGCGTGTGACTGCCAGGATCTGCCAAGATTTAGACTGAGCCTGCGCGAGCTTGAAATGCTTGGAATTGCTTGGGATATCTTGGGATATCTTGGGATATCTTGGGATCAGCGGATCAGATGGTGGATGAAATTCAGGCACTGCTTTGATGTTTTGACGGTTTTGACGTTTTTGGTTCTGTGCGAGTCTGAATCCCCAGGGGCGGGCGTCCCTGTACCGGAAAGGGCTGCGATGGGGTCAATCTGGAGGCTGTATAGTAGCGTAGCACAAACGACTAGTGATGACTCAGTGATGACCTTGGTGAATGAGTTGTTTTCAGCTGTTTCTTTCGCAACTTGTGCATGATTGTGCTGCGTGATCTTGTGCCTCTGACGCACTGTTTGTGCGATGTGCGCTTATGCGTCGATCTGGCAGTACCATGCAGTACCTCGATTGTTACCATCACAGCTGCTCTGTGCGTCCATGACCACTGGCTGTCACTAGTTCCTTTCCGTGCATTTTTTAAGAACTGGCTTCGACCACAGATCATGCCAGAGATTGCCCATGTCAATGTTGTACAGACTTTTTCAGGAGCGGATCTCCCCATCTCGGCAGCACTTGAAACACGATCTACCCGACTGACTTCAAGCTTTTTATCGCACGAACTTGCATGTGTGGCAATTCGACATACGTATATGGTACTGTGTGGTTTGCCTTGTGGTTTGCTAGGACCGGTCAGAAGAGTTAGTCTGATGTGTAGCAAGTTCTGCTGATATAGTCTTCACATGTCTTCACATGTTCGGCCAAAGTCGGAACATCATGTGGCAATGTGATTGTCGCACTGCGGCCATGGCCAAGAGATGGTAATTTCACAAAAGTGGTGCCTTGTGACTGCTGCAGTTGTGCAGTTCACAGCAGTTGACAGCAGTTGACAGCAGTTGACAGCAGTTGACAGCAGTTGACAGCTGACATGTATGTCATTTCGCTCTAGGACGCCTTGAACCAAGAAAACATGGCTGGTATCTAAGAACTGTCGAAGATCCCTAACTGTGACAATTTGACAATGACCACCGGTGACCAACGCCTGGGATTAATGGCTATCATTTGGGTATGATTTGGGAATATCAATGTAATATTTATAAGTAATATATTGCAATATTTGCTTAATCTGAGATCTGAACGTTGGGAACATTGGTAGCTGGTACTAAGGAGTTGTCCAGACGCCTTGAAGAGGTCGAAACACATCCCGAGGCCCTTTTTGAACTGGTGAAAACATGAGCAAAGAGCATGAGATGCGTAGAGAGATTGACTTAAACAGATTCTGTAAATTTCTGTAAAATGTCTTGTAAACGACAATTAATGACAATGAGTTAGTTCTGAAAACTGCTACCCCAAGCCATATTCGGGCACAAAGTGAAGCGGCGAAGCGTGCTCTTGTCTCAAACTTCAGATGGGTTTGCGTCAATTCACAGGATCCTGCTGACGATGGTAATGAAAGCACTTCTTGAAAAGACATTCGTCATGTCATGCCATGTCATCATTCGGTGTATGGTCTTGTGCGAATTGGGCCAGGCTGTTGTCTCGCAGGTTCGACGCTTAGCTTCACCAAGTATTACATCATATTACAATCATATTACATCATGATCATGACATCATCATGATCATGAAATATCATGAATGACATCATCACATGTGATGTCGACGTCGAGGGTCCCAGGGTTTCCCATGGGGAACCCCGGGAAACTCGCCTTCGCCAGGTGTGCGTCATTTGCATGGAGAACTTAGCGAACCTCGTGGTCATGCCCTGTAAACATCTCGCCATTTGTTCGCCACAGCCCCAGTGGCCCAGCGAAATGCAGCCGATAGGGAACTGCAACGCTGCAATGGAAGGGGTAACTTTGTGGATCTTGAGGTTTTGCGGCCTGGGAGACCTTGTGGAATGTCCAATATGTCGCTCGCAGCAAGTTGTGCCGGGTGGGCTGTGGGATGTTTCTGTACTGGCTTTGAGCCTAGCTTTGCCATATCCCAACTTCAGTCAGCTTGTATTACCATGCAGACCATGCAGGTAAAGTCAGCAGCCCACTTTTCAGTTGAAAACATTCGGACCTCAACTTGTGACACTTCAGTTTTCTCTACCATACTGAATTGCCAATTCGTTAAAGCTGCGGGGGTTCAAGTCTAAGCAGATGGTAGGTGGATGGACGTACAGTATAGATCGATCAAAGTTGTACTTGAAGACCATGGTAAACAACCAAAAGGGTCAAAATATATTAGGCGTTTGAAGATCCAGGTATATTTGGAATGTTTGAAGAATACCCACGTTCCATGCTGAGAGACACGGAAAACTGGTACCAGATACTGGGTATGAAAATGTATGGAATACTATGTCAGACTATCACCCTACCACCCCCAGTTGGAACACTTGCAGCTGGTACGGCTGGTACAAGGTCGGACCAAAGTTGCCGATGTGATGCAAATTTTCACACCGTGATTCACTGCCGACCTAGCCAACCTAGCCAAGCTGTGCTCAAAGTTGCTCAAATGCCTTTCGTAGTGCATCCTTGACTTTGAATGTTGAGAAAAGCGGTGCAGGGTTGTGGACTTTCAGGGTGTAACATGATCCAGAAATGAATAGGATGCGGTCATGTTAAGCAACTGCTTTACATTGCTTTACCATGTCTTTGTGCAACACACTGTCTTTGGGTTCAAAAAGCTGAATTCAAGCAATGACAGTAGCTTGATGGAAGAAGAATGAAGAGACCTTCTAGCACAGCCATTGCTTTGGCACATGTTGCAGATATTTGCAGATGACTTTAAGATACTTTAAGATACTTTCTAACATGTTCCAACAGATGTTTCTTCAAAGGGTTCTGAAAGTCCCACAGAAAACTTACAGTCTCTTGCTCCTTGTTTTGCTCATGTGATCGCAATTTTCGAGTCATGGAGAAGCAAACCTCGGAAGACACTGAAGAGGCACTAAATTTCAAAAGCTGTCACTTTGAGCAGGTTTGAGCAGTGTGCGTTCTGTGTGAGAATTCATGTAATTCATGTGAGTTGCAACATCTTGCCAATATCTTGCAATGAGGAAGCTGAGGAACTTGAAGCTGCAGACAAAGAATCGAAGCTGCCGGCATCAAAACGAGAAAAGGAGGAACTCAAAGGCAAGGAGGTCAGCAGCTCAAGTCTGCAGACCCTCAAAATGTTTGCCTATGACATCCTATGACTCTATGACCGGAATGGTACATTCTGGTACATGTTTCATACTGTAAAGAAACAAAGCAGATGAGACGCTTGAGTCAGACAGCCGGCAGCTTCATAGAATCGTCTATCTTCTCAACTGGTGTGTGAGGCCTATGATCGAGGAGATTATGAAGAAGCTGTCAAAAACTGGATGGCATCATTGCGTTCGGTGAAATATTTGCTGGACAAGAAGCTGTCGCTCGCTTTGCAGACAGATACCCAGATTACCCAGGCCATCCCAAGTCGAAGAGATCGAACAGATCAATTATCTCGCCAGGTATGCCCACAATGCTGAACATCAAAAGCAAGTTGAGCAGCCTAGCTGAAGTTTGCCACGGTTTTTATGTGTTTGCTAAACAGTTGCTCAGTCTAGATAACTCCGCTCATGGCTACCCATCTCTATCCTGGTGGAATCTCTTTATGAAGGTTGTCCACGGCAAAGAGGTTCAAGGATGGCATTTGGAATGCTAAATCAGTCCAAAGTATTCCAAAGTCACTTGCACTTGTCCAAGGAATATGGCTCTTGGCTTAGTTGCAAAAGCTGAACTTCGAATCTTTGTGTCATTCTTTTTGTTGAACTTTCACAGCTTGACATTTCATGAATCGCTCCAGACCGAGGACCTCAGGTTTAATTTGAACCTGGCACAGGCTCATATCAAGCTGCGTGATTTCAGCAAAGCCATTGACTCCAAGCTGCAAACAAGCGCAAACCACAGATAGAGAATTCTTTGTGAGCAAAATCAAGAGAAAATTGAGCCGGTAGAAAGAAAGAATCAGGTGAATGTCAACGGAGAAAAAACCGGCAATGTGAGCAATAAAAGAAAAACCCACAAATTGAATAACTTGAGGAGGAAACTTCCGACCCTCTGAATTCTATCCATTTCTATCCCATACCATCGATGTATGATTCGATGACCCTTATCCAGCCCTTTATCCCAAAATCCCACACAATGTGGGCGTTGCCAAAATTTGTCATATACCTGCACACTCGAAAAAGTTTCAAAAGCACAAACAATGTGTTTTCGACAGATTTTTGCTTTTCGAGCACATTATCTCCAAATGAGCATTGTACCAATCTTGGATACTCTTAGCATTTTTACACTGTGCACTTTCAAATTCTAAGCACATTTTTCCTGGGAAATAGGCATATCCAGATATATATAATATATTTAATATATTATGATATTATGATTATTATCTGTGTAAATTGTCCCATTACATGCGTGTAACACCTTGTAAAGCAACATGAAGTTAGCAAATGTTGGCACTATGTTCCATATATGTCCCACAGCTGTCAACGCCTCAGGAGTTTGCTGATAATGCTTTGAGAAGGGATCCCTCAAGCAGCAAGGCGCCTTGAAATGGCAATTCCAGGGGGATGATCGGATGATCCTAAGTGAAATATTCAGACCGCTTAGCACAGATGCATCAGAAATGCACAGATTTGTAGATTTACCCTCTGGTTATTTAACATAGCCATGGAAAATGGCCCATTTATAGATGGTTTACCTATTAAAAATGGTGATTTTCCATAGCTATGTTAAATAACCAGATGGTATATAAGATCTCTAAGAAACCATCAGCCGATGGACAAGAACTTGAGGAAAGGCACGTGTTCGCCACTGTCAAAACAGTAAACTCGCAGTTTGCCAGGGGCCAGGCAACATTCGAATTGTTGCACGATTGTACACTAGCCAAACGAATGGATTTTTGAAACACAACATTTTTCACGTGTGTTTTCTGTTGCTATTGCAAAGCCATTATGAAAATGGTGTTGAAAATGCAATGAGGAGCACTGAATGTTGGAGACTGTTGATGATGGCTTATGATGGATTTATGACCAAAACTATGATCAATTCATAACGGATTTGTGTTTACCTGGAAATTGTGCCTCTCACAGTCATTTGGATTTTTTTCGGTACAGGCGCTCTATCGGAAATCTGTGGCTCTTTTCGAGACCATGGACTATTCACAGGCACGAGACTTAGCACTTACGCAGAAATGCCCGGGACCCTGATGAACACCAAAATGGGTGGAAAATAGATGTTAATCCATTTGAAACCATATTACACCATGTTAATCCTAGCAAAATGTTAACATATTCCACAGCTTTTGAGCCCCTAAACAACGGTAACCCCTGGTCGCTTGTTCCAACTTTCTCGGCTCAAGGCAGCCCAACAGCTGCAGAAACTGCTGGACCTGGACCCTGATAATCTCGCTGCAAAGGCAACGGGGCTAACGGTGGCAATGCTGCGAAAACCAGAACGGCAATCTGGGGAGAAGTTGTTGTTTTTCTGATGGCAATCTGGGCAATCTGGGCAATCTGGGCACTAATTCCGAGATTTCTTTGGATGTCGAAGTTTCTTTTTGATGTAGCAAACTGCTGAAAATCGGTCCGAAAAGGGAGAAGAAATTCGGAATCCAGTCGATTTCATCGAGGCATGGGTTAAATATGTTCGGTTATGTTATTTATGTTTTCGGTTATATGTTATCTGGAATGTGGCCAGTAATCGGTGCTCTGAGATCAGTGATCAGTAGACTCAGTAGACAGAACAAACACAAAAATCCACAATTCAGAAATATTCAGAATCGTGCACAGCTTGACACTTTCCTACCTCGAAGTGGACTTGGATGTTCTAGGATCCCATTTGTATCCCAATGTATGACTCACATCAGTCATACATCAGTCATACAACCTGTAACAATGTCCATTTTTCGGTCAGGATCTCCACAATGCCATAGTGATCCAACTCGAGTGTTGATGATGTTGATGTGTGTTGGCCAGGATCTCTTACAAAAGGCCAAGCGCGCCTTAGCAGCATCTCATAGATTCTCATAGCAAAACCAGCATATCTCTGTCAGATTTCTGTCAGATTTTTCACATCCAGGAAACGAGGCTAGAGGAGAGCTGCGCCGGAAGCTCAGAGCCATCGTGAAATGAGCATGTCACAATATGTCACATGAAGTATTTCCCTAGGGGTTTATGTGTATGAACTTCAGGTATTCATTGAAATTCATAATATGTTTTACTTTGTTTTGGTATTTGGTAGCATTTCTTGTTTCCTTGTTGGACCTTGCTGACAATAGATGGACAAAGGATCTATCATGATGAATCACGTCATGACCTACAGAATAGCCGGCCAAAAGGCGCCTTAAAACGTTCCAAGATGTTCCAAGGAGCAAGGCGAATGTCGCAAAGGATCTTCGGCACACCGGGCAGACAGGCGTTCATCATCGTTCATCATCGTTCATCATCGTTCATCCATTGTTTCACTGAGCCAAGTGCTACCGTTGTTCGGTAGACCAGGTCATGGTGAAGCGAGATGAAGCGAGCAAGATGTGTGGATGATATCACCACTATCCACAGTTCCAATTACCTGATCTTGAATATTGACAACATTTGACAACATTTGACAACATTTGACAACATTTGACAACATTTGACAACATTTGACAACATTTGACAACATTTGACAATACTGCTGAAAACTATAAATACGTTGAAAATTCTTGTTCGGCAATGGAAGAAAAAAGAGGTCCGGGCATGCAAGTCCACTGAAAATTTGGTCGATCAAAATCTTGGCAAGGCGGATGCCGGCATCTTCAGCAATATCGTGGGAAGAATACGGTGTCTTGTCATATCTTAGCGCAACATGATGAGACTTGGGGGCGCAAAGATGGCGGCAATGTACGATGCGACATGCCACTGGTATTTTTTTAATGTCTAGATTCGAAATATCAGTCGTGCTTTCTGTCTGGGAAATACTTCAAATTTGATTGCTGGGTTTCCTTTTGCTGTAGCTGCAAGCATTGCAAGCAGTTTACAGCTACGGGTGAGTCCATGTCGTGGGTCCTTGAAGCAAGTTGGGTAACATTTTAAAGCTTTGAGACACCGTCAGAGTTTCGATATGTTTCGATCTAGCGTGAGCACGATAGGCAGCAACTCATATTTTTGCTGGGTGCGATTGCATGCCCAACAAATCCAACAATTCTCCACGGCGCGAGGCAAATTTGCTGCCGCCGGGCAAACGCAAGGCAGGACTAGTCGTGACTCGTCGTGACTAGTGACAGAGTTTCACCGTGAGGATCTCAGCCGGGCAACATCAGCATACAGAGTCTACATAGACTCTACATAGGGTCTACATCCTGACCAGCTGAGGTCACAGGTCACATAGATTCACATAGATTCACATAGACCATAGACCATACGCGTCCATAGGCCTCAAACTCCTGTGCAACAAGAAAAAGTGGCTTTTGCACATGCAGAAGCTTTGATGACTGTGCCAGAATTTGCCAGAATGTTTCTGATATTGCAGTGTTTGCAGTCGATGTGGATCGATGGTTCGATGATGCTGTGTAGGTTCAAGTCACAACTCTCTGACTTTACTAATTCGGGTAGCGAACCCACAGTCTGGGGCCATGCCTCGACTGGCGGCAATGCTAGCAGTGGGACAACTCTTCCTTTCGCTCGCATTTGCTGCCGAAAATGGATGCGTTGCTCCAGTATTGCTGCAGAGACAGCAATCATTGTTCCTTGGATTCCTTGGGTTTGAATCAAAGCATCGTTTTTGGATGGGGCTGCACTCTCCCAGCTTTATGAACCCAACAAAAGTCCCGTTCAACATTTGGCAGTAGGATACCAACATACTTGTAAGCGCAAAGTGCTGAACAGCATTCAAATTGCAATCCTTGTAATTGTTGGTTCAGTATGTTCAGTGTTCTCCAACTATGGAAGCGACAGAAAGCGACTTTGCAAGAAGTGAAACCTCAGTGAAACCTCAGTGAAACCATGTGAAACCGTGAAACGTTGACACGAGCTCATCACGAGTTACGCCTTGATGCCACTTGCGCCACTGCACAGGCATGAGCATGACGCATTGAATCGTGAGGTCCGGGGTCTCCAGGGAATCTCAGGGAGTCTTCAGGGAGTCTTCATGGAGTCTCAAGGCACTTCGCAAGGCTCCTGAAAACTGGCATCTTGCATCGTCTTGTATCGTCTTGTGGCTTTGTCCTCATTTTGGCACTCCATTCTCAGTACGTTTCACCTTTTTTATCATTTTTTCACCTATTTGCGTTCGTAGTGCTGAAGCGTGATGAAGCGTGATGAAGCGTGATGAAGCGTGATGAAGCGTGATGAAGTGTGATGAAGTGTGATGAAGTGCTACTATAAGAAGTACTTCAGTCATCACCATGAAGAATTCGAGTTTTCTCCCAAAGATCCCCAGAGTTCAAGACACCTGAATCGAACGCAGGTGAATATACTGCACAATGAAAGCAACAGCAATCGCAGCAACGAAAACAACGAAAGCAACGAAAGCAACGAAAGCATGCCAGGCCTGTGCTGTGACACGTTGTGACACGTTGTGACACGTTTGGCTCTGTGATGCTCAAAACCTGCACTGAAGCTCTTGGAGGCAATGCTACTGGCGATGAAAAAGAGAAGGCGTCACGTGAGTCACGACAGATTCTTTGAGTTTGTGATGTTTTGATGTTTTGTGTGAGGCTGAGGTCAAATATAGATAATCAATAAATATGGGGTCATTCTATATTTGCAGTGCTTTGCCCTGCGATTTACCCGGTTTACCCAATGGTTTTTGTCAGGTTTGCAAGGCCAACTGTGAAGCCACATATCACTTGATGGATCTTACCGGGATGGTGGCAAAAAAAATCAACCTGTTTCAATTAAACAAATACCTTCTGAGGTGTGTATTTTGCAGTCCCTTACATACTCTTACATGGATTTACATGGTGCTAAAACATGTTAAAACAACAGCAGGAGGCGGAGCAGATTCTCAAGTGGCTCAAAAAGATGATGGGAGATGCTGTTGGAAGCAATGTTTGCCAACCTGACGGAGCGGGGATGATCCATGCGGACGTCATCATGTCATCAGCATCCGTCCATGTTTTTTCTTATCGTCCTTATTCATTAGAAGTTCATTATCGTCAGTCATGATCAACATGATCATTATCATCTTTATCAATCTTTTTCATCATCCATTCTTCAATGGTTTTCATAGTGTGTCATTGTTTTTCCTGTGCATGTCATGTCTTTTTACATCTTTTTACCCATGTCCAGGACCAGCTGGTGCACTGCTCCGAATCGTTCAGGCAGTGCTCAGTGCACAGCAGTGATTCCATCGAGTGATCAGATTGCATCTGCGCAGATCTGCCATGCCAGTCCGACAAGAGCCCTGACATCATGGCGATCGATTTGACCAATGCCTTCAATGCCAGCCAGGTCTTCAAAATGCTCATGGAAATTATAATGGAATCATTGGAATCCGAAGAAAAGTTTGTTCTCTGTCGCTTCGTTCCAGGTGGTCCAGATTTTAGTGACCACCATGGTCACAGATGGGACCTATGTCGAAGGCCAGAAAAAACAAATAGGCACCCTACATTGCTACATGGGTGTGTCTGAAAATAGTGTACCCCTAAACCCAATGGTTTTGCTGATCATTATCCCGGAATTAAATGGCTATTTGTTTGGGAATATACCCTATTTTCAGACAAACCCACATTGCTGGTGAAGTGTCGCCAGGATTTGCCGTGCTTCCGTGCTTCCGCCAGGCGCAGGTTTCTTGGCCACCCTCGGGCAGAACACCGACGTTTACCTTGAACTTGAGCTGGACCGTGCAAGGCGCACCGCAAAATCTCAGTGAACCTAAGGCCATGAAAGCGACGGCCCTGAAAGCATTGCAGAGCTGCAAGACATCAATAAGTTCAACATGATAGTGCACCACAAATCAACAA
Source organism: Cladocopium goreaui (assembly GCA_947184155.2). Classification (NCBI taxonomy): domain Eukaryota; class Dinophyceae; order Suessiales; family Symbiodiniaceae; genus Cladocopium; species Cladocopium goreaui. The sequence continues at coordinate 303,950 of CAMXCT020003791.1, forward strand.
GGTATAGCATTGGCTTGTGTTGCTTAAATATGTTCTAGACACAGAACTTGGTAAAGGTTGCTTAGCCGCCTTAGCCATACAAGGGGGATATTGACTAGCCAGCTGAACATCGAGAGGAAATGGATGGAAAGGGTATCAATTGATATCACGCTACGGTATATGGCTGTGTCTGAAAATGGGCCATGCACCCCAAAAAATGGCAATGTTACATGACGTTACTAGCGGAAATGATAAGCATTGATAAACCAATGAATTCAGGGGTAGCATATTCTCAGGCAGACCCATCATATCCTATAATATAGTTATATCATGTGATATCAGCGATATAGATGATATATATATATATATACATTACAGCCATAATATAGATGATATAATTGATATATATATAACGTGTAATATAGACATTACATTTGTTCGCAGGTCAGTGGTCAACGTCTACCAACCGCAGATGGCTTTGCGGACCTCTGACGTGGAGTCCCAGGAGCGGACCATCATTGCACCGCCAAGAAACATCAATGAAACAGCTGTTCAATCATGTGATATCATTGAAATATATGAAATATTATATATATCTTGATGTATTGAGTTGTATAACTCTAATTTATAGTTATTTGATTGAGTTATTGATATCATAGAAAACAAAGATGTTATGACTCCGTATGACTCCGGGAGTTTGCGCTGGAGGAAGCTGTCCAGAGAGGTGCAGGCGATGGCTGGTTGGATGTGCTGCCAATCTCTCCATGCCCAGCTCCATTGGATCAAAATGTCGTTGTGGACGTGTCACCACTGGCGCCTCGGAACTGGCTTCGAAATACCGCGGTTAAAAAAAAATGAAGGAAGTCTCCCATGGCAATGTTACAATGTTGGATAAAATATGGTAGAATATGGTAAATTTTGTATAAAATAATGACAAAGCATCAGATCTTCCAAGTCCAAAGCGTACACGGACAGGCAGAGACAGGCAGATACAGTTACAAGTCAAAGGATCATTTTTTAGAATTAGACTTGGAATAACCCGGCCACTTGACAGTCATGACTCTCATGGCGGGAAGTCCAAGATTCGTAGCCTAATATGTGGCCTATGTCCTCGCAGAATGTGAATTCTCAATGAATTCTCAGGTGGCCAAGATGTTCTACACCTTTCAACTTGGAGAAGTCGTCAACTACCGCATCATCAACTCACAGGTTGCATAGAGCCAAGATGAATGCATCAGATTGGGACTGTCCAAGTTAGATCTGGATTCACATGGTCCCACATGTTTCCCAGATTTTCTCCACCTTGTGGCTTGTGGATATATGGACCTGGAAGTCTGGAAGTGGTACAGTGCTGTTACCGTGGAAAATGAGTCTGGAGAATGTGTTTCTCAACTTGGACCTACTTGCCCAGTACATCCCAGTACCATCTGCCAGGCATTCCCTTCCAATTTGGACCTCACGGTGGAGTACCTGAGCGTCGTGCCGGTGACGTTGGGTTTCTCTTTGCAGGTTCTTCCTGCGAAGCCCATGATGACCCGGGCAGCCGATGATCGTTTGCTGTACTTTACCTCAGTTTCTTGGCATAAACTTTTCAGTCGTGTGGCAGACTCGTAAGTCGAAAATGATCTTACGATACCAACAAGCCAGTTGATCCAACACATATATCATATACCCTCTGGTTATGACTAACATAGCCATGGAAAATGACCCATTTATAGATGGTTTACCTATTATAATAGCATGGTGATTTTCCATGGCGAACTGTTAGTCATAACCAGATGCCTGGTAGGTATATCATATGTTTGAATCTGCTTAAATGACTGTTGTTCAGAGCGAAGTCCAAATGTCTCAAAAGGAAACTTTCCTGTGAAACATCGACCGAAGCCAAACAGATGACCCAGGATTTCACAGACATCGGATATCACTCGGCAGACGTGAAGACCCTGCCCAGTGAGGCACTTTGCTGAAAAGTCATGGCTTAATTTATGTTCATGTAGTTATTTAACAGTTCACCATGGAAAATCACCATATGCTATTAATAGGTAAACCCAGGTAAACCATCTATTTCTATGGGTCATGTAGTTTCATTGGCTCATTGTTGGACGGTTGACAGGCCGTGGACCGGGAAACTTCCGTGATTTGGCGATGGGATTTGGCAAAGTTGGTGGACCGAACCATCAGGACATGGCTGGACCATTCTGGACCCTGCGATTAGATATGAGGCATGTAGAGGGTTAGATGTGGTCAGGTTATGTCAAGTTGTTATACTTTTGTTTCATAGTCTCCTCATGTTTGTTATTTGGTGAGAAGTTCAAACGAACAGTTCGAATGCAAAGGAAATCCATGTATAATCTCTTTCAATATCTTTGAATATGTGTTTAACAACTTTAAAAAACAATGATATGGAATATCTAACAGGTCAAAAATCCTTTGCGATCCAAGGAAATCTTGGGAAACATGTTTGGCAGTTTCTCAGTTTGGGCAGTTGGTCAGGATCTATGTGGATCCTACGGTGCCTTCTCGCTGGCGGATCTGGGTGAAGGAGGGCGTTGAAGCTTGGAACGCTGGCTTCGCACTGCTGGGTACACCTGCTTTCGTCAAGGCGCCAGCCATAGTGGTGACATGTGGTGACTGAAGCAGAACATATCATCATATGATTATCATATGTATATGTTACTATATCCTATCATCATAATATATAATGTCATATTAAGATACACATATATCATATATCTGAGATCATCTGAGATCATCTCATCACCTCCAAAGTTGGAATTTGGAAGTGGTTCTTGGATCTCTTATGAACTTGACGATTTTTAATGTCTACACATGTCTACACCTTATAATAGCTTAAGGACTACGTTGAGTTGGAGAATATGTTGAGATTTCAATGAGATTTCAGGCAATCCTCCCTGAAGAGTCGGATTGGCCAACGGATTACGACCTGGTCGAAACCTCGGTGCAGCTGGAGATCAGCGAAAAAAACAGCTGTGACGCTCCGCATAGCTCCGCATACCCTCTGGTAATTTAACAGTTTGCTATTGAAAATGACAATTGATTGTGACTTTTCCCATGAAAGATGGTGATTTTCCATAGCTATGTTAGTTTACCAGAGGGTAGCTCCGAGGCAGATGCTCGGTACAGCACCATTTCCTGGTCCATCTCCGATGAGGTCTCCAGCGAAGGTGATGCCAAGGCCACGGATGGCCACGGATTTTTCTGCCAGACATCCGTGGGGAGAAGATTTAAGTGACGTCAGTGTCTGGCAGATCTGGCAGCCTCGCTGGGTAACCATACTTCTTCAATATCTAACAAGATCTGCAATCCAATATATCCAATATAATCCATAATATATAATATATATATAATATAATTCCAATATAATCCAATCATATCCCATTAATCCACGGATATTTAGCTGCCGCCTGGTTCCTGCCTTGCGCCGACCATGGCAGGTTGATCCACGGACTGGAGAGATTATCAAGGCGGACATTCGAATGGGTGAAGGCACGGTGCACGGTGGATTTTTGGCCAGCTTTCTGATGCTTTCTGTACAGTAACACTTTCTGTAACACTTTCAGTGTTCGTTTTGAAGTGAAGTCTGGTACAACCCATGAATTCAGTGAAAACGCTTTGGCAGCCTTTGGCAAGCGTTTCAAATTGTGGAACTGAGTTCCATGCAGAGAGAAGCTTTATGAAACGCTTTTCTGTCAGATCATTGTGTGCATTGCACTTTGAATTTGTCTATTCACCAAGCAGCTTGGCCGGACTTCGCCATGGCTGAGAGGCTGGGTTTGGGCATGGCTGAAAGAGCTGGATTTGTTGGCCCCCAACGTGACTCATGCAGAGCGTGTGGACCTTTTTACAAGGCGCTGCGGGTGCGATGTTTTTCTGTTGTGGTCATACTGCCGGCAGTATGCCGTACCACTCTTTCTACAGACTTTGGCAATATATTTAAGTCATTTTAGTCAGAGCTTAAGCCGAGAATCACCACTGACTTTGATGCTATACCTGACATATCCTGACATCATGAGAATCTGCTGAGAGGTCTAGTAGTACTAGTAGCCTCCATGGATCCCACGGACAGCTCCGTGAAGCCCGGCCTCTAAGGCGTGGATTTTTTTCAGTGACACTTCAAGTTTTTTCGGAAGAACTGACACGCTTCAACTTCGGAATACTTCAGATCTAAAAGAAATGAATGTGCTAAACATGTAAAACATATAAACCATGTGGTGAAACATGTGGTGAAACATGTGAAGCTGTTCGATTCGTGTGAATGCCTTGGGACTTGCATCATCCTCGCCCCACAGAGCTGCTGACCCAAAAGCATTTTCCTTCCATCAGGCGTTTGAAGAAAGATCGAGTCCAAAGGCCTTGGAAACCGGATGAAACCGGATGAAACCGGATGAAACCGGATGAAACCGGCCAAGTCAAGTCAAGTCACAGATGAGTCACAGTTGAGTCACCTGGGCCTGGAAGATCCAAGAAAGAGAAAAGAATAGAACAGATTCAACAGATAGATCTTTGTTCATTTTGTTCTGTTTCTATTGGAAGGACATAGTTTGACAAAATTATTGTCAGGTTTACGCTTGACGGCCCAAAGTTTGGTTGGCTCTATTTCATTGCATTTCTATCAACCATTCCCACTGCATTTTATAGAAAGCGGGTCAGAATCCGCCGCTCCGCCAGGCAACAAAAGGCACAAGACTTTTCCGGCGATTCCCTTGTTCTCAGACAGGTGGAAAAGTTTGGTCAAAGCTGTTGATATCAATTGATACTGCAATGTTAACCCAGAATTGATAAATTGATAAAGCCCTGTTTTTTTTCGTATATGGAGAGTGCCAATGTTGATTGTTACAATGACTCATTTATCACTATGTCTTGTCAATCCGGGGTTGACAGTACAAGTGGAAACTTGAATCGGCTTGGTCAGATGTGCATCTAGAAAATACAAAATGTTTCTTTTGAAACATTCTGTGCGTTGCAGACGCGTGGCATCTCTCCTTTGCTCTTGGCTGCCATTGGACCCATGACGGAAGCGCAGCTGGAGGTGTTCGTTCGGACTGTAAAAATGGCACGGTGTTCAACGGTGTTGAACCACATTCAGTGCACGTTTGATTGGCCTTTCCCATGCTTTCCCCAAGCTCAGCAGGAATACCTTGAAGTGCCTGTGGATTTGGCTTGTCATGCTTGTCATGCTTGTCGATGGTGCAGGTGTTGATGGGCGAAGGGCTTCGAAGTGTCATCATGCATGAAATGGGCCACATCTTGGGGCTCAGGCTTCAACGCTTCGAGAATGCCGTGTCGACTTCAGACCAGCGCCATTTTTTTCTGCAAACGAGAGATGTTTGGCTATACTGATTATACTGTGCTTCTTCAAAAGTGTGGTGGTGACTGTTTCTTCCTGAACCCAGTATATGTTTTGAGTTCCTGTAGATTTCTTCAGAAAAAACAGACTGCTTTGGGCAAAAATGTAAAAGGGAAGCCTTGAACCAGTTAATTTAATTTCTTTGCTACTCCAGTATTGACGCATACATCTCGGCAGGCACAATTTCAAGGGCAGCACTGCCATCACGCAGAAGTGCTTGCAGAACATCAGCTGTACCGAAAGGCATAGCATCACTGCAAGTACCTTGCTGAAAGATGTTATTGAACCTCTTGACAAAGAAACAATCAAGGATGATTTCATGGCTTTGTTACAGGACTAAGTATCACTCTTTTTGGTCACTGAGGCAAAACTTAGAACAGCATGAGGCATGATGCATATCTACACAAAGTAAACTGATTATACCATCCAAACCACAGCGGCCTTCCTGTTTCCTCGTGGGTTAGGTATCATGGACTATGTCCCCCTGAATCTCCCAAAGAACAACACGCCCGTGCACATCTTCCCACCGACGATCGGTGCATACGACTCCTGGCGATTTCATGCGATTTCATGCGATTTCGCATCCGATTGCCATGATTCCATGATTTTCAGCTGCTGAGTGGCTGAGTGCTAAGTTTTTATCTAATTTGGGTCTGAAAATTGCGAATTCCTGCAATTTTGATATTCGATGATCAACTACGGTGGATTTGGATGGATTTGGATGGATTCGGGGTATATAAATCGACCATAGTGTACCCGGATGTGACCCCATCAAGATGGCACTTTTCAGCTGCTCAGCCCAGGATCAATTGGCCATCCGTTACGGCTACAGTGAGGCCCCAGACCCGGCCTCTGCTACAGTTCTGCTGCTTGCCACATCTTGCCACATCCCAGTTCCATCCGCCCTGATGGTTTCACACATGGTTTCACTGGTGATCCCAATTGATAAAGCTGAGGGGATTATTTCTGGGAACCAGTAGAGTCAGTAGAGATATGCTATTGATGCTTCAATAGTTCCTAGTTCACTGGTTTTTTTAACCAAGGATCTTTGGGATGAGCTGAGGGGATGATTTTTGGGATGAACCAGAGATATGCTATTGATGAATATTGATGAATAGTTCCTAGTGTTTGATGTGTGCCGGATGTTGAGATGTACAGTAGCCATGCCTAACCTCCAGAAGGTGCCCAGCCAGTTGAGGTTGAATGATATCAGAGGAGAAGCAGAAGAATTCGACGTGTGCTACGACAGTGATGTGGAGGGTGAAGATCCATATTGCATGGCGGAAGACCTGGGAGAGGACCCGGAAGGTCTGAAAAAGTTGACCATGATAAGCCATGATAAATGATAACTTCATATACAGTAATGTACTTCAGTTTGCATCTTTACGCTTTCTCATTTGGCTTTCTCATTTTGCAATTTTTAACTTCAGAACAATGCTTGAATATGCTTTAGCTTTTCTCTTGCGCTCGTGTGCCACTATCTGATGCTCTTTGTGCTTTGTGTTTCTGCGACTGCTCATGGAACTTGCTGCTTTCAGTCCATTTTGTTAGGAATTTCGTGCCTTAAAGATCGTCTCCAGTTTCAAGTCTCTATGTCTCACTCACTTCACAATGTACACTCCCTGGTCAATTGTAGATTATACTATAACACCACAGATGTTGGATTTTAAACGACCTTTCAGATCTCCTAATACTCTCTTTTGTTGTCACAACAATAAGGCAAGTCCACCTGGTAAAATGGAACACTCACAATCTACACTTTCAATACTTTGAACAAGCCTTGTGTCATTTCCTGCTTGCCACACACTTATTGTCACTCCACTTGGCAGGACCCAGTCGCCTTCCAAGAGGATCGAATAGAACGTTTGGCAGCAGCTCAGAAGTCCTTGCACACCACCTTTGTCCAGGTTCGGACGACCTGATATGACCTGATGCTCCGCATGGTCGCCATATTAGTTGCAATATGCTCAGGGTTCTTATGATCCCATGCTGTTTATCTTCCTGAAGTTTTTTTCGGGTCCGTTCGAATGTCCTTAAAAAAGGTCTGGAGGTTACTGTTCTTGTGGCAACATCGGTGCTGGTGCTGGTTGAGGTGGATGGCCCATGGCGACATTATGGAGCTGCTGTCAAGTCTTTGTTCAGGCCACAAGCTACACCCGAATGGCTTGACCGGGACTGTCAAGAGACTGCCAGGGAAACATTTGGAAACCGAAAACCCAACCTGAGAAAGTCATCTGAGTTATTTATAGTTATTTCAAAGACCTGGAAACAGCATGAAACAGCCAGTTGTACTGCTCAGCAAAGAAAGTCATGCCTCCTGCCAGGGAGGCCCTCTACACTGGAATAAGCTGCTTGGCTTCAATTCCGTGTCATAGTGACTTTGTGGAAATCTCATGAAATCGAAGATGTCGAAGACGTCTAAGACTGAGGCTTAGTTCCTTGGATTGGCGGCATTCACAATCACTACGTGCACCGTGCTGCCGTTTGGAATTCCTCAAAGGTGGCTTGACGAAGTGAAAATCACATTATCTGATCAAGAATCATGGATCATGGATCCATCATTTGCCATTATCAACCATTAAAAAATCAGTAACCATCATTAACCACCATTAATCAACCATCAACCATGATATATATATATCATAATATCATCCATGATGTCAGGCCAGGCAGCCAGTGCCTCTGGCACTTCAGCGCCGTGCCTTGGAAGCTCTACTGACGTTGCTACGGCCTTCCAAAGCCGGGCTGCTACCACCACCAGAGGCCCGGGGTTTTCGGCAGCGATGGATGTTGACATCCTTTGTGAAATGGTGGTTGATGATGGTAGATGATGGTAAATGATGGTAGATATCATTGATGATGGTAATTGATGATGGTTTCCAGTATTTGCCAGAGTTTACAGACACTAGATATCATTGGATGGATATGGAAAACAATTGAAGACAACCACTTGACTCTGATGACTCCTGGATTTGTGCTGAAGGCCCTGCCTTTCGTGGTGGATGGCGAGGCAGATACCATCAACAGCATCGATCTGGCGCAGGTCAGTGAGCTGCTCGGTGAGAAAATCGTGGGCTGGTAACATGTGTGCAAGGAGGTCAAAAAGTTGGTTCTTTATCGACAGGGATTTATATGTATAGATTTTATATGCTAATTTTGTCCATGATAAGGATCATCATATACCCGATTGGGGCATGGTCGTCAATTCATAGAGATTGATACACCCATAAGGATTTCCAATAGGATGGAGGACGATACCGCATCATCGAGCCGAAGGGAAGTAAAGCATCCTATGAATCAAGACATCAAGATCATCAAGAGACGATTCTAATTGATGCAAGTTCTGTTTTCATACTTTTTTAAAAAAATAGCGAGTTTGGCATATCAAGGCACCTGATCAAGTCCTTGTTGAAGAAGCTCTTGTCGAAGAAGAAATTGATGCAAATTCGAAAGCAGGACACTTTCGAAGCGCCTTTGGATTCAGTGGATTCATTGGATTCATTGGATTCATTGGCCAGAACATAGCTTCTCAGTCGGTGTGAAGAAGCCAAACAAAGGTGCTGCTTTGAGTCACCATCGTCCAGCAGTTTCTTCACAATAGGAATGGACGCGTTGCGCAAGTTTTCAGGAGCTCCTTCTAGTGCAGAAAAATGCATCGAAGCCTTCTGTCCTCACTGTGGGAGACTTCCTCACAAGGACAAGCCTCAGTCTGGTGTGTTTTGATTGGCCATTCTGGGCCATTCGGGGGACGTTTGGCTGCCATCATCTGCCATAGATGTTCGATAGATATAACTTTTCTTTGGAACAAGGGACAACCCCATCCCAAAACAATCAAAACGCATGCTTTGTCAGATAATTGGTTGAGTTTCTTCATTGACTGACATGTATTTGCATTTAGACTTCTTACGATCTCATCAAGGGTTGCCTCATGTTGCCTCCAGCAAAGACTTCAACCACTGGCCAATCTCAGCAGGATGGGCGATAGCATTCTGGGTGGCTTTCATTTGAATTTGGAAAATCCCAAAGCTGCAGTCCCTTCGACAGTAGATGCTGGGCTGGCAGTTTTAGCTCAGAGATTTGTTACATCATGTTACATCCGATCGGAACGAAACAATCTGGTTTTACTCAACCGTCCTAGGAAATGACGCTTCAGCTGGAGTATGTTCGGCATATGACACAACTCTACTTGAGCAAGGCGCAAGCGCGAGAGACGATCCGATTCTGAAAGGTCTTTCATGGCAATATCACGCAATATCCAAACCGTCATGGCTCGTTATTGCTGACAGTATCTGACAGATAATATGGATATGTATTGATATGTGTATATATGCGGAGTCTTGTCCACAGTGCCACGATGTGCCACGTGTTTCTCACCAGTTGAAGTATTGAAGATTTCACAAAATACCTCAACTTAACCAGCCATCAGCCCATCAGTCCATCAGCCCATTACAGGAGCTGCCAGAGTCATTGGAAGCACAGCTGTTGCTTCAGATGCGGCAGTTGCGTGGTGACACTCGAGCTGCAGAGAAGCGCTTGTCATCCTCCAAGGCCATCCGGGACATGTCGAGACATGTCGAGACATGTCGGGGCCCGGGACGTTGGTTCCCAGGTTGGATGATAGTGATATATATGTGATATATGATATATATATATATAGTGATGAACAGTGAACCTTCTATGATGTTCAGTTGGAGCAGCACGATGAGTTATAGAGATATATGTTAACCAACATGTAACTGGGGGTGGATCGGGTGGATGACTGTGGATCCACGATTTTTTGCGACATGGGGACGCATGGGACCACCATGGACCAATGGACCACCGGAATGGGGCCTACCATGGCCTACCACCATAACTCCAAATGACGTTCAAGATGGCTAAGGTGGCTGCAATGGAAAAAGAGCCCAGAAGAAACAAATTGTGATGTTAAATTGATGATAATTGATGTTAAATGAGTTAAATGAGTCTCAGTGTTTGATGTCGTAGGTGAATTTTCAGTCAAAGTATTTCACAGCACAAAAGCTGCAGTTGGATCAGTTGGGTGACTCTTTCCCTTAGCTGAGTTTGGCCGTGGCGCCGCTGTGCAGGTTGAAAAAACTCAGCCTGTGCAGCCGCTGCTGGAGGCACATTTGGCTTTGCTGAATCGTTTCTCGCCTGCAAGATCCATCAAGATCCTGCAAGTCTGACTATCTCTGACGCCATGAAAGCCATGTTTGTCGCCATGGTTTGCACAAAACTTGCGGATCTTTACGGTATTCTTGGAAACATTTCAGCGGTTTGCCATACATTTCATTGAAAGCAGCATTCCCCCGAGTTTCAACTTTGCATTCTCCCCTTGCAGGGTCTCAAGAGCCAAAGAACTTCTTCTTCCTATTGTTTTTTAATTCTTGACATTTGGCTATACAAAAACAATCAAACACATGTATTAATATATATATATATATCAATATATCTATATATCATATACCTTCTCTTCTCACTGGTGTCTGATGATGTCTTATGTCAAGATGCAGATCATTCCGATTTTTGTCCAAACAGGTGAGCTAGGGTCAGCGTTTTGCTCGCCGGAAGAGAGACCATGTCTTCCTCCTCGTGTTCGCGAGGCAAACTCAACTGCCCAGTTGTGTCTTGCATGTGTCATGCCCTGTACTGGTCTAGTTTTAGTACGAGTTGTCCCTGTTGTTTGTTTGCTTTCAAGAGAATGATGACAGCGATGCGCTCTGAATGATAGAAGTGCTAGATTCTGCTACATGCCTTGAAAGTACCACCGAACTCAGCAGTGTCACTTTGTCGTATTTTGAGCACCTGACTTCCCCTGCGCAGACACTTCAGTCAGCTGCATCTCCATTGGGTTTTCAAGCGCTGCTGGCGACCTTTCTGAATTCAAAACCACCTGACCTGGTCATGATTGCCGAAATGAACAGTTCTGAGCACTCAACCGCTATGCTTTATTCAGTGGCAGACGTTATAACATGCAAATACATGCAATACCTCGACGACTGAGGTATTTCTCCTGGTGTCCTTTGGTTTCGGATGCTAAAATATGATGTGCCATGTGTTCTATGACATTCTGTGACGGCGTGACTTCGTAGCAGCTTCTCCAAGAGGGAAATCTGGCTCCGCAATGAAAAAAAATAGAAAAGGAAAAAACATGCAAAAAGTAAATGAAATTGTTGACTCATGCGACCAGTGAGGGTCGGCCCTTCGCTATAGCAATTTGCGTGACAAGCTCGCAAGCGATGGGTTTACCGAAATGATCGGATCTCAGAACTGCAGTGGGAAAAAGAGTCCTTCACATCCAGCAGTTTAAGATGGTTTAAGGGTGAAGTTGGATGAATTTTGAATGTTTTTTCATGTTTTTTCCGTGTTTCTCTGGCCGGCTGTGAAAGGATAACTTTCCACGGACCACTGCAAGTGGAAAGCAAACATATTGAAGTCTTATGAGTGTGAAGCCTGAACATGCTGTGCCACGGATTCTTCTTCTCTTCATCGTCATTCATCATTCCCAAATATCTTCTTTTGTGTAATTTTCTTGTCTCCTCTCTCCTGCTTTCTTTCGGCCCATGTTGTCGTCTAGTTTTTTTAGCAATCAGGTGATCGGAAAAAATCGACTTCAAAACAGGGTATCAACAGTATCAACCATATTCGTTTTAAGCCCTTGGCAGCCATGCCGTTTATTTTCTTGTCTCCTCGCAGTGGCCATGGCCATTGCTACGTACTACTACTGCTAGTCGTCGTCATCCTCGTCCTCGTAGTAGTAGAAATAGTAGCCGTCGCAGTCTAGTAGCAGTAATAAATATACATAATTTTAATAGTTAATGATAAATTAAAATTAAGAAAAATAATATAATGATAATAACAACAGGAGTAGCAGTAGCAGCAGTAGTAGAGCGGAACCTGCGCCAGCGCCGAACCCGCGCCAGCGCGGCAACTGCGCTAGTATTAGTACTACAATGTACTACACTAGTAGTATTAGTACTACAAGTAGTAGCAGTACAAGAAGTAGCAGCAACTGCTACTGCTACTACTACTGCTACTACTACTACTGCTGCTGCTGCTGCTTTTACTACTATTACTACTACTGGTAATGTTACTGCTACTGTTACTGCTACTGCTGCTGCTATTGTTATTGCTACTGCTTTGCTACTGCTATTGCTACTGCTACTGCTGCTACTGCTGCTACTACTGCCACTGGCTCTATGAAGCCAGTTTCTTGGAAGGATGCCGTACAGACTTTGGAAAAGGAAAAGGTGCTCAGGAACAAGTGATGTTCACGCAAAGGAAGCTGAAAGTAGGAATTTCCCGGAAGGAAACATCAGGAGACAAATAGAAAAGTTTGGTGCAAAAGGTTTGCAACATATTATTCCATTTAAGCCCCTGACTGATCTAGAGACATAGGACGGGGTGTCATTGGACTGCCAAACTGCAAATGAGTGGGGTGCGTATTGCTCTGGGAGATGACAATGCCAAATAGAATTGTTCTGCATGCTGGTTGCCTCAAAGTCAGCTGATTTGTACCTTCCAACTTCAGTCCAGCGCAGTGACATGGTGGAGTCATGCTTTGAAGTTTACTTTTCCCCAAGGACCTTCCTTTTTCACGGTTTTGAGTCCCTCATCGGATGGTTCGCAACAAAATCATGAAAGCAAACATAGGCACAAGAAACGTTGCGGCATCATCTTATTCTCAACATCATCATCTCTACTATTATTTTCATTAGCGCCACTACCGCCATCACCATCACCATCATCATCATCACCATCATCATCATCATCACCATCGTCGTCGTCGTCATCAAGATCGTTTTATCTTCATCATCTCGTCTGAATCTTTTCGCTCTGTTTGAATGTTTGTCTTTGTTGTTTTTTCATATCCTTGTGTCCGCCTTGGTGGTTGTGTAAGGCGCTGCATTTCAAATGTTTGCCTTTGCCTGTGTTTCTTGCAGCCTATGTGTTTCTTTATTTTCAGGAAAGGTTTTTGCCTCTTGTGGCTAGGTCAGCTCTCTTGTCTTGGTTGGTTTCTCAGCGGCTTTCTCTTTTCTATACCTGCGGTTCCAGCCTCTTGCTGTTTTCTCTGCGTTCAGACTGGCTTCAATACGCCAAGTCCAGAGGAACTATTCAAGGGAGGGAATTAATAGGGCAATTCAAATGTGAGGAGTGAGAATCCGTAAGGACAACCAACAGCCCCGCTTCAGAAACTTGTATCAACTTGTTTGCCATGAGAAAGGGCGCCTCTCCATTTGCTGTGCTGGCTCAGAAGTTACCAACTGACCATAGACCCAAGGAATAGACACAAATTCCGTGTGGCTCAGGCGACTGAAAACCACCTCGAACCCTGCCATATCCATACCAATACATTCCAGCTCAGCAATTCCATAGCAATGTTCGAGAATTGTCCTTTATGTATCTTTATGTATCTTTATGTCAGTTTTCTCGCAATTGGGACGAGTGCGAGCTCACATGAGCCCGACCCTCAGAAGTGATCTCTGAAGTACAACGATCATCCATGCCGAATGGCCGAACGGATCCGAACCGCTAATCTTCACAACTTCCAGGCAGGTCCAGCTCCATCCGCAATGATGCTGCGCAGGTGCGGCAAAGAACTGGTGTAACCGTCATGCAGTTCAGGAATGATTGATCAATGGATGGTGATGTGTCATTTAAACGGATGACATTTGTATATTTTGCGTGTGGATATTGGTGAATTTCTGTGCCATTGCCCTTGCGGCCCTTGCAACAGTCATTGTGAATCCGCATAGCGGCACCAGCCATGGAGATGTAGGAACCAGCCATGGCTGATCTTGCAATTGTCAGCCAGGCCAAGCATAGGAAAATTGAACTTTTTGGACTGGCTTGCTGGATACACTAAGGGCATTGTCGCTGCTCCTTGTTCAGCTTGGACTTGCGTCTTGGTAAGAATGCTGTGAAACACAGTTAGGTTGTCCTATAGTTGAATTTATTCCTGTAGCTACAGTATGACAGGATATGAACAGAGAGATATTTGCATGTATTTGTGGTATTTGTAGGATTGATACTTGATACTCATTGCATGTCCACAGCAGTTTACTAAAAGTGCTTAATTGAAATCAATTGAAGGTCTTGAAGGGTACTGGGCCGGGCAGCCACTTTTTTGAAGCTCGATCGCATCAAGGTCTGCGGGCAAAGCGATGGGAGCGATGCGAACTGGTCACCCTGGCCTCGAGATTCAACTATCAACTGATATCAACCGATCACTGGCGAACAGCGTGTCTGCATGTATCCGCTTTGTTCATTTTTCAGATTTTTCAGTGGATTGTTTTGTGAGTTGTTCACTTCAGTCTTGAAGAGTCTTGTTCAGGGTCCGGTGCAGATCAGAACGAGTCGAACATAGTCGAACTAGCCTTGCAGTTTCACGAATCCCACAGGTTACTTTGCTGTCATCTTTGGTGCCAGTTCTAGCCACGAGAAGTGCTTGGAGATCCTTGCCCATGTCACTTCAGAGAGACAAAAGAAGGAGGCAGTGACAAGTGACACGCAGTGACACACAGTGGTAAACCGAGATTTGATGTCCGGAAGACACAGAAGATTTAAGCAGCGAATGGCCGCGACTAGGATGAACAAGTTCAGACCAGTGCGGGTTTCGTTTGTGGTTTCAGGTGAATGGTGAATCAGATGTGTTTCTGTTTTCTGATGTTTTGTGGATAGGGAAAACCACAAGATGCAGGTGGAAGCTTTGGAACTGGTCGGACGTGCAAAGATCACATCTGAAAAAGCCACAGAGTCGCAGGTGCAGCTGTTTTTGACCTCCACCAGAGAATCTGAGAGAAAGTTCTCAGCACACGCAGAATGTACAAGTCTTGATATATCATGACAACTATCTATCATGTTCTGTTAATCATCATTTATCAACGTAGTTAGAAAGGACGCGTTTTGAATCGTTTTTCAGACATCCCTGAACTGTTGTTCCGTTCCAAGTAGAGCATCAAACCATCAAGCCTCGAATTTCAACATGTCAATTGCTACATGCCCCAGATGTCGGCAACTTCTGGGTACTT
Organism: Cladocopium goreaui; assembly: GCA_947184155.2. NCBI lineage: Eukaryota > Dinophyceae > Suessiales > Symbiodiniaceae > Cladocopium > Cladocopium goreaui. Next base: position 319,328 of record CAMXCT020003791.1, read on the forward strand.
CCTATCTGCCCATGTATTGTCCATGTACTGTCCATCTACTGCCATATTTCCGCCGGTTTCCTCCGGTTTCCAGGTCCAAAGCAGAGCTTCTTTGGATCGCGCCCAAGCTGCAGAAGAGGAACAGGCCAAGTGGCAAGACAAAGCAGATCAGCTCAGAGAGCAACTGAGGCCTGCCGTGGACTGCCATTGTGCCACAGTATGCCACAGTTCTTTCGGGATCTTTCTGTGACATGATGTGACATGGGATTGATATATACAATAGATTCAATAGATTATATATCATATATTGATAGTTTCTACATTACAATGTATTATACATAGAGATTAGATGGTATAGATATTGAATGATATTGGTATTGATGCTGGCATTCAGATAAGTACACTATGATATTGATACCCCTATCATTGCTTCATTGACAGTTTTGCTCTTGATGGTAATTCAAATACCCATAGGATCCATGTATGGTATATATGCTAACATTTGGGGTATATTGATGGTAAATGTTACCATATATAGCATACATGGATCCTATGGGATATAGTTATAAGTTATAACATCATTTTCATCACACTTGTTTTCTTTTACGTTGCGGGGTTTGCGAGTTTACAAAGCGAATGATCATCTGCTGCAGGCTCTTGGATTTCAAGCTGCAGTCTTCAACTGCTGCACAAGAGGCCTGTAGCAGTGCTGTTGAAAAGCCATTCCATCAATGCACTACAACATCGTTATGACGCTTATGAATTTATGAATGTCAAAATTGTCAAATTTGACAAAATGTCCCAAAATGATCCAAAATGATCCAAAATGATCCAAAATGCAGTTCTGTCGCACACTTTTGTGCTTCAAACGCATCTTCTGAGTTTCATTTCTTTCGTTTCTTTCGTTTGTTTCAGCATTCAACCAGATGACAAGGAAGCGGTAGCTGCAGCAAAACGAGAAGTTGCGGTCGTCCCCTTGGCTGGAGCTTTCCCTGATCCATGCTGTCATCGCTGTCATGTTGATCCGGTCTGAAAATGTGACAGAAAAAGTTGCGAAGATGTACCCCCTGGTACCCTCTGGTAAATAAACATAGACCCTGAAAATCACCATTTTTTAATGGAAACTAGTCTTCCAACCCCTATTTGCCAGGGTCTATGTTAATTTACTGGAGGGTAATATGTAGATGGATGCTGATTCCAAGTTCGAAGTGGATGAATGTTCATGAAAGTGAATCTTCAAAGTGTCAAAACTGGCACGGGATCCTTCTCAAAATAGCACTGAACTTTCCAAGGCCAAAAATGCAGCGCTTGAAGATCAGAAACATGAAGCAGTGGCTTGGTGAGGACTACAGAGGAGAAGTGTGAAGCTATTTCTGGGGGGGTTCCAGAGGGGGTACCCCTTTATCGCTGGATGGTTTCTGGGGGTTTCCATGACATGGAAAATCCTCAAATGGATGATTCGGGGGATCCGCCATTTTAGATATTTTAGGAAACCTCCAAATGAAGATACAGCAGTTTAGAAAGGACTTTTGTGCAGAGAATAGTAGAGACACAACTGAGATCCATTGTTTTAGTGCCATGTGGCATCACTTCTCTGGATTTTTGGACTTCAAAGCTGGGAAGTGAAATTTAATCTTCATTGGACGCTTTTTCTTGCATATCACTGGGGTTTCACACGGAATTCACTGCGGAACCAAGGCGATGTCGACAATGCCAGCGCAGGCGCTTTGGAAATGATGACCGTTGACTGCTGACATCTGCTGATGACCCTACGGTGGACATCGGTGAACAACAGTGGAACTGGTGAGAGGAGCGCTGCCTGGCTGACTTTGCCTCATGCACGGCAGGGAAGCCCAAAATGTGCAGAGAAACGAACGAAAACAGGATGTTAAGCACTCTGAAGCACAGAGAAATGAAGAAGATGTGAACTTGGAAAGTGACAATGATAGAAAACTGCCTCGTGCTTTGTGGTGCAATCAGGCTGGATTGATTTCACTGCAAGTGCAGCAGTGGATGGCTTGTCTACACATGTTCAACAGGCAGAGAGGGTTGAGACTGCAGCAACTGCTGCATGAAGCCACCTTGATCCAGTTTCTCTAACCATCACATCTATCACCTGAAAGATCTGAAAGACATCACCGATTTTTGTATATCCTCATGATTTTCACAGCCTCAAACTGCCTCAAACCATTTAGAATTCATTTAGAATCCTTTCATAATTTTCATATCATATAGAATCCTTTCATATCATATTTCCTCAACATTTCTGATGCACTGGTCGTCCTAAAAACTGCGTAGGTTTTTCGTGGCCTGCGGCAGCATCTTGCTGGGCTTGCTGCTTCTCCTCTCGCCTGCTGACGGCCAGGCCGAACCATGGATGCCATATATATGCCATTAATATGCCATATATCGTATGTTGGTTACCCTCTGGTTATTTAACATAGCCATGGTATAGATGGCCCATTTATAGATGGTTTACTTGTTAAAAATGGTGATTTTCCATGGCTATGTTAAATAACCAGATGGTACAATATGTTACAACTAAGGTTGCAGATCAGTTCCATTTCGCTTCCATTTCGCTTCCATTTCGATGAGCCAGTTTCAAGATGTTTCAAGAGTCTAAATGAGTCCAGCTTTCCCAGCTTTTTTTTTCTTTCCAGCACTGCCTCTGATGACCCATTGTGGGAATCCCTGAAGAGTCATTGGATGGAGGATTATGGATGAACGATGCTATTGAGAACGTGCTGAATTGGGGTATCCTGCCAAGACTGGACAGAATCTAAAGGTATAGGATGGTATAGGCGGTATAGGATCTGGAACGACGGGAAATTGACGAAACAGCCTCAAATGTTAAGAACCGCAAGATAGACATGAAAATCTCATAGGATTTCTCTGGCATTGGTCTTGGATGGAGTGGGTGGTTGTAGAACTAATCCGAACCACTGTCCATTCAATATCCATTCAATATCCATTTCCATGATTTTCCATTCACAGTATATCACAGTATCATTCCCAATTGTCCCCCTTGGTACCCAGACGATTGGTACGTGAGGCGATTGGTTTCGCGTTTGCGACCCTGGTCATTGTGCCGGTGTTGGTGGCTGGAGCTTTCAAGGCGAATATCCAGATGAAAACATGCTTGCAAGAAGGCACCAAAGGCGTTAATCACTTGTGAAAAATTAGAGGTCTGACAGAATATACGGTAAGCGTAGTGCGTATAGAACATGAGGTGATCCATCTAGCCATCAAGCTGCAGCAAGTTGCAGCGTGCGTTGTGCAGGACTTCCTCCGTTTGGTCGGCTCTCCTCCGGCTCTGCTGGTGATACTTGCAGGAACATCCGCATCAAGACTCAGAGTAACTTCAGTGAGGATGTATTCAAGTTGTCTCCTGAACGAAAAACGAATCTTAGGGGACTTCATAGCTTCAAAATAATCCTTTAAGCGATTCGGGACGGTCAAGTTGCTATCAGTTTCTATCGATTGTCTTGCAGCTTGTTGCACTCGCAGGGCTTCTGACCATGGTGATCGCTGTGGCATTTCTATGGCAAGGGCATCAACCTGAGTATAGACAGATTTGGCCAAATGTCCAACCAAGACACCTATGTGAAACTACCCAGATCTACCCAGATTCCTACTGCTGAACTGACTTTTCATGTGTTGTACGCAAAGTCAGCCTCTCAGAAAGAACCTGGCGGTGGCTGTGGATTGCTTTGTGATATAGCAAGGGCGGATGGCCTGCGGCTGCTGCTTGGAGCAGGGTGCGACGCTGAGACCTGATCAATTGTGGGATGAACTGATTTTGCTTCCAGGATGATGGCAATATATTTGGTGTTGGATGGCGTTGGATTTTCCTTGCGGAAGAATATCCCGATCCATTTGGGTAGCAAGCGAAGCTTTCAGGTTGGCTGTGCTCTTTGGCGATTTGCTCTTGGCAGATCCAGCCTGTTTTGACTGAGAAGTTACAAATCACTTCGTATTGTTTCGTGCCCTGGCCGAAGAGTCACCTCAGGAAGTTCTGAGCACATCAGTATTTCTCTTCATATTGTGAGCTGATCTAATCTACCACAAACATCCAATAGATTTCAACAGTTTCCAACAGCTTCCAGGAGATTCTTCGCCAGGTGATCCTCCATGAGCTGCTCCCGGTGCCTCCGATTCTGGTGGCGCTGTCGGCCTTGGCCTTGGGCCTCTTCGGTGCGGCTGCCGGGCTCCAGCGACGGAGTGCCACTGAAGCCTTCGCGGAGCGCGGCTCAGAAAAACCAACAGTTCTATGGAACGACAAAATTGATAGATGATGATAAATGATGATAAATGATGATAGATGATGATAGTAGTTAGTAAAGTAACAGATATTTCAAGCAGTAAGATATAGTAAGATGTTGTTTGACCATTTGCCAGAATCTGCCAGACACGCTTACCCTTGCCTATCCCTTGCCTGCCTGAGATGGCCGTGCCTGCTGCCCTACTCGTTGCATCTGGTGTCGTGTTGATCTTCAGTCTGGCTTTGAGCCCTGAGGTGCGGCTGCAACCCATATATTGATACTCTTTGACTATCATTGATATCTGTTTCCAAATCTTTGTGTCCTCTATGTCTAGGTGTGTTCAACATAGTTTTCAAGTTCTTCAACGGCCAGAGTGTGCGAATGTGAAAGCAACTAGCCGATCGGAAAAGAAGTTGAAACATCGAAACCATTGGGCCTCACTGGATCCACTTGCATGGAGAGTTTTAGAAGATCCATTGGCCAGGCATATTTGGAAGACGTTGCCTTTGAGCTTGTGCCTGAATCTCAGCAACCATGTTGCATGCTGCCCATAGGGACAAAATGAACGTCAGCTTCAGCCATGAAACCAGAAAAACGTTGCTCAACTTGAGGCCTTGGGCACATTATGGAGACAAGGTGGGGAAGTTGACAGATGAAGAAAGCACGAAGAAAACATCGTAATATGAGTAATATACTATATTTATATATATATATTTAATATATACTATGTTTAATGAAATTTAATATACCTTAATATACCTCAGTGAGACATTTTGATGCGGTCAGAATCCTACAAAGGTGGGCAGTTTTTTTTGCACATCGGGTCGATTACTTTGGTTGGATCCTCAGGACTGGACAGAATCTTGGGATGTCGAGAGACTGGCCATAGAGACAAGTATTTACAGTCACACATATATCATATAATATATACGTATATATATAATACGTACAATATATATATCTCAATATATATTATTATATATAGGAATATAGTATGTAATATATAGGAAATCAGAGATGGCTTGGTGATTTTCAAGGATCTAGGAGGATGAGGGATTCTGCCAAAAGAGAAGTTGAGATTGCATCATGCAGAGGTGTGTGGTGTGAGGAGATGTAGCGGCAGCCATTTGTGAAGACGAGGAAGAGAAGACTTGTCTCATTCGACTATATTCGATTCATTCGATCGTCGTTTGCCATATACCCTCTGGTTATGACTAACATAGCCATGGTATAGATGGCCCATTTATAGATGGTTTACCTACTAATAGCATGGTGATTTTGCCACGGCGAATTTTTTAAGTCGGCCCAGGTTGGTTCTTCAGTTACCAGCTCTGATTCGCCTATTGCTGGCTTCACCGGATGCCGGGATCCCACATGATTTAATTTGGATTTGCTGTAAACACTGACATCTTGGGGTAAGGATGACATTCCATGACATATCATATATATATATATGACAGCATAGGACATGTTCATATCGGTTTTGGATGATTTTGGATGCAGGTCCCTGTGGTTTTGCCGTGGAAGTCGGAGCGACCGCAGGAGGTGCCAACTTGCTGGACGAAGCTCTGCTTGTGTCACGGATGTCACTGCATGAGGCAACAGCACGACAGGAAGAGCCACAGGAGCTGACAAAATTACTCGAACTGATGAAAATGTGCCAATTTCATCAACTTTGCAGAATGGAATGTGAATGGATTTACACTTCGCTGCATCACTTGCATCATTTTGCACATGGCAAAGGCATTTTTCTTCGCAGGATGCAAAAGATGAGAGAGATGAGAGAGATGTGGAGAAGAGCCCCGGAGTCGCACAAGAGGCAGACCTACGAAGCCTTCATAAGCCTTCATAAGCCTTCATAAGCCTTCATAAGCCTTCATAAGCCTTCAGCTGTCTGTGAAGAGTTCTGTGACACAGGAACTTTGGGCCAACACAGAGGCAGGACAGCAGGCCTCGTCAACTCTTCCGAAATGGAGAATGAAGAAATATGAAGAAATATATGAAGAAATATGAAGAATGTCAAGACATGTCAAGACATGTCAAGGTTGATCCTGAGTCATCCTGAGTCATCCTCAGTGATCCTGAGTCTGTAGCAGGCCCGAGCAGAGGCCGCAGCTGCAGCTGACGCAGCCGTTCCAGAGGCACCATCCGATCCATCCGATCCATCCGATCCGAGCCGTTGCCAGCAGGATCAGCATGTTGTTTTTTGAAGCTCTGTAAAATCTGAAATGAACATGAAATGAATATGAAATGAACATGAAATGAACATGACTGGCATGACTCATGTTCATTTCCGAAAGATATTGAAAGCATCAAGATGAAGCTCTGAGAGCGCTGCCAGGGTGAGTTGGAGTTTGGCTCTGAGCAAACGGAAACGTGGATCTTTTGTTGAGCTACTGAAAATAAAATATTAACAAAAAACAACCAGTTCAACCAGTCATATTGGAATGTGGATGAGAATTGTGCTTTGCAAAATTTTTGCGAAGCTTTGGATCCAGTCCCGATCGCTCTGCAACGACTCTGGAACATACAGAAAAGGCGTCCATAAGCATACAGTATACAAGAGACATCAAGAGACAGAATACCACCGAGAGAAGCTATGAAACAGAACAAGTCAGGAATGTCAAGAGGAGAGAAGCTCAAGAATCTTAAGAATCTTGACAATCACAGAATTCACAAAGAAACTCGAAGCAAACCAGCCAAACCACCTTGAGACTCGCCTGCTTGGTGATTGCTGCTCAGTCCCGTGGCAACGACTCAGCTTCTACAACGCACTGCCAGTGCCCTAGCGGCCCTCTAGCAGTTACATGGCACAGTGTTTTGGGATTTCCGTGGCCACCAATGTGATTCACAAAAGCTTCGTAATAGTTCGTAATGCTTCGTGATACAAGCCTTTTGCATTGCTTTCCAATTACATCGTTTACATGCGGCTAATGCGATTGGCAGTTTGGGGATGAGTTTTGAGAGCTTGGTTGAGCTGCAGGTGCAAGCGCTACAGGCAAGATTCATGGATGCCACGATCATTAATTCAGCCCCGACGCTGTTAACAACAAGTGAATTGGTTCTTTCATTTTTGTGCTTGCACATTTTCAGCACAACAGGGACATGTAGAATGTGGTTGAAACATAGTATTTGAGCATATTTCATCATATTTCTAGAGTTTGAAGCATGTTTGAAGCATGTTTCAACTGATGTTTTCGGACGTTTCCAGAGGCGTTGGAAAATTCCTTGCCACCCAGTACTGCCCTCGCTGGAGTTGGCCACCTAGATCTCCATAGGATCACCACGGATGGATCGATGGATCCCCACAGACGATTCACCGAGGTCGTGGAGGCGGACGTACCTCCCACGCACTTGGCGCAGGTGAAACATGTGTGAAACATGTGTGAAACATTGAGAAAAACAAAGAAACAAAGCCATTGTGACATTTTTGAGCCATGAAAAAATCAGACATAAATCAAGATATTTCAAGAATGTGTCTTTCCAACATTTGGTTGGGGCATGGGGCAAACAGACCCAAAAAGGGTGTGTCAAGTCATCATGTGAACGCGCAACAATAGTGATATTAGTGCAGAGTGATGCCTGTAGGCACGAAGTGGCACCGGCACGGGCCTCAAAAATCGTCGACTGGTGAAGATCGCTGTAAAGCCACAGCCAAGGTCGTTGATATCTCATGACCGCAGTTTCACAGAGGCTCCTCTCAAAGCTTCACCGAGATCGGTTTAGGGTGCACAAAAAAAGCCGCACATTTCACGGGATGTGAGAGATGCATTGAATCCAGATTTGTTGCAACAAAGATGCAGATTTTTTCGGAATTGACAATGATTGGAAGATGTTCATACAAGTCATACACCAGATTTAGATTAGCCAAATTTCATTTCATACTGTGATAATCCCAAAGGAAAGGTAGGGACAGGTAAGAATAGGTATAGTCGGTATAGTAAAGTTTTGTGCAAGGTTCTCTCCATGCGCACAATTCTGTCCCGTACACGCTCTCTCCAATGGAAGTTGAACCACATCCAAAGCATCATGAACTCTTTGCCTCTGCAATTTTCTCATCGTTTGCATTGCCGTTTTTCCCATCCTTTTCCCGGGAACTTTGGCTGCCTTGGCTGCCTTGGCTCAAGCGTCCATCGGTCAAGGCTCCCAGGATCTCCGAGGTGCGATGTAGGTGATACGTTCATATCCTGTATGTCAGCCTTGCTGCCTTGCTGTGTGAATCTTCATGATGTAATGATCGTATATTAGTGGAAATATGTGGAATACAACATGGCTGCCCCAGTGAACCAGAGAGATCAGAGAGGAAGACAGCGAAGTAGACGCCTTTTGGCCACTTGCAGAGCTGCCAAAGTCTGTCAGGTCTCCGCGTCTTCACCAGTCTTCACTCATGGCGGAGGCCCGCGATGTCATGCCGGGACGGCCCACATGGGTACCCCAGCTGTATGGTGGCACAATGTGGCACATTTGACATTGGCTTGTTTTTTATCAGAGTAGGTTTGGCAGAATTCAACAGAGTGCGCTAAGCCAATTAGAATATTAGCCCATATTAGTCCCCTCCCGCATAGACTTATTTGATATTTTCAAAGATGTTCAAAGTCAGACATTTGTGCAGGCCGAAGAAAAAGGACTGCTGGAAATCGAGAAGAAGCTACAGAAATATTCCGGTGAGGAACCCAATGCGATGAAGTATGTGGAGGCTCTATGTGAGAGAAGCTCTTACTTGGCAGATGTGGATTCGGAGCACCTGAAGATACTGGAGGCCCTGAAACCGCTGAAAGATGGGGTCGCTGAGCTTAGTCAGATAGCTGCAGACCTCGGGATGACCACAACCACGATGACCACGATGAAGTCTGGAAGCGATGCGAAGGATCCGGAGTATCCAAAGGATCCAGGGCTGGATCTTTCCACACTTCGCCCCACAGCGGCATTCATTTTACTGACAAATGAGTAATGAGATGAATATATGATAAATTAGTCAACTGCGATTGATTTTGGTTTCTGTGTTGCTTTTTGTTACTTTTTGTTTTTCTCCGAACATCTACGAAGCAACACTTCAGAATGTTGTAAACTGCATCCTTTCTGTGGTGAGGTCAGCGCTTAAGCCACTTGCAGTCTACACTTGAGAAGGTCGAGGAGTCCGAAAAGTCAGAACAGCAAGCTGCAGAGGATGGGTGCCACAGAATTGCCGAAGCCATGAAGTACATCGAGAAATTCTTCGAGAAACAGCCGGAGTCCGAGAAAGAAATCGCAACAGCTGCAACAGCTGCAACAGCTGCAGGTCTTCAGAAAGCCCAGTTGTTGTTGGAAAGTTCCGTTGAGACCGTCCTCATCAGCAAGCTGGGCTCCCTGAAGTTTCCCATGGCCAAACGCCTCGGAGAGCTCTGGAAGTTTCCCTCGGACCATCCTCCAATTGCAGCTGTGCTCACGCTGGGAAAGCACTCCATCAAGGTTGCTTCATGGAACGTGCTGAATCGCAACTACTACAAATACATTGAACAGGACACTCAAGGACTAAAAGGCTCAGAGATTTCGACCTACCATGAGGCTGGAACCAGAGAGAACAAGATCATCGAAAAGATACAGGAGATGCTGCAAAAGGAGTTTCACATTTTGTGTTTGCAAGAATGCTGGCCCGAGTTGCTTGAGCAGCTCAAGGGAGCTTTGGGTCACCATGGTCACCATGAGATGGAGTGCAGTGGGCAAGAGCAGGACAAGAACCAGGAGGCATCTCATTGAGAGTCGATGATCAGAAAAAATGAAATCTCAGATGCATATATACAGCATATATACATATTATATACATACTATATACATATTATATATACATCCATTATTATGTCACTATTAATTACCTTGAACGAGGTATAATTCATGGTAGGTCCATGACTGGTCCATGTAGGCCCCTGCCGTGTTCGATGGGGTTGGAAGCATCGCATTTTCCGCGGAGAGCGACGACCAAAAAAAAGCTAAGGCTTTAGGACACGAAACAAAGATGTACTAATTAGCACGCTAACTATACATTGACCGTCACCAATCATAATAACCACCATTAACCACCATTAGCCGCTATTACCCGCCAACATCAGTATCACTTCAAACATTTCAGTGTTTTCTGCAGTGGCTCCGCCGCTTGATTTTGAAGATTGACTGGCACAGGTCATTGTCTACGATAGCAAGCTTCTGAAAAAGCTGGATGTCGTCCTTCATGCTGCTCACATAGAGAACCCCAAGAAGGCCCCACTGCATCCCACCTCCAGCATCCTCGTACTTTCAGGTACCATGATGTACCATGTTTTAGGTGTTGTTAGTGAATGTTGACGATGTTGATATTTTCGCAGTACACAGTGTAAATCCATGCAGTCCACGTGTGTGATTTGTCGCAGGTGGTCACAGAGTTACTGCTCCAAGTGATGGGTGAGACGACTCTGCGCGTGGTAACAGCGTCCTTTGGCGATACATCAATCGATACCAATTGTCATCATCCCGAATATTGCATCAAATAACGTATCAAATAATATCAAATACCACCAAATCCTATACATCAAATACATTCAAATACTAATATATCTAATATCAGATACTATATCAAGATCAAGTACTATATCAAATGCTTATCAGCGAACATAAGCGACTTTGATCCGAAATGTCTGAGGCACGTGCCCGGAGCTCCCTTCGGACCTGCTCGAAGAGAATTTGCCGATTGCCTGGCAAACATGGTCAAGGGCAAGCAGCTCCCGACTGTGCTGCTGGGAGATCTGAACTTCCCCGAGAAGGCATCATGAAGATCATCAGTTATCAGTGATTAACACTTTATAACTTATAACGACAGTTCATTGATGATTCTGCAAGCATTCTGCAAGCATTCTGCAAGCATTCTGCAAGCATTCTGCAAGCATTCTGCAAGCTGACACGACAAAGCCAAATATAAAGATCATTAAAGCCATATGTGATCGACAGGTATAGGCTATTTAAGATTGGTATCCGGTATCCTTCCATATCCTTCCTTTCCGCAAATCCATGTCAACATCAATTTCTTCCGAACTGATCGCAGGCAGTGTATCCTCTTCTGATGGACCGGGGACTCGAAGACATGCACTTTGTGCCGGTCTCTTACCCGACAAACATTTGCCAGGCGCGGCCGTCAGATGGGGTCATCTTCTGTGCTCCAAGAAGCCTACAATGTCGTAGCATGTAGCACAACAAAGGATCATGTTGATTCATGTTGCATCTAAATCATCTAACCAACAGCAGCCAGCAACAGAATTACATATAATTCATATAAGCATGCCGCATGCCTCACGGAAGCAGAACCTCGGCAGTCCGTGCTAGCTCCTTGGTGTACCTTGATTCTTAGCCCTCGCCATCAGGGATCTTTCTTGCCCAAGAGGATTGACAGCATCGCAGTCATCAACCACCAGGCAGAATTGAAATGTGCTGAATGTACTGTTTCTGCTGGAGCCAAGATATGCATCACTTGCCATGGATTTCTGCAATTTTCTGCATCTCTGAAAGATGGTTCGGTACGGGTCCAGTCCGGGTCCAGATGGTCCAGGTTGAAGGCGCAAAAGTGAAAGCCGAAGCCCTGAAAGCTGATGAGATCATGGAAGGCCTTGGACAAGTCGTGGAACTTCTGTCCAGGCCCGGTCTCGATGTCGGATGTCGCAGTTGGAACTGCTCTGGATTGGTCACCCTCAAACTGACAGTGTTATACGGGTATATACAGGTGGGATAGTCTTGCAAAGCCCATCAAAGCCCATCAAAGCCCATGGGACCAGGTTTGAGACATGTCAAGAATTGTCAAGACATCATCATAGCTGCAGGTCAGATTGCTTAGGCTTTCGCCCTTCTCTTGGGACATTGTTTGGGATTGCCATGGATTGCCAACATTGTTCGACATTGTTCGACATTGGTCAACAGTGGCCAGTTGTGATCCTCAGTTGCAGGTCTGCAGAGATCTGAATGAGGGGGTGAAGGTGAGCGTAGGTGGGCCAGGCCTGTCAGCGAGCTGTGACAACATGATACAACATGATACAACTGTTCCAACTGAAGCAATATGATGATCCGATGCCAGATATTAATATAATAGTTTAATATATAAGATACCAGCTGTAGCTGTAGCATGATTAGCTTGCTGATTGTTGTGACATGTTGTGACAACTGGACGGTCGCACCATGTCATACCCGTCCCTGTGAGGTGCGCGGGGGACCACGCCGAAGCTGCACGGCCCGGCCAGGGCGATACAGCACAGGCGACAGATGGCGACCGGGGGACAGAAATCCAGCAATCCAAAACATGCAAAAAACACAACGAAACCGATCAACTCGGTACAGTTTTGTTTTTTTTTACCCTTTGAAGTTCACAGGCTGGGGGCAGTAACTGCTTGTAATTGCGTCTCTTCAAGTATCTCGTTCAATTGCAACTGTTGTAGATAGTAAGTTTTCAGCTTCCGTTCCCAAGAATCCAGTTTTTTTCGCTTCGGCGGTCCTTTCATGGGCAAAACCTGTCGGATTTCTGCTCATGTAGTCTCGTGAAACGCAATGAGATTTGACTTCATTCACCAGGTCATCAAGGCTAAGTTCTGTGATGTGTGCTAGAGTCTGCTAGAGCCCGAAGATGAGATGATGGTTGCTTCCTTCCTACTTTGTTTGATCTTAGCAAACGGCAGAAAATGCCTTTGTTTGCAGGGTGTTCGGTTTGCAAGCGCAGCATTTGCAGAAATCATCAGATGCAGCCTGAAAAATACTACCCGCACTGTCACATGCCCTGTAGCTTTGCAGGTCTCGAGGTCCCTAAGAGTCCTGCAACTTGCCGCATCTTGCTGCATCTTGCCGCATCTTGCCGCATCTTGCCGCATGTCTTGTGGCGCTTTGTGAAGTACTTGATCACACAGGCGAGCTCGGAAAAGGGTTGATAAATTCAAAGACAGTCAAATCAAGAGATTGAATCCGTGCATAGAAAAGGTCTCGCTGTATCATGTTGCATCATCATGCAGTCTGGTGCAGTCTGGTGCAGCTGGCTCTGCAAGCTCAAAGAGATCCTGTGATCCTGAGCAGGGCACTCTTCAGTGCCCATGTATCATGTCTTCATTCTCGAACGCACATTTTGACTTTGCTCAACTTTGCTCAAGTTATTAGGGATATTAGGGGGCCTTGGCTTGATACTTGATGGATGTTGATGGGGTTGCCGAGGATCTTAAGTTGGCCTGAGCTGAGCAAGGCTGCGCCATTTGCACACTTGGCCCACTTGGCCTTGCAGAGCTCTGAAAGGCAGGAACAAGGATGAAACGAGACGTAAAGAGTCTTGCAAAACATGTCCAAACATGATCCGATACATCAAACATGTCCAAAGATCAAAATCCAATAGCTATCCCCAAGTCAGGCCAGCTGCCAGGCAGTTGCTGCCAGGCCTGTCGTGAACATCCGTGAACGCAATACACAGTTTGATTATATGTTCGGCAGAGAAATCAGATACCTGAAAAGGGCGTTCAAAGACATTCTCGTAGTGTCTTTGGTTTGAAGAAAAGCATTGAATCAGCACGCCACAAGGTAATTGAATTTGGGCGTTGACTCGGGGTTTACCGTGCGGAGATCGTCGACATTCGTCGACCGTATCTGAAGTCACCTCGTTATGAGCATCAAAACACCCACCACAAGCTGTTGAGGATTGTTGAGGGCTTATCCGGCTTATCCTTTCAGTCTGGAGCTTTGCTGAACCGAAACCGTTGCAGCAAATCCACTCAACCCGTTCAGGCAACAAAAAGCCGAGAAATCAAGACCTTGGTCCAGGCTGTTCACGTGGCAAAAAATTGCTGAGGGTCCAATGCTTTCGAGTCGACCGATGTGAAAATTCGACACGGGATGCAGCGAGTGAAGCGAGTGATTCTCCCACGAGGGGCGTAAAATGTAGCGGAAGCCGACCTGCACTGGACAGCGGACCACATAAGGTGATACGCCAAAGAACAGACCGGTTCAGTTCGCACATCAAGATCATCAAGTCATGATTTCACAGATTGCCCGATGGAAGTTACAGAGCCGTTTCCACGGTCAAAGTTCTTGCAGCAGTTCTTGCGGCATTCAAGAACAACTTGGCAAACAAAGCAAGAGGATCCAACCAGCATCAGGTGCACCAAATTGAATTTGTTTGAATCCTATCAGATAGAGCTGCCGGTGCATCCGATTCAGGTACATGTTCAGAAAGAGTTTGTTCCAGAATCAATTGTGTCAGTTAGTGAAGCGGCACCCAACGGTGTGTTCCCACAAGGGGTCCTATGGCGTGGCGCACGGAACTGTCCACGGATCCTTCCGTCCAGGATGGCATCATGAAGTCTATGTGGGAGGGAAGGAGTCGTGCTCAGAGTCACTGCAGCGCCTCTGTAATTTCTTGAAAAACGTTGCTTCTTGTGATTTGTTGCTTGGGAAACACTTCGGAATTGGGGAGATATGGGACATGGCCCATGAAATTATTGGCATATGACTGAATAAATTGAGTTGTACTCCATTTGGACAAGTGAGCTTGCCCTGAAACGCACTAAAAATCCATGTGGGGTTTTTCATATGAGAAGGCCTGCATGTGAGCTCTAAATCACGCATTTTTGCGCGCCCACAACAAGCCTATGTGCTCGATTTCGCAGGAGTCTTCTTTCTACAAGGCTCTGCAAAGCCCAAGGTGCAAAGGCACCGCCATGATCATCGATGAGCAGGTGTGGTCGTCAGAATCCAATCCGGAAGACTGTGAGGGGGGCGGAAGTGGTGCTCTCAACCGCACTGCAACCATTTGTTTCATCCACATGGCTGTGGTCATCGGTGGTGCATGGTGGTACCATGTTGGGATCATTTCCATCTAAGATTGTCGATTTTTGATTATTTTTGATGGTGATGGGGTAACAGGGTGCCATGGCCCAGAACCATAGTGACCTTCGGTGACCTTTGGTTCAACTTTGGCAGGTCTGGCCGCTGCGCGGGAATTAACCCGATATCCGGTTGCACGACTCCGGATGATAAATACCTCCCTGGTCGGGGGGTGCTTTAGCCACCCCCCCGACTATGTCATGGCGCTCAGCGCGAACCTGGAACCTCCAGGCCTGTGGTGATTACTTTGGCGCCTCGCCAAAGATGATGTGATCCAGGATATTGCAGACGAGGGCTGCTACAGTTTTGGTTGGCGGCTGCTGCAGACGTGGCAGTCGCAACCCGCCATACGGCGGGAGTTTTGTGGAGCTGAGCGCTTGGCCCAGCTTGTGTGAGGCAGGTGAGCTCGGTTCTTGCTATTGGATGATGAGGCGCTTCCATGGCATGGCACGCTGCGTGCACTTGACGGCTGCTCTTCTTCAGGCCGTCTACCGCGGCTGCCTCTTTGCCTCGGTTGAGCACTTCTTTCACTGGCTACCACTGGTTCACTTCAATGCGTGATGGGTGAGGGCCCGTCACCGAATTGAGTGCAGATGGTGCTAGACCATCAGTTAATGTACCCACGCCTTGATGAGAGGCAACTTCTGCTTTGGCGGAAGTATGGTTTGGCGATGCCTGTGCACTGTACCTAGTACAGCATGTTGGTGGATCAGTTGCTCACACTGATCATGACCTGGCCTTTGGCTACGTCTCCAGCGCCTATGGCGCCCGAACGTTGCCTCCAGCCACTCACTCCGGTGGGCCCAGGCTGTGGCAACATACAAGTACACACACTTGTAGTGTTACCGCTGAGCGGCCCCCAGTCTTATGCGAACATCCTGATCCAATCGCAGATCTTTTGGAGTTCTTTATGCATAGCCGGAGTTTTGTCGCGCTGGCCAGTTAAACTGACGCAGGGATGAAAATGAAAGAAATCTGTCTCTGTCTCTTTGCAGTTTCGGATGCTCTGCTGGGTTTCCTCATCAGGATGCCCAAGCCCAGCAGAGTGGGCACCGACTGCTTCTCTTGTCTCTCTTTGTTTCTTTGCGCGAAATCGATGATGATGACATGAAACCAGAGGTGAAAGAGGGAACAAGGAAAGGTAAGAACAGGACATGCATTCCCTTTGTTAACAGGGTTCCGCGCACACACACGCCCGTAGCTATGACGGGCAGCGGCTTTTTTCTTTGGAGATGCCGGTATGCCGTTTTTGGCAAAGTGTCTTGCAAAATGGAAAATGAAAAGCCAGCTTTGTGATACAAATCAAGAAGGGCGCTCAAACTTCCTGGAATCAATTCCTTTGGAAAAGAATAGTTGACAATCAAGTGTGCTCTGCTGCGAAATCCTGAAAGTGTGAGGTTGTTTGTTCCTGCATTGGCTGGACTCCTGACTTTCCACGGCTTGTCAACATCAATAAATTTGACTTGCCGTTTGTGTGGGTAAATGTCAAAACCTAAAAAATTGATGTCCTCAACTTCTTCAACTTCGATAGGCCTGCCATAAAACCACTTGTGGAGCCAAACAGCCAAAGGGTGATCTGTAGAATGCTGTTGGTCAACGATTGTGAGCCTGTTGTCTACATACCGCATAAGGAGAAGGTGCAACCCTGACGATTGCCTCCAAATGTGGTAAGTTTGCCGCCATGTCATCTCATGGCCTGCAACGCAAATGCTGCACAGTGCTGGAGAAATTTTGCTGCCAATTGGTGACCCTTGAACTTGGAGCCAAGTTGTGTTAAGGGCGGAAAAGACAGCGGTGTCAAAGGTTGTTTGGACGATTGGAAGGATGTCATCAAGGCGCAAAGATTTGACCTGTGTGTGCCGATGGTGCTGGGACAATGAGCCGCTGGTGGTGCGATTGTGTTTGCAACTGCTTTGGGTGTTAACTGAAAGTGTGTGGATGTCTGGGTGTTTTGCTTTGTAGTGCTTAATCAGGTGGTCAACAAAGAAGAGTACTTTGTCCTGAGGGATGGAGTTGAAGAAGCCCACCAAGTCGTCGTTGTACATCACGAGGTCAATGTCGCTGGAAGTCTCATCGAAGAACTTGTGAAGCTTCTGGAATAGTTCCGGTGTAGGTGTTGTCCCCAAGGTTGAAGGCCACACTTCGGTCAGCATGTCTGCTAGGGCTACTGCAGTGATGTGCGTCAGCTTGGTGAGGACACTGCAGTGGTATCCAATAATTGTACGGCCCTTTTTCCAAGATTTCTTCCGTTTCAGGAACGCTTGTCCTGTTGGGATTTTGTACTGTTTGTTGACTGGCTGGTGCCCACTGTCCTTTTGAAGCTTTCCTCGGGTCTTGTGCAGCGATGCCGGGAATGCCCACTTGTAGTGCCTTTTTATTTGTTGTGGCACTTGGTTCAACTGGAACTGTGGCCCATCTGGTTGGTTGGGAATTGGCTGGAAAAGTGCGGCATCATCCCATGTGGTTTGGAGAGCTTTAAGGTAAATCTTGGGGCAGTAGATCATGAGATGGCTATTCCCATGGTCTTCGTTGTGAACCACCATGTCCTTTGGAATGAGCTTTTTGAATTGCTGGAGGTTGTGAGCGGTGTATTTGGGCGTTTTGCGCAGGAATTGCTTGTGAGAGGAGATTTGGGAGTCAAAGAAGTGCTCAAATTGTTTCAAAAGTTGTCGGCTGGGCAGCCCATGTTTGTCTGCCCATTTTTTAAGAGCCTGGGCTGAACAGGTCAATACCTGGCTGGTGTGTGGGTAGAAAGTTGCTTGCGCATTAGCCCATTGGTACAATGCTTGTAGTCTGGTGCTGGTGAATGTCAATTGTTCAATGCCTGAAGCAATGTGCCCATCGAGTGTTTCCAGCAACGGGTGCTTTTTGAGCATGCTGTCGCATGAGCATGAAAGGTCCCGAAAATCTGTCTGCGGTGTCCAATGTTCAGCCGCTTTTCTCCAGTTCCATAGTGCAGTGCTGAGCGATGGGTTTGCAGCTTCTTGTACTTTGGCTGATGGAAGGTGAAATGGAACAGCAATCTCCTTGTGTTCCAGGACAAACTTTCGTAACCAAGCCGCCATCCGAGACCGATATTCTGGGTGGGCAAGGAATGGCAACCTAATTGGCTGGCTGGATCTTGGACGAGTCATGGTGCGAAACTGCATGACTTTGTGGAACAAGCCTTGGAGTTTGCTTCTCTGGGGTTGTTCGATGACGTTTGTGAGCCTGTAGATGGCATAGATTTCCGCATCCAAAACTGCCCCGCTGCGAAGGTATCTGCACGCTTCAAAGGATCTCTTGGAGTTCTCTGCCAACCTGTAGAGAAGATCCCAGGCTTGAAGTCTCTCCATGGTGTGCTGTTGAAACATTGCAACTGAGCAAAACGTGTGTTTGCGAAGCTTTCTCCAGAGTCGTACTCCGGTATGGAGTACACTGCTTCTGTGCTGCACTGCTAATCGAACAAAACTATTGGATTTTCGTCGAAAGTGGCGAAGAATATGTGGGTAGTTCAGATGTGGCTGCCAGCGTTGTATGAGGAGGTGCTCAAAGCACCAGGCTTGCTGGTATGTGTCATGTGCGGAAAGTACTAAAACAGTGTGTTGGTAAAAAGTGTTGTTTCTTGCCCAATAGCGGATCGCTGGCTCAACATGCACAAGTTGCTCTTGTGTGACTTGTTTGTATTTGCTAATCCTGTTCCATTCTCTTTTAGGAAGTCCTTCCTTAGTGCTGCCAATGTAAATGTGCTTGCTGTCAACCTTGAAATGCTGAGGTTGCATTTGTTGGTGCTGTGGAAAAGAAATTGGCAGCCGCACGTATGTGATGTTGCTGTGAGAGAAAAACGAAAAGGTGTATTTGCTTGGGTGGAGGGAAATGGTTTTAAATTTCGCTTTGAGCTCTTTGCCTGAAAAGGTGTGCTCTCCATGATGCCAAATCAGTGTGAGATGCACTAAACCTTGTGCCCAAAGTGCTATTTGCTTGTCAACAAACGGAACTTGATAAACAAAGAAGTTGAGCGCCTGCAAAAGTTTAAACAGGTGGGTGAAAAGCTGGCTTTGCTGTACACAGCCATTGCTATGGCAGTTCATTGTTTCTGTGACTAGTCAGGCAGCCTGCAGTGCCGCCGCCGCAACGATCTGAGACAACGATTTGTTGCTGGCCTTCTCTGCCAAGTTGTAGGGAAGCCCCCATTTGATAGCCAAGGCACGGAGGTCGCCCAGGTCTTTGCTTTTGAGCCCTTTGTGGTGTTCCACGACTTGCTTGACGTACTTGTCGAGCTGGGAAGCCTTCTCCTTGTCCATGTGCTTCTTGATGTTTTCAAGCCATTGTTGCATGGCTTTGTCGGTGGTGGCTGAAGGAGGGTCCTCAAGAGCTTGCTTGGGGTGGTGGATAGCATCAACCTCAAGCAGTTGGACCTTGCGTTTCTTTGCGGGATGCACTGATGAGCCTGGTTCTGAATTCGCTTCTCCTGGTTTCTCCCCTGTGGTGGTATGCTTCTCCGGAGTCAAAACAACTCCTTTGGCTCGGAACCGAGCATTCTCTGCCTCCAAGCTTTGGATTTTCTTCAAGGCGGTGCAATCTTGGGCGACCGGGTGGAGCTCATCCAAAAGACTCATGATTTTGTCCACAAGCGGTGTCATGAAGTCGATGGCATGTTCATGTTTGCTGGGGGGTGGTGTGTTGCTGTCAGCCCAAATGCGTTCAGCAATGGCATCAATATTGTATTTCTTTTCCCTGATCTTCTTGAACAACCCTGCAGCGAACACGGCTTCTGATGTGGATCGGGCCCACACTGGCGTGACAAAGGACCCTTGAGACAAAACTCGAAGCGCATGTTCTTCCCAGCCGTTCTTGGTGATGTCCACGATGCTTATGTCTTCCACCGGGCGGCCCGCTAGTTGCCGCTTTCGGGACCAATTGGTGGGTTGAACTTTGCGGTGGAGTTTGTACCCATATTTCTCACGGTTGTCCAAGAACTCCTCATCAGCCTGAAAGTCTGAAGGAACCGCAGTCTGGGTGATGCTGGCGGATGGCTTGGTCTGATCCCACTTTGACTCTGGCTGGCTCTGATCCCATGAGTTCTTGTGACTGTCTGACCATGATCCCCAGGAATTGTCTGACCAATTGGACCAAGAAGAGCCGGACTTGTTCCACGCCATTGACGAGGCACGGTTTGCACTGCAGATCGAAACGCAGGTCTGACAAAAAAGGGGCTACATCAGAGTCGCAAAAATGACTGCTGCTGGCTCAAAATTTGAATGGGCTTGTGAAACCTTTTCACAAAGTAAGTTCAACGTTTATATTCTGTAGTGTCCTTGCTGGAAGGTGAAACTAACGTCAAATCAACATGGTGGAAGGCGACAAAGCTGCTAGCGATGCCGTGTGTCTTATACTTATCAAGGTGCATGATCACAGTCGGATACAGTTGTTAAGCTGCAAGGCAAAGCTGCAAAGCTGCAAGACAAAGCTGCATTGCTGTCACATTAAGCTGCAAAGCTGAAGACAAAACTGCAAGACAAAGCTGCACGGTCGCAACGTTAAGCTGCAAATCTGCAAGTTTGCAAGAGAAAACTGCAAAACTGCAAGACAAAGCTGCACGGTCACACTGTCAAGCTGCAAATTTGCACGTCTGCAAAACCAAGCTGCAATGCTGCCAGTCTTGTCTCTCGACCCTATCCCTTATTCTCAAGTCAATATACTTAAAAACTAAAGATCCCCCAAAAAAACAACAAACCGCAAGTCAAAGTTCCGGGGCATTGGATTATATACGTGGCGAGAATGCGGAAAGGCAAAGCCCGCAATTATGCGAACGAACTCGTCGACCAGGTAAACCAGTAAACCCAAGGAAAGCTGGGTGGGAAATGGTTGGAAACAACCCCCAAAAAATACGCCGTCGGTTCGAGCGCGGGGAATCCGCGTGGCACCGCCGCAGATAGAGTATCATTGCAAATCAATTTGGATCTACTTCCAAGATCTTCCAAGCAACCAAGAAATGCCCAAACAAAAATAGAATAAATAAATAAAAAACAAAAGAACAGAAAAAAGGAAAAACAAAAAGAAGAAACCAAAGACGGCAAACGGTGACCTGTTGGGGACATTAGCAGAAAAAGAAAAAACCAATGGTTTGGTGGTTCCGCCAAAAAAACGTTGACAGCATGTCAGAAACCTCCGCCCGATGATGCATTTTCCATGGTACACCGTCGGTCTCAAGGACTGCAGGCACTAAACCGCGACTTCAACACATCAACAGACAAACAGCCAAGTGCCCAGGGGGTGCGAACAAACTGGAAATGGAAACATTAAACAGGATGATGACATGGTTCGTGTGCCTGACGTAACTGCCAAGGTCTAGTTGGGAAACAGAAAACGCAAATCGTCACAACGTCCATTTTTTTGCTGGTGATGCCGGGCTGGAATTGAATCATAGCAATGTTTTTTGGTTGGCAAGGCAGTTTGCCCTGCTTTGAAATCTTAGAGTGCTGTACAATTGCTTCATTTCAAAAAACGGCCAAAGGTCACTGGGAATGCGATGCCCAAAATGCAATGTCTTTTCGTGTGGCAGCAGTAACATTTGTTGTTATGGTCACGAACTACATCTCCTGGAAATTCGCTAGCTAGGTCATGAACGTGTCCTTGGTCACCTTGTGCATCTAGTGCCCCACCAAACGTAGCTAGGTCCAACGTTGTTCGAATTCCTCCAGAACAATTCTTCTGTAGTGATCCCCACGCCAACCCTACTATCACAAATGAAGTCTGGTGCTTGGCTAAAGCGGTAGTTTTTGCCACTGTGCGAGCGATGCCGGGGAGCTCTTCAAAGTCATCACCCCACATATTGGGTTCTGCAGAATAAACTTCGTTGCCCTGGCAGCAAAACGCTTGGCTTCGCGGGTTGTCCTTGATACTTTCTCGAATTTTTCCTTCGTTGAGGATAGACACGGCATTTTCTTCCCTTGTTGCGTGACCAAAAAAGAGTAGTCGATTTCGTCTGCTGGTCAAAGGTGGCTGTTTTGTGTTGAAAGCTTTGAATAAAACCAAAGCAAAATTGCATGGTTTCAAATGTTCACCTTCTTGTGGTTCAAAGTGTAGGAGCAAACTGTGTTGCAAATCTTGTGGTGCCAGTCTACTTTTTGCCAAAATTGAAGCGACTTCATGAAAATTCTTCTTGTCAATCTCAAATTGCTTGGGAAAAAGCCCGTCAAGTTTGTCTGCAATTGTAATTGTTTTGGTGTTCGGAGGTGTCTGCGGTATGTTTGAATGCAAAAGGGTGGTAAAAGTGCTGGGTGACATCGTTTGCCGAGGGCTTCTGCTTCGTTGTGGTTGTGGGTGTTGCTGTCGCGGTGGTGGTAGTGATGCAGATTTTGATCCCAGTTGAAAACTTTGTGCTTGGTCACGTGTCAATGGTAATGTAGGTGCTGGTGGTGGCTGGAGTTTTTGCTTCACTTGCTGTAAAAAAGAAATGGTTGGTGTTGCTGCTGGTTTGTAGTTGGGCCCGGGATCAAAAGGTTGCAGAATAGGCTGGGCTGGCAAGTGTGTTTGCTTGGTTTGTCCTGGAGCTGGTGGAGGTGGCAACGGGCTTGGTGGGTAAACGAATGCTCGCGGTAAGTTGTTGAGAGGATGTAGATCTTGATGTAGCGCGTTCGCAACTGATGCCCGAGAGGTACTCGATGTTGCTGCCGATTGCGTTGACATAGCCCGCTGGTTCAACGGTAGCAGCTTCGGAGTGAAGATAGTGAACGACATTGCTGGCCG
Source organism: Cladocopium goreaui (assembly GCA_947184155.2). Lineage (NCBI taxonomy): Eukaryota > Dinophyceae > Suessiales > Symbiodiniaceae > Cladocopium > Cladocopium goreaui. The sequence continues at coordinate 342,148 of CAMXCT020003791.1, forward strand.
GATAGGTTAAACAATAATGTGAGCTTACACATTAAAGAAACTGTTCCACTTTTCAACAGATTAACGTAACTGCCCGAAAAGCCTGAACAACTGGGTCAAAAAAAAAAGAAAGAAACAACCTAACAACCCTACAAACAAACACATAAGCCCTTCAAAAATTCCGGACAAATCCTAGACGTCACCGGGGCACTAGTCTCCAAAGTTAAAGTGACTGGGGCGGCGTTTGTGGTGGCACCAAAAAATGTTGAAACCCCAAACCAAAATGGAAAACAGTGGAAGGCCATAAAAATTGGAACCAGGGGACGTATGAACGGTTGTGAGGTGTGAACATTCAGCTTGGGAAATTCGCTGTGGTAGGGAGCATGAAATATGCCAACATATGGTCTGAGAATGCTGAAACGGCTCAGCAAATGGAGAAAAATAGCTCGATCTCGCTTGCATTCTCGTTTCTAACTGTGCTCATGCAAGCACTCTTACAACAGTGCAGTTCCAAAAGCAAAAGGTGCATTCAAATACCAGGTTTGGAAAGAAACACAAAAAGTTATCCAGGATCGAGTAGAAAGGAAATTGCCAAGATTCATCTGTGTGTCACCGACGCTGGTTGGTTGCCCTCTAAACAAGCAAAAACAATCCACACCGCTGTGACCAAAGCATCCCACACACACAAACATAAACAAAAACAAACAGACGTTAACACACACACATGCATCAGAACAAACATACCGAGGGAAAGAGGAGGAGGGAAGAAGATGGTGCTGAATGATGAAAGTGAAGATGATGAGAAATGACTGCGTGCCTAGTCCTCGACCTTGAAGGTAAACCAGGAGAAAAGCGAGATGAATCAAGCTTTTCAGAAACCAGTTGGAAACCAAAGGATGTTCACACACTGGGGTAGTAGAGAAGCGAGCTGGAATGAATCTGAACCATGCTCGAAAAGTTAACAGAAAAATCTCATAGATAGCGGCGCTTGCGCTTAAACTGGTAAAGTTGGAGGGGAAAAACCCCAAAACTTGGAATTTGGGAGGAGAGCGTTTTGCACACTATCCAAAACTGTTGAACTTGAGAGGGCAAGCCTTCTCTAAACCGGCACAATGGCCAAGGTGGGATAAATCCCAAACTACTTGAGCATAAAGCTCCACCTCGTCGCCCTCCCTTGCAGACTTTGGGGAGAGTTCAGTAGCCGACTCGACGGAGCGAAAACGGCCCGCATCTGACACACTTGTAGTGTTACCGCTGAGCGGCCCCCAGTCTTATGCGAACATCCTGATCCAATCGCAGATCTTTTGGAGTTCTTTATGCATAGCCGGAGTTTTGTCGCGCTGGCCAGTTAAACTGACGCAGGGATGAAAATGAAAGAAATCTGTCTCTGTCTCTTTGCAGTTTCGGATGCTCTGCTGGGTTTCCTCATCAGGATGCCCAAGCCCAGCAGAGTGGGCACCGACTGCTTCTCTTGTCTCTCTTTGTTTCTTTGCGCGAAATCGATGATGATGACATGAAACCAGAGGTGAAAGAGGGAACAAGGAAAGGTAAGAACAGGACATGCATTCCCTTTGTTAACAGGGTTCCGCACACACACACACACACGGTCTGGCCGCTGCAGCGCATTTGGTGCCTCTTCGAAGTCTATCACACCATCCGCCTGACTGCCACTGGACACTTCCAAGGCGTGGTATGAAAGCGTTTTGAGTCAAAGATGGTCTTATTTGGTATTTATTATTTGTCGGGTCAGAAATGGGTAGTGGAAACGCACAAACTTAGCGATTTCTATTGGGAATAAACTTGCCAAGAAGACTTAGTAATTTCAGAATTTCTTGGGAATGTGTTCAGGGGGGACAGCAATCGGATTACAGGTTTTCCGCCAGTTTTGTTTGTAAGGTGTGTTTGGGGGCCCTTGGATTGGGGGTCCCTGACGCGTTGCCCTGACTCCGAGCATGCCGTTCCAAGTTTCAAACACTCATCAAATTCGGATGGATGCATGGCATGGAAGTGTCAAGATGACCAGCATCACCAACATTTTTACATATTTTACAGTAACGGAAGACACTTCGACCACAGTCGACAAAGTAGGAGAACATCCAAAAATATTCAAAATGTCAACAAATTGTCTCTGATTTTTTGATTTCCAACGTCAAAACCGGCAGATTTCCTCAGATTTCCAACTGGACGCCGCACTGGACGCCAGGTTTGAGGCTTTGCACCTCCACCGGTGTGCTGCAGGAGGGCCAGGCCGGCACTGACGTGGCCGTGGCCGTGGCCCGCACCGCGGCCAACTTGGACACGTGCGGGGCCAAGGCGACGTCTGAAGGCGACAGGCAGATGATCCATGCAGCTTGGCAGAGGTGATGTGGCCATGATCCCTATGGTATCCCTATGGCTATAATGGATTTACAATGGATTTACAATGGATTTACAATGGATTTATAGTGGATTCACGGATTTATGATGCTTATGGTCCTATGGCCCTTATGGTAATGGATTTAAGTGGATTTGTAGTCGATTAACGGATTTATGATGCTTATGGTCCTGATGGTTATGGATTTATAGTGGATTCGTAGTGGATTAGTAGTTTGTGATGGTTATGATAAGCTAATGACCGGAATGGATGAAAATCACATGATGATCCAAGTTGGATTTCTTTTGAACAGTTGGAAGTTCCAAATGTTCAAATGGCCGCTTTGGTGCTTTGGGGCGAAAGATTCAACACAGTGGAACCGTCCCACACGATATCAGCGTGTGCCCAGGCCTTGATCGAGGCCATGCCTGGTGGATTTGCTGCCATGAACAGTTTTGTGCGTGAGACGATTTGCCTTGCTCTCGAAGCATCGAATATTCACTACGAGAAGACTTTCAAGACCTTAGTTGCTGAGTTGACTGCTAGCATTGCCAAAGATGAGGATGAGCGCGCACCGCTTCCAACACTTCTCACCAGTGTCCGGGAGCAAGGTGGCAAGGATCACAAAAATTAGCTGCAGGGCCAAGAGAGATCCACAAAGTTTGGATTATTTCTTAATGTTTCCGCGATCGAGGCCACAAGATGCCAAGTTCCCTTCGAGAAATGCATGAGACAGTACCAAGACTGTTCCACCACGTTCCCTTCCACACGCGGTCCATTCCATGGCATGTCGCATTGCGGTTGCCTCCAGGTTTATCAGCCGAGGTGTTTCATGGGACTTGGTCTCTCAGGAGCATCAAGGGATGTTTCTGATTTCAAGTTGGAAAATGTCATTCTGGCTGCTGATAGCACCTGATAGCATCTGATAGCTACTTGAATCCAGCAGTTCCGCAGCTGTGCGCCATTTGCCTGTCAGCCGTTTTGGCTCCGAAGTGATTTCTCCAAAGCGTTTTCTTGAGTGTGGCATCAGCAGGCTTTCTGGAAAACCCAGAGCAAGTATCCACAGGGATCACATGAACAAGTTAACTTGAGAATAATTATCTCAAAATAGTTCACCGTCGATACAATTCCTTTGTGTTTTTGTTGGATCATCCTTTACTTGAGCACGTGATTTTCAAATGTAAATGCAGCAGCTATGCCCACAGGTTCATTTATTACCATTTATTGTAGACGGAGCCATTTCTAGTTGCAGGCCGATGCGGCGACTCATTTTTGTTGTCCTTTCCATTCCTTCATCTCTCGAATCTGATGCCCATGGTCTACATCATCATCTGCATATGGTCCGCTGCTGTGTCCGAGGCAGTCCTGATGCCCATCAGTCCCTCCTTGCCATTCCTTCGAAGCGAAATTCTGGACATGGATGCCTATGCCGCCTATGCCGCCTATGCCCCAGAGCGAAGTAGGGTGAACGACACCGCGCCCGAGCAGAGATGTTACGCGGATTTCTACTGGCCGCATTTCAGTATCTTGGCCCTGACATCTCTGGCCATCTGTGGATTTCTTGAGGTCAAGTGATGCGTTCATCATGCCGCGCATGAGAAAACAAGTGGACCGTTGACGATTGGTTGCAATCAGAACTGTAGAGAGGCTTTTCAGTTTCAACATAGCAGAGGTACGTGCGAGAAAGATCGGGAAAGCACGGGGCGGTTGACCATATTTTTGCTTTGCGATGACGTTCGATGGAAGTGGGAAGGTTTCAGCGAAGCTCAACTGAGTCGATTGCTCAACACTTCTCACTAGTCGGCGGGAGGAAAATAGTTCCAAAAGAAAGCTGCAGGGTTCCTTGAAAAAGTGTAGTCGTAAAAAGACTTCGTACGCTCATTTCACAGTATCTCACACTTGACTGCAAGCAGTGCAAGGGTATATAGACTAATATAGGCCATGTGGGGTTGGGTCAAAAGTGATCAAACTACAGTGGATCGTTCCCCATCAATTCTCATCACGATGGCAGTCTTCCCATCCAGTTCGTTGACCCATGGTCCCTCGGACTGGCCTGGTCCCGAAGTGGCTGACAAATTTCATGGTCACTAGCCGGGCTCCAGCCACAGAGCAAGACAGGAGATCTTGGTGGCCTCAACCGATGTGCTCGTCAAAAACATGCCCTGATGTTTCTGGAATGCTCAGTCTCCGGCAGTTCAGGAGGTAAAGCACGAGATAAAGTAATTACAGTCCTCCCAATATAAAATCCAACTAGGATAGATGACTTTATTGGGGGTGTCTGCAGGTGGAAGTAAACTAGATGGGACATTCAGCCCTGCAAATGGCTTCATGCGTTCAGTTTTCTTTGTTTGCTGTGGCGCAGTGGCCAGCCATGGTATCGCCATCGATGCCATCCCTTGGCTTCTTCCTAACACTGACGTTTGCTTGGTTGGTTTTCCCTCGTGAGGCGCAAGAACGGTGGCCCAAGGAGGAGAAGGGCAAACAGCTTTTTTCATGGTTCAGCGCGGGTAAACCTTCATGGTGCCAAGCTGAGCCTGGTAGCTGTGTGGGCCGCCGGCAAACATACAAGGAACCCGTGGTCATCGACTTGGTTGACCGTGAGGTTAAATCAATTGGTGACATAAGGCGGTTCGTGGATTGGGATGGAGATGGCGATGTTGACTTTTTGGCCACGTACTTCGACAAAGTCCGTCAGGCTCACGGCTATTATGGTTATCACTTGGGGTTCTTCGAACGTCTGGGGAATGACACTTTCAGGATACATGACTTGTTGCAGAGCTGTGTAGATGAAGTGGAACTACATCGTTTTGGCTATCAGTACAGCGAACTTCTGCATTTTGAGGTGGCTGATTGGGATGCAGATGGTGGCATGGATGTGCTGGTGGCTACATATCTGAATGAAAGTTTGGTGGTGAGCTGGGCGAATCGAAGTACTGCAATGGGACATGGCGAACTCAGACGGATCTCAGTGATTATGGCTGATAGCCACCTGGAGCCTGAGAATGAGATTAATGAATACTCTTTTCCTTGGAACATGAAAGCTGTTGATTGGGATCTCGACGGCGACGCCGATTTGATTTTGGGCTCAAATTATTTCGAGCGTGTTGATCCAGACACAGTCGTCCAGAGGATTGGAGATCAGAACCCGTTGGTGCCAGATATGCTGAACCCATCGGACATCAGTGACATCAGTATGGGTGATGATGGTTACTTGAACATGGTGATGGCAGCAGTCACGCATTTGGAATATGGAACCCGGGGAGGTTCCCGGGTCAGCTTTCGATCCTTCAAACGCACACTGGATGGAGCCTTTGTCGAGCAAGTCGAACATCCGTTGCAAGACCTTTGGGTTGAAAACCCGATGAGACAGCCGCCTAAATCGTTTCTGGCCGACTGGAACTCAGACGGTTTGCCCGACATTGTAGTTTGGAATCTATGGAGCCAGCTGGAATGGTATGAGCGTACTCAAGAGAGAGACATGGCTCAGGATCACCACACCACTCTCTATGATGACATCGAGATTGATGGTAGTTGCTCGGAACTACATCTTTTTGATTGGAACGGTGATGGTTTCGAAGATGTGTTGACATACTGCGGACATCAATTTCAATTGTACCTGTTTGATGGAAAGAAGCATTTGGAAGTTTTGGGAGTGTTTGCTAACATAACTTGCAACCAAGCATGCAGCATAGCTATGTCTGACTGGGACCGTGATGGTGATGCTGATGTGATTATCACTTCCAACTCTGGACATGTGCACTATCACGAGATGATTGATGGACGCCTTCAGGAGGAACAAATTCAGCATCCATTTTCTGGCTTGCACTTGATCGTGCAAGGTGTTTCGGGGGGACGTTGGTCAGGGAGATGGATTCCACAGCCTCTAGCAGTGGATTGGGACAACGACGGGGATGTTGACTTGGTTCTTGGGCCTCCGGACTTTCGCTACTTTGAACGGCTGTACGATAGCAGCCTGTCAGAGTGGTCCAGAGAAGAGAGTCCCTTTTTCATTGCTTTAGCCGGAGATATGGATGTTGTTGCCTGGCGATTCTTCGACTGCGACTCTGATGGTGATTTGGACTTGGTCATAGTCCGCGTCGAACCATCTTATGCCCTAGTAGGTACCTCCTTCCATGTTTGTGAGCATACCGAGCATCATGCCTTGCGATGTGAGGGCCATATTTTGTGCTTGGGGACCAACCTGGGCAATTTTCATTCGGAAAGTGGGCCACTTGGCAAGTTGTCCGGCTGGGATTTTGGCAGCGCAAGAGATGGTCAGCTGGAAGTGCTTACAATGCACCAAGACAAAGTCTTGCATTGGAGGGCCGGAGTTTGTCCAGCACTTGATCCATGCCACGAGAAAGGTCTTTGCTTGCATGGGAAGACCAGCTGTAGTTGTATTGAAGGCCATGAGCTGGCAGATTGTTCAGGTTGTCAACCCAATTTCTATTCAGTAGAGATGTCATGGGGCAAGGCTCATGGGTGCGAGGCATGCCCGGGTGAAGGTGGTAAGGTTTGCCATGATCGAGGTCTTTGCTTTGATGACTTTGCTGCCAAGAACGATTCCCAGATGGCAACTGCTGCACTGATGGCCAGGGGCCACGGTTCATGTCTTTGTTCTGAGGGCAGCTTCTATGGGATTGACGAGCAAGGTCGAAGCACTTGTGCGGAAGGACATTGCCCAGCTGGAACAGAAGAGACGCATGGAATTTGTATTTCCTGTCAGGCAGGCACTTACTCACTTGCTGGAGGAGCTTGCAAGAAGTGCGGCCCAGGCACAAAGTCTTCCAAAGGAAGCAGTGCCTGTGAGAGATGCTCCCCTGGAACCATATCTCCGGGCTTTGGCAATTCGAATTGCGAGGAATGTGCAGCCGGAAAATACGAAATCAGCCGGCAGTGGTGCAATGATTGTCCCTCTGGCTCTATTTCATCTGCTGGAAACGACACCTGCACGAAATGTACAGAAGGTTTTTATGCTACCCTGAAGGGCAGCAGCATATGTGACCCTTGTCCTGCTGGCACGTATTCAGAACTGGGCAATACAAAATGCATTCCTTGTCCTTCGGGGCAATTTTCTGGGGTTGGAAGTTCGGCTTGCAGCATGTGCAGTGCTGGAACCATTGCCAGCAAAGCAGGAAGCACGGAATGTGAGTTGTGTCCTGCTGGAACGTATGCAGAAGAGGGGGGTGCAAAATGTATTCCTTGTTCCCTGGGGCAATTTTCCGGTGTTGGAAGTTCGGCTTGCAGCATGTGCAGTGCTGGAACCACTGCCAGCAAAGCAGGAAGCACGGAATGTGAGTTGTGTCCTGCTGGAACGTATGCAGAAGAGGGGGGTGCAAAATGTATTCCTTGTTCCCTGGGGCAATTTTCCGGTGTTGGAAGTTTGGCTTGCAGCATGTGCGGTGCTGGGACCATTGCCAGACAAGCAGGCAGTACGGAATGTGAGTTGTGTCCTGCTGGAACATATGCAGAAGCAGGCAGTTCCAAGTGTCTTGCATGTTATGCGGGCACAATTTCAGGCGCAGGCAGTGGGAATTGCAGCCACTGCGCTTCAGGTCATTTTGCCAAAGACTCAGTGGCGTGTGAAGCATGTCCAGGTGGCACTGCTGCTATTGACGGTGCGTGTCGCAGCTGTCCGTCGTGTGTCCGGTCCCGCAAGCGCGTCTTGTTCAAGTTGCGACAGCATTCTGATCCGAAGAACCCCTGACCCAGCCAAGCAAAACTGCCAGATTTCAGGGCTGGAGGTGGTTCTTGCTTTGATAGGATTGCTGACCTCGGCTGGTTGCTGCTTTTTGTGTTTCAGTGGCTGTTGTGCCCGCGTTCCGATTGCCGACATCAGCGACGCACAAGGACAAAAGCTGGTGGTGACAACATCGATTGCGCACCAAATTTTGAAATCCAAGAAAGCCCGAGAAGTGACATTTCATAACACTGAGGTGCCTGATTTGGAAAAGGAACCCTGGAAAGTGAGTGCCTTAAGTTCCTTCCAACTGACATTGCAAGCAGACCACAGGGAGAACCCCTTGGACACTTCCATGGGAACGTTACGCCTGAAGTTTCCCCTTGGATTTCTGGTTACCGGATTCTGGCGCTGCCCTACAATCTGTTGGTGTCTTCTGTTCTTGGCCGCAACCGTGGCCATCATGAGTCGGCTCACCTGGTTGTTGACTCTGCTTCTTTGTTGTTTGGGCTTTCTCTTGGGATGGTCAGCGTTTGCGTTTCGAAGGAGGCAGGGGCCAAGAGATTTTTTTTTTGCGACACGTGCTTCAAACTTCGGTTGATTTACGGCACAGACTCATTTCAGGTTTAGTTGTTGAATTCGATCTTGTTCAATCTTTTCCCGCGGAGTTCAGTCCAGACGAGTTTCCTATTTTCGCACCGGGCCCTGCAGCATCGACCAGTTTAGCAGTTTATCAAAGAGATTGGGGGATTGAACTGGCTGTGACGATTCAACTTTACCCAAAGTCCGGCTTTCGAAGGTCCCAAGTTCCAAAGAGTCCAACTATCCTCTGCTGAACAAAGCTGGCAACTAAAGAATCACATAGAATCACCATGTTCGGTAGATTCCGGTAGATCATCATCCTTTCATGGTTGGATGATGCTGGATGATTTTGAATCGCCGACTTAGTTCACCACACGGCCCACGGTATGGTGACCTCGTTCCCACGCTGCCGCAGGGCTCGGACCCCGTTGGCCAAGCGTCTGCGGCAGTTCCTGAAGGAGTGGCCGTTGCAACTGCAGAGCTGCCCACGAGGACCTGAACGATCCATCACCGTGGGGAAGTTGCAGGACTTCTTGCAGCCGCCCGTCACGAAAAACCTCCGAGGTTTGGTTGTGCTAACGTGTTTTTTTTTGGGCTCGCGGTTTTGCCGATTATGGATCGCATTTTAAATATAAACGGTTTTTACTTTATGAGGGCAACTTATGTCCAAATATGACTGAATAAATTGAGTTGTGCTCCATTTGGACAAGTGAGCTTGCCCCGAAACGCACTAAAAATCCATGTGGGGTGAGCATCCTTCAGATTGCAGCTCACAACCTCGATGACATTTTGGCCTCATCATGAAATCACCCAGTGGAGAGGTGGGAAGATGTGGCGAACCTGTCAACACAGCCTGCACAACCTGAGGTTTTTTGATACTTTCATCAAGGAGCGTAGCATGTACTACGTCTGTGGCAACATCATCAAGCCACTCACCGAACCGTTCCAACTTTCCTGGGCGGAAATGGTGGGTCCCGACCCCATGGAGTGGTTCGTCAGTCACTACTGGGGCATGGCAGCCCGACATTTAGGCGAAGCCATTCGCAAACATGCACAGTCTGCATCGTCAACTGACTGGCGAGACACGGCCTATTGGATTTGCACCTTTAGCAACAGCCAGTGGGATGTGAAAGCTGAGTTGGGCAATGGACAATGGCAGGAACCCGGGGTTGGGAACGGTGGGGAACGCGGTGTGATTTGACCCGTGATGTCATTCTACTTATCATCGCAAATCATTGTACCTTACATAGCCCTTGGCCTCTCACCTCACCCCCGAAGTTATCTTTCCCAAATTGAGGAATTCCAATTAGTTGGAAGCAAAGACCATCAATCTGAAATAATCTGAAGCGTGGGGTATCGCTAGCCAAAGCCTTATCAGACTTCAGCGACTGCCCTAGGAAAGATGTTCTGCACTTAGGCCTGTGAAGCCGAAAAACAACAAAAACAGAGACATGAGTTGCGTGCTGCGGCCTTACAGATGACCACAGACTCAATGATTACATAAACATGAATTACGCAGCATGCCTCGAATTCGACACGTTTCGATTTGGGATGGGTTTGTTGTGGGCGCGAGATTTTGAGGATTTGTGGGAAGTTCCTTCCATAGAGGCCTTTCAAAAGTATGTAGCATCTCTTTGAGAAGTAGCCTTCAAGACACACAGCAGTCCTAGTGAAAGAATCTGGCTGAGTATGGTGTGATTTACAGTAAGTTGTTGTACAAAAGGGAACCCTTTCATATATACAACAATCCCTTTGAAAGAGGGTGATGTGTCTGTAATAAAGCGCAATGCATGGAATTGCCATTTTTTTGTTTTTTTTTTGTTTGTTTGTTTTTGGTTCTTGGATTAATCTGGATTAATCCACCGCAAATTCAACATTTTATGAGGATATGTCTAACACTTTTTTTTCATATGAGAAGGCCTGCATGTGAGCTCTAAATCACGCATTTTTGCGCGCCCACAACAAGCCTATGTGCTCGATTTCGCAGGAGTCTTCTTTCTACAAGGCTCTGCAAAGCCCAAGGTGCAAAGGCACCGCCATGATCATCGATGAGCAGGTGTGGTCGTCAGAATCCAATCCGGAAGACTGTGAGGGGGGCGGAAGTGGTGCTCTCAACCGCACTGCAACCATTTGTTTCATCCACATGGCTGTGGTCATCGGTGGTGCATGGTGGTACCATGTTGGGATCATTTCCATCTAAGATTGACGATTTTTGATTATTTTTGATGGTGATGGGGTAACAGGGTGCCATGGCCCAGAACCATAGTGACCTTCGGTGACCTTTGGTTCAACTTTGGCAGGTCTGGCCGCTGCAGCGCATTTGGTGCCTCTTCGAAGTCTATCACACCATCCGCCTGACTGCCACTGGACACTTCCAAGGCGTGGTATGAAAGCGTTTTGAGTCAAAGATGGTCTTATTTGGTACTTATTATTTGTCGGGTCAGAAATGGGTAGTGGAAACGCACAAACTTAGCGATTTCATCAAATTCGGATGGATGCATGGCATGGAAGTGTCAAGATGACCAGCATCACCAACATTTTTACATATTTTACAGTAACGGAAGACACTTCGACCACAGTCGACAAAGTAGGAGAACATCCAAAAATATTCAAAATGTCAACAAATTGTCTCTGATTTTTTGATTTCCAACGTCAAAACCGGCAGATTTCCTCAGATTTCCAACTGGACGCCGCACTGGACGCCAGGTTTGAGGCTTTGCACCTCCACCGGTGTGCTGCAGGAGGGCCAGGCCGGCACTGACGTGGCCGTGGCCGTGGCCCGCACCGCGGCCAACTTGGACACGCGCGGGGCCAAGGCGACGTCTGAAGGCGACAGGCAGATGATCCATGCGGCTTGGCAGAGGTGATGTGGCCATGATCCCTATGGTATCCCTATGGCTATAATGGATTTACAATGGATTTATAGTGGATTCACGGATTTATGATGCTTATGGTCCTATGGTCCTTATGGTAATGGATTTAAGTGGATTTGTAGTCGATTAACGGATTTATGATGCTTATGGTCCTTATGGTAATGGATTTATAGTGGATTAGTAGTTTGTGATGGTTTTGATAAGCTAATGACCAGAATGGATGAAAATCACATGATGATCCAAGTTGGAATTCTTTTGAACAGTCGGAAGTTCCAAATGTTCGACTGGCCGCTTTGGTGCTTTGGGGCGAAAGATTTAAGACAGTGGAACCGCCCCACACGATATCAGCGTGTGCCCAGGCCTTGATCGAGGCCATGCCTGGTGGATTTGCTGCCATGAACAGTTTTGTGCGTGAGACGATTTGCCTTGCTCTCGAAGCATCGAATATTCACTACGAGAAGACTTTCAAGACCTTAGTTGCTGAGTTGACTGCTAGCATTGCCAAAGATGAGGATGAGCGCGCACCGCTTCCAACACTTCTCACCAGTGTCCGGGAGCAAGGTGGCAAGGATCACAAAAATTAGCTGCAGGGCCAAGAGAGATCCACAAAGTTTGGATTATTTCTTAATGTTTCCGCGATCGAGGCCACAAGATGCCAAGTTCCCTTCGATAAAAAGAACCCCCTCTTCTTGCTTCGTTGTGCATGAGACAGTACCAAGACTGTTCCACCACGTTCCCTTCCAGCACATCACGCGGTCCATTCCATCGCACGACTTCGCAGCCTCCAGGTTTCTTGCCGAGGTGTTTAATGGGACTTGGTCTTCTCAGGGGCATCAAAGGAGATGTCTCTGGTTTCAAGTTGGAAAATGTCAGGGACTTCTGGCTACTGATATTTGAATGGAATCCAGCAGTTCCGCAGTTCACAGAAAACTTCGCAGCTGTGCGCCATTTTGCCTGTCAGCCGTTTTGGCTCTGAAGTGATCTCTCCAAAGCGTTTTTTTGGAGCACCTCGGTGTGGCACTGGCAGGCACGCACTCCTCCAGAAGCAGAGGCCAAGGCATGTTTGCTCAGTGATTTTGAGAGCTGAAGGCCAGTTAAAGGGAATTATGCCCTTCCGTGGTGAACACATGTTTCCTTCGCTGTGTCAATAGTGATTTTGTAGATGGTTCTGTCACCCATTGTCAGAGCCGAATTTGAAGCGAACAAGTATCAACAAGCGCTCTGTGCCTGAATCTGTTTGTGCTACTGTATATTTAATTTGTATGTTCTGCATCAAGAGTAGCAGTGTGAGAAGTCAAACAAGGTTTTGGCCAAGTTATCTCCAATCGCATCCAGATGTTGCGGGCATTCCAGGCATTCAGTCGCCCAGCAGGGAAGTTGCAGTGTCCCTTGCGTCTCGTGCAATTGAGGGGAAAGTCAGAGTTCTCAATCACGATCACTTCTTCTCATATGCAAAGGTTGCTGGTGCCGAAAGACGATGCTTTGATTCAAATGATTCAACAACACCCGGATGCCCGTGGTGTCATTCAGAAGATAGAGTTGACAGGCCGAACAGGCCTCAGGTTGCGCGCTTGTCGTGTGATCTTGGGAAGCACATCAGAGAAAACCAACATAGACAAGGCAATTAAAGCCGCAGAGGCAACAAACGAACTGCACAAGCAGCAGATGTTCACCACTGTGCGTTCGTTTTCAAGCCTAAAGAATGAAGTGATCCCTCGCGCTCGAAGTCTCTCAAAGAAAATTGCCAAGGAGAGAGCAGAGAGATCTTCCATACAAGACTACTTCATGTCAATGTGTTCTGACAGCAAGGAAGATGTGCGTCGCTGTGAGAAGTATAAGAGGGAGATAAGAGGTCTGATGTCTGCACTGGAGTTGAAAGGTGCGGACATGCCGCCTGCTGGAGCTATTGAAAAAGCGAGCAAAGAGGCAGAAGAACTCTTCAAGCTCCTCATGAGCAAATGTTTACCCCAGGCCCTCAGTCGACAGCTACATGACAACACCACTAAGTTAGACGATGCAAAGAAATTGCTGGATGAGAAAGTGAAGGAGTCTCACCAGATCCGGGAAGGGCAGCATGAAGTGAAAGCAGGCATGGAAGCTTTAAGGCAGAGAGAAGAGCAGCTCAAGAGGAAGGAAGAAGAAGCCAAAGCGGAACTCTGCAAATTACAAGCCCAGCTGAAGGAAATTGAGAAACGGCTGCGAGACTACACCTTCAGGAAGTACGGCTGTTGGGTTGAGGCATGGAGAAGGGATGTGGAGTTGGCTGAGACAGAGAAAGCCGAGAAACTGAATCAGATCGGACAGTGCGAGAAAAAAAATCAGGAAATCCAAAAGGACATCCAGGACTTGATTGCAACAAAGGATGGTGAGACAGCAATCACCGCGGCAGATTCCGAAAAGATCCAGGGTCGATTGAAGGTCGCTGAGCAGAAGGTGGAAGAAGCGATGAAAGAAGTGAAGACATGTGAAGAGAATTTGAAGACAACCAACTCTGAGATTTTACAAGAGTGCAAGAAACTTGGTGCCTCCGATCTAGAGGAGGCAAAGATGCTGCAATTTATGGCCCAAGTGCTTGAAGTCGACATGGAGCTTGGAAGAGGGCTTGACCAATCTACCCCGGGTGAAAGCGCTATCCAGCAAGCCCAGGAAAAAGTCAACCGATTGCTGGAGGAGACAACAGAGGCAACAAAAGACAAGGAGATACAGGAGGGCTTGGACAGTTTCTTGGAAAATTTTCCAAACGACAATGATGCGCTACGCCCTGAAGACGGCGCAATGGCAGCGTACTTGAACCTTTGTCCACTGATCGACCGTGGAGAGATGGTATACGTCTTGAGCAATAGCTTTAGTGGACGCCAAGGTCAGCAGCAGTTTCTTGAGGAGTGAGGCAAAAGCCACTGGCGATGCAATGTCGTGGGATCTAGTAGATCCACGTAGTTCTGACGAGCAGTCTGAGCGCGAACAGAGAAGCGTGTCGGAAAAAAGAGAGAGAGAAAGCAGTCCAGACCACAGACCGTGTGCACAAGATCTCTGAAGAATAAGTGAGTACTAACATGTTGTATTCAGCGATGGCTCATAAGCAGCATCGCATCCTGCCAAGCTCTTGACTTATCTCTTCTCCCCTGGGCCCCTGAACTGACTTCGAGTGTTCAGCTTGCACAGCCAGGTGGAAAGTTAAAAAAATGATCGATGGCTGTGCAAGTTGCTCGTATCCACTTGTGAGGAGCGTAGTTGCCAGTGGTTGCCCGCATAATCGTTATCCATCCTCGAATCCATTTGTTTGTTCTGATACGGTCCCCAACATCAGGAGTGAAGACCGTCAAGGGGGAAAGTGAATGAAAACAGAAAGAGAATGAGACGTGGTCTGGAGACCTTTTCTAAAATAGACCTGTCTAAGACAACGTTTCTATCGTTGTCTCCAAGAGCCACCTGGGAGGAGCCTTGGCAAATTGGCAACACTTTGCAGCACTTCACAGGTTTGTTCCTCGCATGAAGCCACTGCTTGCAGTGTGCGTTGCAAAGAAGGAAACGTCTCTGCTGCTTTCTTGATTGAGTGTCTCCGATTTGAAGCCAGATGTTTTTCGAAGTTCTTTTTTATGCATGTTATTGTTTTCTGATGTTTTCTGGCAAGTGAACATCCATTGTTGTGAGACTCCACGGCATTCTACCTATCCAAAACATGCAAGGGTTGACTGAACGGCCCGTTTCTCCTGACATCAGGCCTTCTTGTGAGAGCCTGGGGGAAGCCCCAGCACGACCAAGTAGCCTCCAAGAGAAGGCCTTTCTTTAAGTGCACTTGAGACACTTTTCACAATAGGCTCCACTTGGATTCGATTTGCACACTTTTTACTGGAAGTTTTGTGCTTTCAAGCAGGTACTCTTGACAAGAAATTTATGGTCTGTTCAGTTTGTTCTATGCTGCTAGCACGCCTTTGGCTGGAACAGTCGTGCAGTCGCTGGATTCTTAGCATGTGTTTCTGTGCAAAGATCTTCTGAAGCCATGTTCGGTCTTATCTTCCTGACATGGCTTGCAACAGCAGCAGGCACTTGTTTGCCCAATGGGGTCATCCCGGAGCTGCGTAAAAATCTGACCAATGCACAGGGAGAATCATTTCCTGTGGGCGTGATTTTGCAGCCCTACGCCTCAGCCAGATTGGCGCATGAAGTTCTGGCTGTTCTGATCACGGAGGTGCTTGGGTACAACTTGCGGAGCGACCCGAATGTTCCACCATCATCCGTCGACATGCTGTATGCCATGGTGGGTTGTAAGACGTGGTTCAATAAGGACGATCGCGGATGTGAGGTGCGCAAGATCGAACTGCACTTGGCCGTCGAAAGTTGGCATCTCTCATACCCCAACTCAGTGGAAAGCGTGCGGCAGACCTACCAGGCAGAGATGCCACTCAGTGCTGATATGGGCTATATGGGCGACACCGGCCAGTACATCTCCGCAAATGCGGTTGAGGCAGAGGCAAGAGTTTCCCATGGTTTCATGGTTTCATCAACGACTGTCATGGGCATGTCGTTCTTCAACCACCATGTGTTCCATTGTTTTCTCGAAACACAATGTTTATCCTAAATCCTTTGTATGCAATACAAGATGTTGGTGCAGTTTTCTGCCAGTTGGGTGCTTAATAGAGGAGTGTCCATAGTCTATAGGATTATAGGGATGATTTTGGATCTGAGTTGCTCCCAGGCCCCTTCAAGCTGGTAAGACAAACCATATTATATAAATTTATACAACATATTGGTTTTTTCCCTATCCGGACCCCAACCCGACTCATATGCCCAACGGTGGAAGATTTGCTGTTTGTTGCATACCAATGAGGCGGCCCAAAGCACAAGAGGCTTGGCACTGGAGTACCACAAGAGTTCCCTGGAGTTGAGGCATTTGTTATTTTTCCAGTTGGTGAATCTATATGGAATATGATGGATTTTTTTGTTTTGCGGGGCAGCTTAAACAAATCCCAGGTTATGATCCAAAGTGGCATAAGGAGCGCGTTGTCAAACATCTTCGCCAGCTGTGACAACTTCACAAGTTTGGAAGTCTATGTTATTGCTCTCATGTTCTCCGACACGTGGTAGGTTTCATGTGGATTAAAATGGTTTTCAATTCCTTTTGAAGAGGCATTGGACTTCTTCGACAACATCTCTGTGGCCAATACATCCTATTTCTTTAAATGTGAAGAGAGCCAGTTGAGCAGTAACGAGACCATGTTTGCCTATTTGAAGTGGACAGGCGGGCATCTAAAGATTTGCCACTTATTTTTGAAGTTTGGTGTCTTTGTTTTCTAAGAGCGCTCTACAGCTAGACCTTGCGCTGGTCAAGAAGTTTGTTCTTTTTCCCCACCTGCCAGGTGAGGGTTGTTAGATTTTATGTCAGTTGCCTCCTCCTTCTCCTCCGCCTCCTGCCTCCTCCTCCTCTCCTCCTCCTCCTCGTCCTCCTTGTCGTCCTCGTCGTCCTCGTCGTCCTGGCTCAACTGCGACCCGCGATCCACAGTGTTCTCTGCCGGACCTCAACCACGACCACCCACGCCCAGTGTTCCCTGCCGGACCTCAACCACGACCACCCACGCCCAGTGTTCCCTGCCGGACCTCAACCACGACCATCCGCGCCCAGTGTTCCCTGCCGGACCTCAACCACGACCATCCGCGCCCAGTGTTCCCTGCCGGACCTCAACCATGACCATCCGCGCCCAGTGTTCCCTGCCAGACCTCAACCGCGAGTATCCATGCCAACTGTTCCCTGACATATCTTCTGGCATTCTATCTGGCAAATCTTCTGGCATTCTATCTGGCATATCTTCTGGCATTCTATATGGCAGATCTTCTGGCATTCTATCTGGCATATCTTATGCCATTCTATCTGGCAAATCTTCTGGCATTCTATCTGGCATTCTATCTGGCATATCTTCTGGCATATATTCTGACATATCTTCTGGCATTCTATCTGGCATATCTTCTGGCATTCTATCTGACATATCTTCTGACATTCTATCTGACATCTTTTCTGACATTCTATCTGGCATTCTATCTGGCATATCTTCTGGCATATCTCCTGGCATTCCTTCTGGCATTCTTTCTGACATTCTATCTGACATCTTTTCTGACATTCTATCTGGCATTCTATCTGGCATACCGTCTGGCATTCTATATGGCAGATCTTCTGGCATTATATCTGGCATATCTTCTGGCATTCTATCTGGCATACCTTCTGGCATTCTATCTGGCATTCTATCTGGCACTCTATCTGGCATATCTTCTGGAATATCTTCTGGCATATCTATCTGGCATATCTTCTGGCATATTTTATGGCATTCTACCTGGCAAATCTTTCCCTGCCGGACCTCATGTAGGAAGATATGGGACAAAGAATGTGCAGAAGAAAGTTAGAAAGAATTTCAGACAAGTATGTGATATATTACTTGCGAACTTGCAGGTGTGTGGTAGTGTGATCGGGGCAATGCCACTATTGACTTTGCGGGTGGCAAAGTTTGAAGCAATCAGTTTGAACAGATGACAGAGTCACTGGGGTGGACAGAGACATTTCCATTTCTGTACCTTTGGAGCTGTTTGCAAAGACGCTTGAGACAGGCAACATCTTACAGCAAGTTACTACAAATTACTTGAAGGGATCTCATGCTGGATTGATGCTTGAGACAGTCAACATCACACAGAGTTTCTATTGTGTATCACAGCTATGGTAGCATGGTGGATATGTGACATCGGAACATTTGCTGGAGCATTTGCGCCCTCATCTACTCGATCGCGGGCCAGAGGCAGGATGGACATCATCATAGAAGCATTCAGCAGGAGGAGGTTATGTGATCAGTAGTGTCTTCTTGCGTGTTTTTGTTTGCTTGGCAGGTGATGGCAGAGGGTGACCAATCTGCGAGTGCTGCGCAGGCGAGGAGTTTGAGTGGAAGTAAGCACATTGGCCAGTAAGTGTTGGATAAGTGATTTGGAAAGCAGCTTGTGCTTTGGGACCTTGCGCAACAGCCGAGGCGAGCTCAAGCACAAGCAGAAACGTGAATAAGATAATGGTGCTCAAAGGATAGGGAGATGAAACGCTTGAGAATATAAATGTAGTAGGTGTATCTCTTCGAAATGTTTCAGTGAGAAAGAGTGGAGAAGTTACATACGATCTAGATATTTAGATGTCGCTTGACACTGCAAGATGGACACTGTCTTTTTGCACTTGGGAAGTTTGAACACATTGGGACTGAACTGGTTTTGACCGGGAAGGTCTTGTGTTTCAAGAGCCATGGCAAAGAGATCATGGCCATTTGGTGTCACGAGTTGGGATGACACTGTGAAATTTGCGCAGCTTTTGTTTGGTGTAGACGTTGTCTATGAGAATTATGCAGAGAGATTGCCGCATAGATCGAATAAATCTTTCTTGCTCTTCGCCAAAGGCGCTTGTGCTGAGGGAAGGCCCTTCTTCGAGATCGGAGATCTCATCGCGCCACAGCTGGAAGAGATTCAACGTTGGGAAGAAAATGTTCGCAACAACAATGCTCGCCCAACGAAATCGCAGCAGATGCTGAATGCTGACGGATGGACTGTGTACTACTGGAGTGCGCAGGTGACGCGTGCTCCGTGTCTGTGTCGCTCCATCTTTGGAGCTGACGCTCACCAGAAACACGTGCCAACTTCATCGGCCATGTGGAAAGCTGGAAGCAGATTTGAGAAATTATGGGACGCCACATTGATGAAGAACTATGAAGCTTTTCAGAATCGAGACCTGCGTCCCACTTGGCTTGACAAGTCGTGGCAGGTGTTGTGGAACTGGAATGATCACAACAAAAATCATGGAATCAGCCCTCATTCAGATGAGTCTGCCACCTACAGCAATGTTGATCCGATCACGTCCTTTTCCTTTGGGCATGGGGGTGTGTTGACCTTGGGCTCCAAAAAAGGTTCAGTGACAAGAATGTTGTTCCAAGAAGGCGGTGACGCTTTGGTGATGGCAGGAGACTTCCAAGCAGAGTTTTGCCATGGTGTGCCGGCGCGCTCCACTTGGAAAGACTTGAAGTTGCTTCCTATGTTCGCTACAATGCAAGAGTGGGAGAAAGTTGGGCTGCAGCAGGAAATTGCTTTGCATGAAGGTGCTGAGCCAGAAGCCAAGCATGTCCGTATGAATTGCACGGTCCGCTGGCACAGCACACATTGGGCTGGATGTCCGGTGTGGGGGCAGGAAGGTCATGGGACTCAACCGGTTTCGACTGGAGCTGTCCAGACGTCTTCAAGCTCTTTGGCGCCTGGCGAAGACCCTGTGAATGTTTCTGCTGGAGCTGCGGCAAGTACCCAAGGGACTCAACCGGTTGTGACCGGGGCTGTCCGGGTGCCTGCTGCAAGCGTGGTGGATCCAAAGCAGTCGCTTCTTTTCACTGGCATTAAGAAGCGAGGTGTGGAAGAAGAGGCAACGCCCTCTGTCAGCACAGTGAAAACATCTCGTTCGGGTGAAGACTTGCTGCTGGAGCGCTCGGATGAGACAATTAAGATTCTACTGGATTGTATTGAAGCATGCGTGCGACAGAATGATCTGTTTAGGGTGGCCGTTACCAGCACTCCATTGGTCGCAGCCACAGAGGTGCATGCTGAGATGTTGGCGAAGATTGATGAAAATGTGAAAAATTTGAGGGCCCGGCTTCTGGCGGCATCAGAAGCCGTTGAAGCATGTTCGCGTTATCGAGTTGACCGAGTTCAGTTCCAGTCGCTGAACCTGATGGAGCTGGCAGCGCAGCAGCGCAGAATGATTCACAGGGACCTTGGCAATTTCTACACTGTTGAAAATTCGTCTTGGCTGATAGAAACAAGAATCAAACCCCAACAAAATTGTTTGAACAAAGAGATGCAGTATCGCAAGTGTTTGCTTTCGCATCGTCAACTGGAGTTACTTCTGGAAACTTTGAGCGAAACAATGATGAAGGAGTATAAGGAGATTGCCTTTGACTTGCGCAGCTTACAGCGTGAGGTTCTTCCATCGAAGTTGACCTGTGCAAAGAGGCACCAACAGGCGAAGCAACATCTAAATGAAGATTTGGGGTTGGATGTGTATGAGTTTGCTTCTGATTCAGTGCTCTTGGTGAAAGCTTTGGAGGTTGGTTACGTATTGGACATTGACAAGGGCACGCGCCTTCAGACTGTAACAGGTGCGTGGCAGAAGTTGCTGTCAGTCATGTCCGTTGGTGAGATCGTGCATAGCCTGAAACAAGGGCTCTTGACACTGCTGCAGCATTTGCGCACGATGGATGTTGACAGACACTTTTGTGATCGGACCTCTGGGGAATTAGCGAGCAACAATTATGACATTTGGGTTTGGATGATGAAGGTCACGCCTTGAGCTGGTACAGCCTTTGGGCTTCAAATGTGAACCTGTGGCCCAGGAGGAAATGTGTTTTCGATATGTCGTCTGGGTGCATGCTGCCAGTGCGAAGATCCAACCAGGGTGCTGATGTGTGTGAAAAACAAACGCTGCAACGCCAAAGGAGCCATGGCAAAGAGATCATGGCCATTTGATGTCACGAGTTGGGATGACATAGTGAAGTTGCCTAGGTGAATCGGATATGTTTCGAGGAATGGACACTAAGAAGTCATGTGGAATTTGGTTTGCAAGTTCTTTGTCGATTCAATTTCACAAGATATTGGTCTGCTGAATACAGATTGATTGGCGGGATGTTCACAAATGATTTGGTCTGTCGCTTTGCCAGGTACATGCGTGGCATGGCAATGGAAGAGGTCATGCTCAGGAGCTTTACTGTGGGCATGTGGGAGTGGTTGAGTTTCGACAGTGAAGAGATGGGATTGTGTGTGGAGATATGTTGTGGGAAATGGTCACGAAATGAGTGAGTTTTAGCAGCATTAATGCAGCAGTGCGTATTGGCTCAACTCTTGCTGTAAGGGACTGAGGTTTGCTTTTCTTCGTCAAGCCATGTCGGAGCCTGTTTCTATCACAGGTTTGGTTGTGGCGTCTGAGCGTCCAGAGACAATTTTCATTGGCACCCGGAGCCGATTTCGCAAAGGAGCTGGGCATGTGTGGCGCTACGAGTTGAGTTCTGTCGGTTCTCAGCGCATCTATGTATGCCTCCAGCCACCGAGCACTACACATGCAAACGATGTGATGTTCATTGTGCCGCAACTGGAAGGTGATAGAGTCTTCTATGTTGCATATGAAGGCCGTGTGGTGAATGGTGAGTTGGAGCAGCGTGCTGCTGTGTTTCGCACTGCAGCTCCGTTTTGGGAGGTTGGAGACCATGTGTGGGAAACCAATGCTCTCACCAGCCGTAGCAGCTATGAGGAGGAGTGGCAGGAGCCGCAGTGGCAGGCTTCGGGTTGGACGGTTTGCACGCAGCATGGGCTCTAACGGCTTCTGGGCTGGGAGAGCTGGACGTTGCGGGTAGCATCCTTGGGACTTAACTGCTTGTGAGCGGGGCTGTCTGATGGATGTGCGGGTCTATGAGCTAAGCTGTTTGGAAGCAGCTCTGGAGAAAAAGTTTGAGTAGTGAGAGGCTGCTTGTAGAGAAGCGCTTGATAGACACAACGTCGTCATGAACATGTCTCTTCAGCAGTTTGGTGTGTGGTAGAAGCTGTCTAGCAAGTGTGGAAGAAAAGACTGGGTTTTAAAGATGTGGATGGGCATTTGTTACTTGCTCTTTTATGAACATGTCTCTGCGGCAGTTTGGTTTGTTTGTGAAGATACTGTCTGTCTAGACAGTTTGGGAGAAAGACAGTGTTTCAAAGATGTGGATGGCTGTATGTTACTTGCTCTTGTTTCTGTATGACAGGAGGCTGTGACAGAACAGGCGTGGACTGTCGGCAGGTCAGTTGTGAGTTAGTGTATGTTTGGAAGTTGGTGAGAGTTTGAAAATTGGGCACAGGTGAACAATATCAACTAGTGTACTCTGGTGACAGTCAAATAATGTTTTCTTCCGTGTTTTTGTTTGCTTGGCAGGTGATGGCAGCGGGTGACCAATCTGCGTGTGCTGCGCAGGCGAGGAGTTTGAGTGGAAGTAAGCACATTGGCCTGTGGCTGCTTTTGAAAGTGTTGAATAAGGGATTTGGAAAGCAGCTTGTGCTTTGACACCCTCTGCAACAGCCGACGCGAGCTCAAGCACAAGCAGAAACGTGAATAAGATAATAGTGCTCAGTGAGAAAGAGTGGAGAAGTTACATACGATCTAGATCTTTAGATGTCGCTTGACACTGCAAGACGGACATTGTCTGTTTGCACTTGGGAAGTTTGAACACATTGGGACTGAACTGGTTTTGACCGGGAAGGTCTTGTGTTTCAAGAGCCATGGCAAAGAGATCATGGCCATTTGGTGTCACGAGCTGGGATGACACTGTGAAATTGGGACTGAACTGGTTTTGACTGGGAAGGTCTTGTGTTTCAAGAGCCATGGCAAAGAGATCATGGCCATTTGGTGTCACGAGTTGGGATGACACTGTGAAATTTGCGCAGCTTTTGTTTGCTGTAGACGTTGCTTTTGAGAACTATGCAGAGAGATTGTCGCATAGATCGAGCATAGAAGGCGCTTGTGCTGAGGGAAGGCCCTTCTTCGAGATTGGAGATTTCATTGCGCCACAGCTGGAAGATGAAATCTCCAATCTCGAAGAAGGGCCTTCCCTCAGCACAAGCGCCTTCTATGTTTCATTGCGCCACAATCCAGCTGTGGCGCAATGAAACATAGAAGGCGCTTGTGCTGAGGGAAGGCCCTTCTTCGAGATTGGAGATTTCATTGCGGTTAACCGACATCTCCTATGTCATTCGGATCCGTTGCCTACCGCATGAAGAAAAGATGCAGCGTTCCAATTGTTGGATGTGCCATTTTCAAAAGCCAATTTTGTTTGTTGATCGCTGAAGCGTTGTAGCTTGACAAATGTAGAGAATCGCTCATTGTCTTGTTTGCATTTTTGAAAATTTATGTGAAGATTTGGAGTTCAAACTGTTGCTTGTGTGTGACACGAGTGACTTGCAGGATTCTCTGCGGGAAGAGGTGTGGACGGCTTGTCTAGCATTGAGAAGAATGGTAACATGTTGCAGAATTTTGTAGTGTGGACATGACAGGTTTGGGGAGTGAGTCTGTTGTGAAGACTTCATGTGACTCGCTTTCAGTTATGCGCGGGCCAAAATGCAATGCGGATATTTGCCCAAGCGATTGGGAAAATGCGAAGAAGATCGGGCAGTTCCAACACATACAGACACTTTGCAACATAAACGTAATCTATGACTCTATGCAAGAAGGAGAGTGTGCATTTCACACCTTGGGACTAGACTAGTTTTGACGGGTGAGGTCTGGTAACGGACTGTCATGGCGAGGCAGCAGAAGGCAGCGTATGTGCGTCCGATCAAAGACCTGAGTGTGGTGGCAGGTCGAGTGTCCGAGCAAGTTTGTGGCCGTCTGGTGCATCATTTCAATGAAACGTTTAAAAAGGGCTCCAGCAAGACTGTGGCAGTCATTGTGGATGGTGAATCGCTTCGATCGGTGCTAGTGTTGGAAGCTTGGTCTGCCGCAGATCAAGCACACATGAATCAGAGTCTTCTGCCTCATGCCGGAAAGGTTGTGAGTGTGACCAATTTCAAGCTACAGAGCAAAGGCCGTTCGCTGGTGTACTTTGATCGTGATTTGAAAGTTGCATTTGACAAGTTGACTAAGGTTGCTCTGGGGGCAGGAGATTATCCTACTGTTTTGCCATTGCTACCAAATGTCAAAGACGCAACCCTTTGCAATGGTTCCTGCATGGTCTCAATGGAAGTCGTGCTACTTGAAGATGCTGTGACAAGTGAAGCCAAAATTCAGGGAGGTGGAACAAAGAGAGTGTGCAATGCCAAGGTGGCGAGCGGAGATTGCAGCCTGAATGCGGCTTTTTGGCATCCTTTGTCTGAGGACATGGCCACGGCTTCCAAGAATGGAGTCTATCGTCTTGATTGGATGATGCTGATTCCTGAAGGCCCTGGCAAGTTCAAATTGACTTCGGGCTCCGGAAGTTTAGTGCAGCAGCAAGTTGGAGATGTCGCGGAAGCGACCAGAGGCAAGCTTGCTGTAGCGGAGGACATCCAGAGCTTGTCGACGCCCTATGGCCGGTCGCGTGAGGAAAAGCTGAAGCAAATGTTTTCTGGAGGAAGCTTGACGACTTTGCATCACATCATGCATTTGGATCCATCCACAGGAATCTACCAAGGGAAAAGCATGATGATCCCGGCAGTGTTTGTGAAGGACATTCGTGGGATGAATAGTGACAATTCGGACAGCCTGTGGTATCTTGGATGTACTACTTGCAAAAGGCAGTTGCAAGAGAATAACAGTGTCTTGACGTGCGAAGTCCATGGACCAAATGCAGGCAAAAAAGTCTATGGCGCTCAACTGCTGTTTGCCGACCCCACGCGCACTTTGGAAGTGGCAGTGTGGGAGGATGTCTTGAAAGCCTTGGCTTTGTCTATGGCTCCTGCCAATTTCAACATAGATGAGCCCGAGCAAACGCAGAATTTGCTGGCTGGCGTGATGATGCAGAAGCTGTGCCTGCGTGTTGAATTTGGTGTGAACAAAGCAGGCACAGGCACATATTACGATGTTTTTGACATCAGTCCACAGGTGACAGAGGATGGTGTAGCTGGAGCTTTCAAAGCGCTTGCGTCAGATGTCTTCTTTGGCACTCCTGGCATTGTGCCTGCTTGTTGTCAGAGCGTCCGAATGAATGAGCACGATCAGTTGCAAGTTCATGTTGCTGACAAGGTGCATACTGTGGACTCAGTGCATTTGTTCTGTCAAGTACTTCAAAAACCACAGGTGAAAGTGATGCAGGACATGGATGGCATTGAGATTGAAATGCCTTGCGCTTGCAGCATCTGCGGCGCTCACATCAAGCTTGTGGCAGCTGGAGTGCCAACGTCTGTGCAGGAGTTCATGATGGTGCAACAGAAGAAGTGGGTGAATGTTCTTTGCCAAAGGCGTTGGCCAGATGGAGGATTCTTAGTGGCGCAGTTCAAGGAGGAGACAAATGACACAAAACTGGAGATGCTGAAGAAGTTGTTCAAGTTCGAATGCCAGCAGGTCATCGCCAAAGTGAATGCAGCAACAGGAATGGCAGAGACCAAAGCAAGGACTCAGGAGATTGAAGAATTGTTTGCACAGCAACGATCTGCCAAGCGGTTGAAGATGCGGAAGACTCATGAAGGAGAAGAATTCTGAGCGGTTCTGGGAACTGTTGGTAGTGTGAAGCAGGCAGAGTGGGCTCCAACTGCTTTTGGGCGGAGCGAGCTTCTAGCGGCGGATCGCATCTTAAGACTGAACTGCTTTTGTGGCAGGGCGGTCTGATGGGTCTGTGGCTGTATAAGAAATAGAGCGGCAACTGATAGTAGAGGAGGCATGATAGACACAAAGTCATTATGAACGCGTCTCTGCAGATGAAATGATTGTGATAGCTTGGTTGAGTTTTGTGAGAGGGCATGGACATGTCTAGGTTTTAGAGTAGACGAAATCGCAGCAGATGCTGAATGCTGACGGATGGACTGTGTACTACTGGAGTGCGCAGGTGACGCGTGCTGAATACAGTGTGATTAGCGGGTTGTTCACAAATGATTTCGTCTGTCGCTTTGCCAGGTACATGTCGCAGGGCTCGTACGCAGCGTGGGCTTCAACTGCTTTTGGGCAGGGCGAGCTGCTAGTGGCGGGCGGAAAGCTGCAGCGAAGGAAAGTTGCTAGGGGAAGTCACGGGGTTCACCAGTCTCTGCGGCAGTTTGGAGTGTATGTCATTTGGTCTCGAATGACTAAAAGAAAGTGTCTGTTTTGTTTGGTCTCTTAATTTTAGTCAAGATTGCAGTCCGATCCGGCTGTGATGCCAGGCGCAGCTTTCGTCTGGCGCCGGCGTGCACAGTGTGGCGATGTTTGCTGGGATACATGCGGCCTTGCTGCTTTTGGCTTGTGGTCTACACTGGGCGTGCTTCATGTCTTCCAACGCCGTTGTGGCTTTTCACGGGTTGGAGATCGCAAGGAACCCAGAGGTTGCAAAGCCTACCGGGCTTTTCGCCTTCCTACTTTACATGTGCTGTATGGGTTTGTGGTCTCTTCGAATGAAATCGCTTCGAAGACAATCATTGCAGAGAAGCATTTTCTGTATCAGTGCTGTGTTACTTTTTCCTTGTATGTATGGAATGGCCTTGTCTTTGTGGCATTTTTATTTTGTGTGGATGCTCGGAGCAAGCGTGTCCTATGCCGCAAGCAAAAGGATGCTGACGCATCAGATGTGTGACAGAGCAGCCGCAGTTGAGCCGACTTGTGCTAGTTCGGGGTTCAGAAAGCCGAAGCCTTGGAATATCAGTTGCATCAAAGGCAGAAAAAACAAAAAAATGATGCGCATGATGTTCTGTTCCATCTTCCGGCCAGTCAGCTGCAAGATCCGTATACAGGAAGGGTGGCATTATGTTTGCAGTGTGGTTCTTGCAGGTGCGCTGCGCATGTGCTCTGGACTGCTTGTATGGCAACATGTTTGGCAAGAATATCGTTTAGTTAGACTGCTGCTGTTTGCGTTGTTCTGGTTGTTGTGTGGCGGTAATTCGGAGTACGGTCGTCTCAGCGTGGTGTGTCTTTTGTGCACCTTAGGGAATTTGCATTGCTCGTGGTGCAAGATGCTATCGTTCGCTACCTGTTGGCTGGTTTGTCCGAGCCATAATGCGACAGTGGCTGCTGTCTTTGCAATTTTGGTTCCCTTTGCCCCAAGACTTGTGTTTCCCATGCTAGAAATTCGAAACAGTGCCTCCAGGCAGAAAGAAGCCAAGTGTCTCCGATGGCGTTGTCGCAACACAGAAATGTTGCGCACGCATGCGGAGTTGTTCAAGGGCCATGGAATGGATCCCGGCGCTTCGTGTCACACACTGGAAACGAAACCCCTGTCTGCTGAAGAATGTGAAGCGCTGAAAGAACAAATCGTTGCGGCAATCAGCCGGCAAGAAAACTTTATTGATAAATATAACATCATGTGGGATAGAATGAAAACCTTCATGACATGGGATCGCATTGCCATTGGAATTGAGCGAACATCTGATGCATCCCTTGGCCGTGCGACAGTTCAGGCGCAAAATCGTGTTGTTCAACAGAGACTGGAACGTGTGTTCAGAGATGGTACTAAGAAGATGTATCGTAGCCCTCCTACTGTGATGAGTGGCTTGCAGCCATGTGTCCAGAAGTATCGTGAAGAGTTAGGAGTCTGCTATGGTCCTTTGGAAGTAGGAGATTGTCTTTGTAGGTTTTTCGAAGAGGTGCGTGAGAACCGATTGTTTTGGCAGTCCAGGGAACTAGGGCGCAACAGTTTGCCTCTGGAAGCGGCGTGCCGCGGTGTGGCATTGCGACGTGCACAAGAAAGACAAGAGCCGACCAGTAAGTTGCTGCGAGACTTCAGCATTGTGAATGTAATGCCGGCGAAGCAAGGACAGAACACTTACACGGGGTTAGTGAACTTTCAGTCGCTGACATGTTGGTTGAACGGTGCTGTTCAGTTGCTTTGGCACTCTGAATTTGTTTCTGAGTGGCTACACTACAGCGAAACTTTGGAAAGAGCATCGTTGCAGAGACCTTTTCCCTGTAAAGAATTGCCACAACTCTTGAAATGGATGGGGAATTATGAAGTGGTGGCGCCCATCGAACTTTTGCATTTTTGTTTAGACCATTGGCAGAACTACGGATTCATCGATAGGCAGTGTGATGCCATGGAATTTCTTCAAGTTGTCCATCAGCTATCAAACGCTCCGGAGTCTACGGAGCAAGTTAGTGTTTGCTTCAACGCCACTCCGTTGCATCAGTCGGCCTACACACTGGGAGAAGAGTGTTGTCTGCAAGAGTTTGTAGACTTACATCTGAAACAGCGCCATGGCACTTTGGAAACTGTCAGTAAGGAAATTCTTCTGCAAACCATTCCATTTGTGGTAGACGAAGTGACGGCTGAATTGTTTTGGATTGCAACCAAGATTGTTGACTGGAACGCAGTAAAAAGCCAATGCTTTGGGACACTGAAGCCTTTTCGTGTAAAGCTTTCAAACTACCTTTGAAATGGTCTTGCCAGGCTGATAGAGCTTTGGCATACGCCACCTTCAAATTAGTCTCCCAGCAGCGATGCGTAGCGAAGGACATATGATCGAACAACATGGGAAACACCAACTCCGAGCCACTTTTGACCTGCAGTGAATTCATCAAGTGCACCAATTTCTTCAACACCATCTTGACTCTCTCCTTGTTGCGTTGACGCGTCGTGAGTTTCTCGACGCTGCCGTCAGCTTCAGACGCATGAATTTTCTGTGCAATGCGTTGCAGACCCTGCATCAGCTTGTCACCTAGAGCGTGTACCTTTGTTGTATACTCATTGATGTAAAAACCTTGGTTGTGCGCATCTTGAAAGGCACCTTGAGTTTCTTGTTCCAACTCTTGCAGCAAGCTCTCCAACCAAGTCGAATCTGCACTCACTTCCAATGGTTCTGGCTTCTGTGGAGCCACAAGCCATTTCGGCTCCAGGTCACCTGTCTTTCGAGCCATCCAAGCCAGTTCAGGTTTGGCTCCGATGTTGGGTAGCCACTCCAAAGGCAGAGTGCTGGCAGGTGGCAGATACACCAGCGATTGATTGTCGAAGTTGCACCGCAGACTCATAGCAGCCACGTAGTTGGTCAGAGTTTCGAAGGGACACACCACAACAGGACAAATGCGGCCACGTTTCCCCTTCCCACTTTCTTCAATAATGTAAAGTTGATTATTGAGTGGTCTGCCATCCCTTCTCAACTTTATTGGCTTGTCTGCTGGAACAGAAGCAGTTTCATCTGGTTCAAGCACTGTGATGTGGTAACAATGATGTCTGCAAACTCGGGTACCTGTCTTATTGTATTTCCAACAGGATGGACCACAAACGTGAAGCATGGCCCGAGCTTGCACTTGCCATGCATCTTGAAGGTACATGGGCAGCCAGGTAGCAGTATCCAACTCCGCGTCACTTGCCCGTCCTTCTGTCAGTGTGTGGATACGTCGATAGCTGGGCATGGCTGTCAAGGCTTGGCCACGAATCAAACGCTTCTTCATGGGCTCCGCACTTGTTTCTGGGAAGGAAGCATCTGCGGGCTCATACAAATCATCCGGAGGCAATCTTTTCGGCAGATCAATTTTCGGCACCTCAGTGACACATGGCCGACGCTGCTTGCGATACCCTTCTAAGTTCTCTTCACCGCCATCCATGCGGCACCGATGCAACATGTCTTGAGTCACAATCATGGGTTGGGCACTAGTTGCTTGACCAAACACTTTCGGTAGATGTTCAACACTACTGTGATGAGTTCGCTGAAAAAAGTTAATCCATTGACTCACCACATTCTTGAGACAACTGTGCTTCTCCTGCAAGGGCTTCTCTGCAAATTGTTCAATGGCAGTCTGCATTGTCAAGCTCACGCCCCATATTTCCCAGTGTCCATGCAAGCCACCACGCCCTGAGGCTTCCAGCTCACCTCTTGCAGCTTGTAATATCACTAAGCATCCCAGAGACGTCAGAGATGCTGCCACACCATCGCTCGTCCAAACACGATGCTCCACGGTCACTCCCTCTGGCTGCGCAACGCAATCCGGAGAAGCCCCTAAGATATGCAAAACAAACAGGCGCAACAGCAGCTCCACAACGACACATTGACCAACAGGATCATTCACAACACGCAGACGCAACTCTTCGTAAGTGAGTTTCAAATCGGGATCAGCATCAATGTCTAAATTGATTTCAACACCCTGACAGAGCAGAATCAAAATGTTCCTGTTGTCGGCAATGTTTGGAGTGCAAAATATCAGTGGAGCCCCGAA
The DNA here is from genome assembly GCA_947184155.2 of Cladocopium goreaui. Classification (NCBI taxonomy): domain Eukaryota; class Dinophyceae; order Suessiales; family Symbiodiniaceae; genus Cladocopium; species Cladocopium goreaui. The sequence goes on from CAMXCT020003791.1 coordinate 372,435, forward strand.
GAAAATAGTATACGCTGTAAACTTGTGTCTGCATGCCACGCGATATCCATTGGACCCGACCACTTTGCCCATGACAAGATTGAAGAGATGCGATGCTCGACGCACTAGGCCCATCATGCCATCCGCCTCACCTTCTTTACTGGAAAGCAGAGCTAGTTGATCGGGTAACTGCGCCAGTGATTTCAGTTGTGTTTGGATTCCGGGAATGCGCAGTCCCACGTTCACAGCCATAAAACCAGACATCATGCGCCAAAAGGTCGCAATCACCATGATATTCACTGGGTGCATGCAAAAGCGATTCACCGCAAATGGCACGACTCTCCCGCTGCAAGACACACGTGGCCGTTGTTGTTCTGCTTCTTCAAGTTGTTTCAATAGCAGCTCAACATCAGGCTGATGCTCCCACAATTTTGGCTCTCCGTGCTCTGCAACATAATTTTCACCTTCATACAAATCGTATTCCAGTTCTTCACGCAGAAGCCAGTGCTTCACAATTTCCTGAAATGAAGTACGTTTGTATGGTTTGTCATTCAATCGCTCATCGCCATACACACAGTCCCCATAGCACCAGTCCATAGGGTTCCACTCCTGCCAAAAGCCCGGTTCCCACATCTTGGCGTATGCTTTTCCAGTTGGCACAACCAGCTTGGGATTGTCATCTGCAGTGAACTGCGCTTCTGTTTCTACTCCTGCAACTGGTTCCTCCTGTGCAGGCGAAGCATCGCCGTCTTCTTTGGACAAAGGTTCTGAACAAATAGCCTTTTCTACATGCTTGCGTGTTTCTGAAGCTGACAACTGACCCACTGCCTTGCGAAATTCAGCTGCAGTCTGATATAGTACAGACCGCCGAGGCTTGTCTTGGATAAACTCAGCCAGTTCCTCCTCTGTTTGGATTGCAGCAGCTAATTTTTCCATTTCTTCCAACTTGGCGGCAGCCACTTGCCAGCAAGTGCTTTTGTCTAAAGGCACAGTGTCTGGACAGTGATAAGAAACTGGAACATCTTCGGAGCTTTCCAGCAACTCTTGCGCCCCCAGTGTAGAATCCACGGGGCCACGATATTTGTTGGAATCCGCTCTGCCTGCCAACTCTTCAACCTCTTCTTCATCCAACTCTTCCACAGGCGCGTCAACAAAAGTCTTTTGCAACACTTCGGGCGTCTCACCATCAATCCACTCTTCTACATCAGCTTTTCTGCAAATTGCCGCTTGGTGCGCTTTGCTGTTACGTTGCACAAAGTCAAATTGTTTCAGCAACAATGTCTTGGAGATCGGAAAGGTTTGCTTTTTGCGCATATCTTGCGGGTCAATTCCAACAAACACTGCTTCGAAACTTTCGGCCAAATCTCTAGGCGGAAATTCCTTGATGGCCGGCAAGGTGGGCGCTTGTTCTACGATGGTGGTAACGCCATCGAGTCCAAATGCAGAGCGCGACCGTTCCCAAGGATTCTTGCTGTTGGCCGTAAAAAATACCTTGGTGAGAATTACCCTGCGCAAAGGCAACAACATTCTGTGCCCATATGGCATCCTGCGCATCAACTCTGGGTGTCGCCCGAGCCACTTTCCGTTAGCCAAAGCTCGCACAGGCATTTCAGGTGGGTTTTTGACCAAACACCGCCTACATTCTTTGCACAAAGGGGCTTGTTCCTCGCCTGTGCACATGCGTTTCGTCACACGACGTTTGTGTAAAAGCATTTGGACCTTATCACCTGTTTGCAACAGAACAGTTGGACAAGACTTGAAGACTTCTTCCGATGGCACCTCTGGCCAAGTTGACACATACAGCTTTGGGTCTAATAGCAAACAAACTTTATCTTCTTTCTGAAACTCAGTCTTCGCACCAGCAATGAAAGTCGGAATGAGTTCCTCTGACCAACGTCTTTCAGCACACACTACACATGCGACAAACCGCCGGGGTCCCCATCTCTCATCTCGCTGCAAACCCTTCCCCAGACTCAGCTTGTCATGCATGTGCGTAGTGAAGTTGTTCCAATCTGTCGCTCCTCTAACTTGGAATTCAGAAAAGTTCTGCAACGCGGCCCGCTGCAAACTGCCAGGAAACTGCCACACTTCTCGCGAAAGCAAGTGCAAGACACGCAAACGATATGTGTGATAACCTTCATGCACAGCATCACAATGTTCAAAGAACTCACCTAAGTTTGTGAACCATTTCTCTTCACACCCTTGCAACAAACATGAAATGGGCGGCATGTTCTCCGGAGCATCTGCGAAAGTCCGCAAATGGTTATCAAGCCCAGATCGCACAGGAAGATTATACCTTTTTGCAAATAAGGCCAAGGGCGTCTGATCTAGCATGAACGGATCCACCTGATCTTTCTCCGTTCTTTCACGAGCAAGCTTTAAGCCACGTCTGGAGCGGTCTTGCTCCCTGGTGGAGCGGTCTTGCTCCCTGGTGGAGCGGTCTTGCTCCGTGGTGGAGCGGTCTTGCCCCCTGGTGGAGCGGTCTTGCTCCCTGGTGGAGCGGTTTTCCTCCCTGGTGGAGCGGTCTTGCTCCCTGGTGGAGCGGTCTTGCTCCCTGGTGGAGCGGTGTTGCTCCCTGGTGGAACGGTCTTGCTCCCTGGTGGAACGGTCTTGCTCCCTGTCTTGGTCCGTGTTGGAGCAGTCTTGCTCCCTGTTGGACAAGTCCTGCTTCCTTCCAGTGCAATCTTGCTTTCCCTGTGCCTTCACTGCTTCTTTTTGCTGCTCAATAGATCCAACTGGTTTGAAATATTTAAGTAAACAGTTTCCCTGCGAAGCGTCAGCAGCTTTTCTTTTCGATCTCGAAGCTTCTGGAACATCCTGCGAACTTGCAGCGTGTGTAGGAACAGCTCCAGTGAAAACCGGTTGGGTCCCATCAACACTTGCTGCTGCTTCAGTAGCGTGGGCAGCACCAGGAAGAGCAGGCGCTGCTTTACAAAGACATTCAAACCAGGAGTGTTGTTGGCATACCATTCCTTCAAACAACATGGTTTTCCCAGAGCACTGGTCATCACACCTTTCAAATAAAACGCCACATGGAACCACAGGACATTCTTTCATCTGCACATTCCGCACAAACTCATCATTGGCCAAATGCCATTGGCCATTCTGGCACAGTGCTGTTACATAGTGGCCGCTTGTCATGCTCACAGAACTGTCTTCATCATGCAGATGCAATATCGCTGCTTTCACTCTGTAACCTGTCAACAAAAACAGTATTGACTTCCATACCACAGAAAGCACAGCTGACACTAAGCACAACTAAAAACACACGAAATACAAAACAAGCTATGATTTTTCCAAGGGGCGCGGCTGCATCTCAGCCATTTCTGTGAAGAGCATGCGCAAGTCCACCTCTGCCGTCGCTGCAAAGTGGAAGAGCTAAAGAATTACCAGTGGGCTGGCTCATACAACCGAAGCCGCATGATAAAAGCCTGTCTGCCAATGCTGCTGCGACCATGGAACAAGTAGAACAAGAAACTGGGGAAGACCATGCCTACATCTACATCAGTCCGGGCGGGCAACGGTTCACATCGCTGCAGCAAGCCTTGCAATATGCGCAAAACGACAAGCTGCGGAATCGCATGGCTGCTGACATGAAGGCCGTTCAGATCGACAGCTTTGATCACAACTCCAACATTCATGTGCAGTTCACATCGAATCACGAAGACTACATGCACCGTGGAGAGCATCCCATCATGCAGGCAGGGTCTTGAAAGTAGTTAAGAAGTGTCGTTGTTGTTTGTGGTTTGAGTCTAAACACCTTAAAATAAAATCATAATGTTTTGTTTGTGAATGCATGTGCAGGCACTTCCAGCGTATGTCTACAATATGTGGGTTTATGGTGCACGGAAGCAATCCAGTCGAGATCCTTTGGGAGACTATGTGATTACCTTCGACTACGATGCAGATTACAAACCATCTGCGTTAGTGAAGACACAGCGTCTTAGTTTAATTCCAAAGATCCCACAGCTGGAAGGTATGCATATTCCATCGCCAGATGTCGATCCGCATAAGATGAGTTTGATCAAGTTGCTACTCTTCAAGCCTTTGGGGCAAAGCAATGACATGGATGAAAAAGGCAATCCGCAGGACCCGTACAGGGCCATCTTTCTGGATGTGGAGAAAGGAACCAAAAAGATGAAGCGAGGAGAGCATGAAAATCCATATGATGCCTTTCCAAGAGCATGGAAACACTACTGGCAGCACACTGTTTTGCCCAAAGCTGCGGATGCTGGAAAAAAAATTGAAGCACGGATGGAAATACCTACTTTGTGGGAGTGCTTGGAAGTATTCCAGTTGCAAAAAGAATTGGCTCAAGAGAAATACTTGATTCCATTGGACAAGGATTGCACGAACAAACTGGGTTGCGATGCGAGTGCAAAGTTGCAGAACCGTTTGACTGTCCAAGAGTATGTTTGCTACTTGACAAAAAGAGTGGTCAAGAACTTAGATGCTTACGGACGTGCTAAGGCAGCACCCAAAACCAAGTCGTATGCTTTGGACGCAGATGCAAAAGAAGATCCAGGATTAGTGCGTGAAGGCCACGGGACTGGAGATACTGGCGAATCCTTTGAACCAGCTTTCGAAGATGCTTTGGATCCAGACATCGATGGGGAGGTTCGACTGAAGGCTGGAGATGCACCTTTAAAAGTACATCATCCACTGACTTCATCGCAGCGTTCGCAAGCCATGACCTTTCATCGTCAAAAGCAAACCAAGTTTGTGCGCGACATGATTTCTGTGGGCCTTTTGCCCTTGACAGGGGATGAAGAAGCGTTGCATAGAACTGCGGCCTACAAGCGCGCGAGTGGCACTGCAGTGAATCCACGAGCAGAACAACTGAGGTTGAAAGAGAAAGTGCCCATGATCACGCAGCCGCTACTGGATGCTCAGCGCGCCGCCATGACAAATGATAGCATGGGCCTCAGCCGCTTGTCGGCGGACCGGGCTGCTACGAGCGACTGCGCAGAGCGCGCAGGAGAGTTGGCTGCAAACAGTGATGTCGCGATGCCAGAAGCAGAATGGCGCACCTTTAGCAAGCCATCTGCAGCGATGGCGCGGAAGGTTGCTGCGTTTGAAAAGTCTGCCGCTGGATTCAAGCTGGCGCCGGAGCAATTGTCTGCTTGCAGATGGTTTGGTGAGGCAATGGATGTCGCTTTACAGGAAGAAGAGAACAAAATACCTTTGCGAAAACGTGCGCAGCACGCATGCCTTTTGATTGGCGCCGGTGGCACTGGCAAGACGACAATCATTTTGGAGCTCATGCTGGATGTTTTTTGTCACTTTTTTCCAGCCAGGCCCGGAGAAGAAGAGCGATACATGATTGCCACCTTCAGCCATGCCCAATCGGATGCCATTTCCAATGATGTCTATCGCGCGCGAACATGTCATACTGCTTGCTCGTATCGTGTAGCCAGTTTGCGCAACAAGCATTTGGCCTTGAAGACAAAAGAGCAAGAGATGAAACAACGCTGGCAGCCGAAAATTTTAATCATTCAAGATGAAATCAGTTTGGTGCCAGCTGCAGTGGAAAACATGATGCTTTACCGCAGCATGCGCGCCCGTCAAGATGAAGGCCTTGATCCAGCCAGCTATTTCCACCCAGGAGAGCTCATGGGACACATACCAATTTTGCTGATTGCAGGTGATTTTTTGCAGATCAAGCCTGCCAACGAGATCTCCTTAGCTGACAATCTCGAAGAGCTGATCCGCAAAATGCCGCACAGAGTGCAGACAGAACACCATGCTGCCCAGGCGGCATTGATGACCATTGATACAGTGATTCATTTGAAGAAGTCGAAGCGGTTTCTGGATGCTCACCTGCCAGAAATCACAACAGCCATGCGCACGTGCACGCCTGCTGCTCCCTTGTCCGAGAATCACTTGGCTCAGCTGCGCACTCGCAAAATCGAAAATTGCAAGAAAGAACTAACCACAGACTTGTTCAAGCATGGTCACGTCATTGGCATGTATTGGGAGAACATTGCTCGCAGCATGGTGGAACGGGCAAATCGAGATGCGCAAGACCTGGATGTGCCGTTATTTTGTTTGCAAGCTGCTGACCAAAGGCATTCCAGAAAAAATAAAACCATAGACAAGCAGCTGACGCATCAGCTGCTCACTGTTCCAAACCCGCATCGCACTGGCAAATTGCAAGGCATGCTACTGGTGCACGAGAACATGGTTGTGCGACTGGCGGATGTCTTGGCTCCACACCTTGGATTGGTTAAAGACAAACTGGCAGTGGTAGTGAAAGTGGATTTGCACCATGAAGATCAGAAGCGCCTGGACCGTCGTGAACCTGGATTCTGTCATTTTTTTCCGGACTACATGGCCAAAGGTATCTGGGTGAAATTACTTAAAGGAAAGAATTCGCCCATGGAAGATGCTCTGTTGCAGACGTGGGAAGAAAAGTTTCAGAATGTGGCCGATCACACAACTGACGCAAAGACATTGTTCTTTGTGGAATTGGTGCATGCAGAGTTCAAAATTGATTTGAAACTAGGTGAGGAAACGGAGAAAATTGAAGTGATTCGCTGGCAGTTCCCGCTTTTGCATGGCATGCTGCGCACTGCTTACAGCGCGCAAGGCTTGACTTTGGACGGAGGTGTGCTGGTTGATTTGCGTCGTGGTGGTGGCCTAGAGGATGCGGACTGGTGGCTAGCCATCTATGTCATGCTGACGCGTGCCCGCAAACTGAAGAATCTCATCTTGCTGGGGTTCACGGAGCAAGTGGAGGAGCTTTTACGCAAAGGCCCTCCTACCTACTTGCGAGAACTGACTGACAAGTTGGAAGCCAAAGCTGCTTCGACGCTGGAGCGGCTGCAGTCCTGGCCTGTCTATGATGCATTGCAAGCATCCTGACACAGTGCTCTGCCAGTGGGACCTAATCGGTTTTGATTGAAGAGGTCTGGTGGAGAAATAGAGAGTTGCAGCTGCAGCGATCTGATGAAGTAACACTGGCATGGTTTTGTCGAGTTTACACGTGAGCTTGCGAGCCTTTGACTTTGGTTCAGGGGTCCACTGGCTTGGTTCAGTCATGTTTGTACAAACATGTTTGACAGGCGGCGTGCTGACATGTTTGGGCATGTTTGTTTGTTTGGCTCAGGTGGTCCACTGCCCTGTTTGGTCATGTTTAAACAAACCTGTTGAGAGCTCTGGAGTTTACTTCACATGGTCCACTGACATGTTTATATCCTGTTTGACAGTCAAATAATTGGGATAGTTAGTTGGGCAAAGATATGTCAGAATGACCTGCACAATGACCTGCCAGGTGAAACAAATGATTGGGATAGTTAGTTGGGCAAAAGTCCCGTGACAAAAGCTTCAGACAAAAGTGTTGTCAACAAGCTGTTTTGAAATGTCATGGTGGGGATCACTCGAAGTAAAGTAATTTTGCACAAGTGTATTTCGTTGCCGTGTGTTCTCCTGAGCGTATCAAGAACCCAAAAATTTGTGTCTTTCTATGTTTTTCCATGTCTTTCCATGTTTCCTAACTTTGGAAAACACGCGTGTGTTCTTTTAAGATAGGTTCTTGGAAAAGATCCACAGTTTTGGCATCATGACATCTCATGAATCCTTTTCATGGACACCCTTTTCTGACAATAGCCTTGGACCTATCCCTTTCAGTACCCCTGAGCTTGATTATATTTCCATCATTTTTCCACCCCAGCAGTGGGCAATGCTCACCAGCGATGTGAAACAGCGGCAATGAGTCCCAAGTACTGCGCCTGCGTAACAGTAACGTTGCTTCTCCACGCGCTGTGAACACAGTCCGACCCCACTTTAAATGAGAAGTTTTCGTTACGCCTTCGGGAAAAACGTTTCAGATCTGCTGCCGTGTTCTGAAGCAGTAAAAAATTGCCAATGCTGAAACTCGTTGTCGCTTGAATTCTGCTTACTTCAGCATTGGGGCAAACTTCGTTTTTTGTGACAGCAACAGATAAAGCAACCAAAAACCTTCGATCCGTTTTATTACTTTCATTGGTTGGCAAAGCCGGCACTCCGAAAACAGTTTGATTTGGAGAACCTCGATGTAGAAAGGGAGGCATATAGAAAACGGCTCATGCTGTGATCGATGGCGGTTTGAACCTTTGTTGCCTCTCCTTTCATGCTGAGGCAAGGCCGATCGAAGTTTTAAAAAAACGGCATGGCAAAACTGCCAAAATTCAACAAAGGGATATAAGAACGATATGTTTTCCCTGGAACAAGCAATTTAATAGTCTTTTTTTCGGAAGTCGCAGGTAGGCAACCCCATCTGCTGCAAGCCAAAACTAAGAGCAATGGTTTGCTTAAAATATTGTTTTTTCAGCTAATGACAGGTGATGATGGAGGAGTGGTTGTCGTCAACAATCATTTCAAGGCGTTTTGTCCTGATGAGCATTTTTGGAGAGCGCCAGTTTGCCGACATGATCCTACGCAATGCATTCTCTATGTCACCGGAGGTGATGGGTGGAATCTGGATGTCATGCAACGAACTGCGGCGTATTCCATCCCGCTGGGAGTCGGCGTGGCGAATTCATGGGACAACTACTTGCTGGTACCCAAAACCTACAAGACGATGTTTTTCTCCTGGACGCCGGATGATTCTCTTCTGGACTTGAACCCAGTGAATGTGATCTACCCACCATACAATGCCTATGCCCATTCCCAGGGAGATCTTTCCACAGCCAGTAGTCGAACACCCCTTGCCAAGATGACCAGTTATGACTTAGGCTACCTCGCTCCCGACCTCTTCAAGCTATTGGAGAAGAGTGCATTTGACATCGATCTCATCTACAGTTTGATGCGAACAAAGCAGGAAACTGGGGCAACTCCAGAAGAAGTGGCCTGCAACTGGTTAAAGAAGAATGAAGCCCGCTGGTCTCAATGGATCCCTGATCCCACACTTTGCATCCGTGGCTTTGGTCTCTACGACGCAACCACGGAGACTTTCTCTTCAAGCCGCCAGGCAGCCACCACTTGTAAGGCGCAGCTGCTTTCACTGGAAATAGTGGATGAAAGTGGATGATATTTGCCCGATTTGAATCCGTTTGATTTGATCATCATCCAAGATGTAATTAATTACTGCCTCTATCTGCGTCTCGAATCATGGCAAAAACCGACTGTGTAGGCACTGTGAACATCATAGGTCATTTGAACACACTGTTCCATGATATTCCATGGTCAACGGGGACCGGCCTCATTTTGCAGAAGGCTCCTAGTGAAGTCTGGGTTTCCGCTTGAGAGAAGGAGTAGTAACATGGATTTAAGGCAGCTTGGAATCGAGAATTGCATGTTCAGTGTCTAATCGCAGCAGGCATGCCTTCCCGGCACGTACTCCAAGCTTTTCACAGACGATCACGATAGTAGCACCTATGTGTGCGAAGAATGTCCTGCAGGCAGGCAACAGCCAGCTGCTGGCGAAGTCAGCTGTGACCTTTGTCCAGCAGGAACCTCCAAGGCTCTGACGTCCACTGAAGATTGCGCACCATGTCGAGCAGGCTATTACCAGAATGATTGGGGGGCAGAGACCTGCAAGAAATGCCCAGAAGGTACCACTACGGTCCTTTTGAGAGCCACACAAGTATCGGATTGTGTTTGCATGGAGGGCACCATTGATATCTCGACTTCTGGCACCACGCACTGCGTGCCTTGCACAGAAGGACTGACGTGCCCAGACGGAAGTAGCGTAGAAAAGTTGAAAAGTGGCAGCACTGAGGACGAGAAGACTCCCGAAATCGTATCTGGCTATTTCAGTTGGGCGGAAGACCCGACAGAGGTGTTCAAATGCCCCGGGACACATTGTCCTGGGCGACGCCCCGGGACATGTGAAGGTGGACGCTTGGGTCCGACATGCGATGAATGTGGAGCTGGGATGTATTGGGCAGATGATGAATGCCGAATCTGTGAAGTTTCCATGGTGGCTGCCTGGATTGCAGGTCCCATTTTGGTGTTGCTGGCAATGGTTGTAGCATACTATGTGACAGACGATAAGTACACAGCCCGAGCTTCACTTGGTGAATGTGCAAGCATCGGCACAGACATGATGGTGGCCTTTGTTCAACAGCTGGGCATTCTTAGTGCAGTGTCAGTTCCTTGGCCTGCGACACTGAAAAATCTCTTCGAGTTCTCCTCAGTCTTCGTTCTAAACCTGCAATCTTTGGGCTTCAGCTGTGCCTCAAGTCACGGCGTGCAGCAGTATGTCCTGTCCGCCTTGTTTTTCATCGCAGTTGTCACAACTTTGCCTTGCCTCGGATATCTCACGCAGTTTTGCTCCTGCATGAGGCATCGGGGATTGAACTGGGACTTCTACAAGACCGTTTGTGTCACTGGAAAGTTCCTTCAGTCCGGCTTCACCACAATGTGCAACATTGGTTTGGTCCCATTCATGTGTTTCTTAGCCTCGCTCAATGGACTTTTAGAATTTCCTTTTCTGTTTTTGGATAGTCACACTTTCAACGATAAATAGTATGTCCTTTCAAAGCAGGTTTTTGAAATAGCTTCCAGCAATGAAAACGAGAAACACATAGAATAAAGTCTTATTAGATAATCAAAAAAACCAAAGAGCAAAGCCAAGGTTTTCTTCACCCGAATGGTCGTCGAAGCATCTTGAAGTACCCTCACACTTTCTGTGGCAGCGAGACCATGGGATGATGCAACTCTTTGGGATTCTGGTACTCGTCCTAAGCCTTACCCACTTCATCCTGTGCTGCTGGGCCAGTTGGAAGGCTCCAAAATGGTCCTTGACATCACCCAACCGGATTCGAGGCATTGGATTCTTCATTGGCAACTTCCGCCCATCGTCATGGTGGTTTGGCTTGGTCCTTTTGGCCAGGGGACCCCTGTTGTCCTTGCCTGTCGTTTTGGCTCCCAACACGCAAGGCATCCAACTTGCTTTGATGCTCTGTGTTTTGTTGGTGTCTTTTGTCTGGCAACTCTGGTTCTTACCATGGAAAGCTCCAATTTTGAACCTGGTGGATGCAATCTCCACGGCTTTGTTCTTGATGCTCCTGGCAATCTCATTGCACTTGGAACCTGCGATTTCAGACTCGCTGTCCTTTTTGGATTCCTTAGGGACTGGCATGTAATTCGTAAGCCTGGGAGTCATCGCCTGCGTTTCCATTTTTGCTTTGGGATTGGTGCTTTGGCAGCGCTGTTGTTCGAAACGGGAGCTTTTGCCGAGTATCGTGAACCTGGGTCAGGTGAGGGATCCAGAAGAAATCCTGGAGACCCTCTTAGCCGTCACCGGAAAACTGGAATGTAAGGACGAGAAACAGAAGGAAGTCCTTCTGAGGACGGCCTCAGAGTGCCATGTTTCTCCATGTTTCTCCAGATATTTCATGCATGTGAAAGTATGACTGAGAGTATCTTAAAGTATAGGTCAAAGTATAGGTCGATCTTCAAAAGCTCCTTATTTTTCCCCATGGTTGTCATGGTTACCCCAGAAACCAAAAAACATGAAAACAGCCTCAGCAATGTCAGCAATGTACTGATTTCCGGTGCGATCGCCCGATCGCCGGTAGGAAGATGTCCTCTTCGGTCTCTGCCTATGACCTGTGCCGAGAGTGGGGCAAGCCTTGGACATTTTGATTGCAGATTGCCACTGGATCAAAATTAGTTGTGCCTCTGCAGTTATCAATTAATAATTGATGCTTCCACGAGTATCCATCTGATGTATACTTGGAAATATATATTATAAAATATTATGTATATTTATAAATTTATATTATATATTATATATATTATATACTGGTATACATTTTATATCATGTTATATCTCATGTGACGTCGCCTCCAGGTGAGTTGGGCATTGTGGACCTTGACTCCAAGATGGTTAGCCGTGTTGCAGCCAAGCGTGTCAGTCAGATGACCAGGAAAAGTTTGGCAAATCTTAAGCCGAAGCTTGTGGCAAGCTGAGTTTATCATCGTTTATCATCGTTTTCTCCGTTGTTTATCGGTTGTTTCGCCTGTTTTATCCGTTGTTTGTTGGTTTCAGGTATTTGCAACATCTCCAGGGATCAGCCTCCATCTGTTCTTAGTGTTGAGGGACGTCAATTCTGACAGCAGCCAGAGGTGAACTTTTTGAAATGTGGAGTTTTTGATGGTTTTTGTATGTGTTTTTTGTTTTGTGCACCCTGAAGTTCCAATCATAGCTCTCAGGAAAGCCACGGTGATAGAGAAGTCGAAGAATAATGAAATGGAGACATTCGAAGACCACAATCACGACATGGCATCGAATGAAGCATCGAATGAAGCTTTCGAATGTGACGATTGCGCAAGCGACCTTGACAGTGTCCCTGCTGAGCATGTGCTTGAGCTCCCCAGAGGTGGTACCAATTGACCACAGCTTTACTAGGGTCCGTCCACTTGCAGTGTGCAGATCGAAAAGCAAAACAATATTGTTGTTGTTCAACCATGATCCACTTTTGGGTTACAAGAATCACAAGAGTCATGTTTGTTTACTTTGGGCGTTGGTTCTTGGAATGCAAACTGGCAGTTTGCATCGGATTGCAAGTGTTGGCACTTTATGTGTGAAAATGCTAGTAAAACATAAGGCAGCGTAAGGCAAAGCCACTGCAAGACGAGCCACCTTGAAGTCCCAGCTTCCAACGATTTGATATGTTTGAGATATATATCATTGCTATGTTTGTCAAATGTATCAAATGTTGGATTCAAGTCTGAGAGATTGTGTGAATTGAAATTGAATGCGTGCCTCACTTGCAGCAACGCTGTTCAATCATGGCCGTTAATGAGTCTACAAGCAACGTTTGCGATTGGCCTCCATGTCTGAGACATGTCAATAGGTCATTTGGAATATGTGGGAATAGTCCGGAATAGTTGACACAGTGGAAATGTGCTAGCGTTGATTCTTTGACAATGCCCTCGTAAGAGCGGTGGCGCTCTTGCAGCGTGATGATCGAAAGCATCTATCGGTGTGTCGGAGTTGGCTGCAACACAAGTGTTAGGTCGGCAGGTATCACCTTATCACGTGTTGCGGAACGGTTTCCTTGGTAATGGCAGGTTGGTCTTTTGCCGAACAACATGATGTGATTCTATCCGACATGGAGGTGCATTCCCCCTTTGACAGGAGTCTCGGGGTCATCTTGGCTGCGTTTGCAAATTGTGAAGTCCGTCACTTTGGTCATGTTCAAACATGTTCAAACTGCATTCTAAATCGATCCAAATCAACCTGAATAACTTGATTGTTTGGCGACTCGACAGCACTCCTAGGGAAATATAGGGAATACATGGGAATACAAGATTTGAACGTGTCGCAGGACTTCACCATGGCTCACTTCGAGTGCACCATGCGGAAAAGATTCATGGCGTGGTGGATGTGTTTTCTGCCCTTGTGCGCACGTTGGAAGTTTGCGAAATGGAATGGGTCCTCAAGACACTGGATCTTATGTTTCTCGTGTGCGAAGACTATGACCTCAGGGGCATACTTCATTAGTGCACCTACATGCACCTATAACACAAGTCACAGGGCTGCTTTGGAGCACTGCGATTGGGGTCGCTTGGGAAGCAATGTTTGCATGAGGCCTGTGTGAAAGGGCTCTCCGTCTTCATTTGGGCATCTAATAACCGATATGCGTGTATGATCTGCGATTGCTTGGACATATAACTTTTGTATCATACGTTCATTGACTTTTATGTGTATCTTCATGGATATTTAGAATCATGTTCTGACATGTATTCTGACATAAATGCGGAAAAAATTGCTGGTGCCTTTTGCCATGTAGATTGAACTTTGCTGTGACACGTGGTAAGACATTGATGAGTAATGTATAGTAATGTTTTGACATGTTGTTTGACTTGGTTTCTACGAAATGCTTGACAGGGGCTCTGGCATATATCATGACAGAGGCTGCGACATATAGTTTGACTTCCGACTTGTGTTTTGACATATGTTCTGATATTTGGTAATTCAGATGTGATATGTAAGTAGCATGGGATTGGCGAATACCAGAGCAGCTGGTTGTCTTCATATGGAGGCATTGGGTTCGGTCCCCATATGCCAGAAGCGTCTATACGGGATCATTAGCGGGTTTGTATTTGTGATTCCCGAAGGGGTCTTCGCTTCCGCTTTAGAATGTCTGTGTGAGTGCATCGGAAGCTGCCTTCGGGAGCGTTATCATAAGTGCTGCGCGCGAGCTGTCCGAGGTATGGTTCTAGTGTTCGGGTCCTGTGCGCCACATGTGGTCTGGGGGTACGCTATTGGGCGAAAGTGGGGTGACATGACGTGATTGGCGTGGCAAGGTTGTTCGAATAGGATGTAGGCTGAACATGACCACAACCCACCCGGCCAAAGGAAGTTTGCCATCCCACCCAACCTCACCCACCGTGCAAACGAAATTACCACACCAACCCACCACTTCCCAGAATGCTAGTGCTCCAAAGTGACCTTTCACGATATCGTGCACAGCCAAGCAAGAATCATGTTGGTGTTCCAAATTGACTCCACATGTGGTGCTCCAAAGCGACCCTGCGACCGGGACGGGGTAGCCTAGTCGTGAACCATTTGACCACCCGCAAGCGTTTAGTCTCAAGTGGTGCTTTGGTTTCTCAAAGATCATTCGGCGATGGCTGAAACCAGTGGCGCATTGAGGGTTTTGTTCGTGCCTGCAGACCTGCTCTGATGAAGATCTTGTCTCGTCGATTATTGTTGACGGTTTCCTTATGAACTCGCTGGAGCCTAACGGCTCCTGTCAGGTGAGGGAACATGATTCCACGGATGGGACTTTGCAAGGTTTCTTTCAATGTGGAGACTTGGTGTTTTCCAGCCTTGAAACTGGTGCCCAGGGGCCCAGTTCCTTTCTGAAAGGCCAGTTTCTTGCTGGTTCCGGTAACTCTCACCATATCACCACATTACTCTGCGCAGAACCAGGCGTACATGAAGATGATTGGAAATGGAAAAGTTGAGAGGTGTTGAGAACTTGTTTGGAAGAGCAATAAATATCAATAAACACATGAACGTAAAACAGTACAACGTATGTGGTAGCTTGTTGTAGATTATACAGATTCTCCGGGCAAATTGCATTGACCAGGATTGGAAGGAATAAGGTAAGAGGCAGCGCGTTCAACCAATGAAGGATGCCGTAGGTCAACCTAGAACTATGTTGCAAGGCATTCCTTCACAGAACTGACCACAGCCTATGGGGCCCCCTTCTTGCCTGTGTCAAGCTGGAAATTCACCTGAACAGCGTCATTTATGCAGACACCGAGATTCTACGAGTACAATGTTTGGGCCATGCGCAAGCAAAACGCATGTGAGCGAAAGATTGCGAAAGCTTTCACAAAACCTCAAGGGAATGCCCTTCTCACGAAATGGCCCGCGAAGGGTGAGATGATTGTGACAAGACTTTGAAAAAAGCAAATACCCTGGAAGGACTTGAAAAAGAGAAGGCAAGTATATCATGGGGGATGGAACAGCATAATGCTGATCCCTGAAGCCCCATGCAAGGTTTAGTGCAAGGGGAAGTGTGTCACAAACATGTTCCAACCAGAATGTTGATACCCTCCGTGCATTCTTCCTGTGACTTCAGCCGTATTTGCCGCCAAATTTTGAACAGACAAATACATTTGGCGGTGCTGCGAACTGGATGGCCACTCATTCCTTGAAAGCAGGTGTCCGCTCCAACAAAAGAACATGCAGTTAGAACAATTTCAGGAGAATCACAACTTGACGTGGTCTGCGATGTGCTTTCCTGTCATTTTGCTTGCATTGCCGTGTGGAAAAGCTCCACAAAGGAAGAGATGGCTTTGAGAACACCGGTATCAGGACTTGTAGCTACATGCTGCACGTCCAGCAAGTTCTGACAGACCCTGTGAGCTGCGGTGAGTTGTGCAAGCTTGGCCTTCAAACATTGGGTACAATTTGGAAAGTAGACTGAGCGACAATGTCTATCCGGAAATCATTGGAGCACCTGTATTTTTGTCCTTGGCTTGGGAAGTACGACACTTAATCGTTGGAAACGTTGGAAATTGTCGAAGTTATTATGCTGAAAAAGGCACCTGCATGCTGTCTCTTGTTGGGATGCAAGGGTCTAGGTGCGGGCCCAACTCCACTTTATCCTGCAAATGCACTAGTGCTAGTCTTCAGCCAGCACTGTGCTGGCATGTCCACTCCAACACTGGAAAAGGTGCACTTGTTTGACGCGTCATATGTTGACCGGAATTTCAGGGAAATAGATCAAGAAATTGTTGGATAAAACTTTCGGTGACTTATTCAACGGCGCACCTTTGGTCCGCCATCGCACCTTGCTATTCACCCAACGTTTCCTTCAGCTTTGGGAATTGCCTGTTCTTTTTCTCACAATCCCCCAAAAAAGACTAGGGGAGCAGAATCCCTTTGCGTCTTCACTCCGATCTGTTCCCAAACTGGGGAGTTCAAGGTGCGAATCTTACTTCTGTGGGATCATCACTTTATTAATCTGAAGGAGTTGAGAAGTCAAAAAGAGGACCAGCAGGCCCTCCTGCATCTGCATCCCATAGCGAAATTCCCTCATGAGCAACCGCATTTAATCTGTACGATTTAATTCGACGTCACGACGTCACCCTGAATTAACGAGGCAGTATTTTGAAATTAAGGGATATGTACATAAAGTGTCTAACTGTGTCATGTCACCTGAAGGTTCCATATCATCACTTGACCAAGGGAATCCAACCTTTTGATCCGCCACTTCCGTGGCTCAAGGACGAACGCTTCGTGCGCGTTCTCGGGTGTAAAACAGTATGAGCTGATAGTTGGGCCAACTGCAATCACAGTTGGTAAGCGGAGCTATGGCAAGTTCTATGGACCTAAATGCCTTGGATGAAGCTAGTGGCCCACTATCAGAACATGTTAATGACCCAGACCATGCGCAAACGTTAGCCAATCCAGATGTCCCAGGTGGAGCAGAACCAGATGAAACTTGGAGGAGCTATGGCTCTTGGTCGTCATGGAGGTGGGGCTGGAACTGGGCTACCGATGGTTGGTGGTCTGGAGGCTGGTCTCAGAATGCAAGTTGGCAGCCAAGAGCATATGCTACCGAGATAGGGATGACACTCAATACCAATGCGAATGGGGTCGCAGAGGATGCAGTGCCAGGGGGATCAACCAGTTCAGGGACATCCTTGGACTACAGCTGATCCATGGAATCCTCCACAGGATGGTGGTCAGCCTGACCAACAAGATGGAAGCTCACGAGAAGGACAACGACGCTCCTGGGGATGGACTGATCAATCATGGTCAGCTCGAGATTGGCGTCAGCAACAGCCAGAACAGCCTTGGGGTCAGTGGCAGTCTGGGCCCAAACCAGACTACTCTGACCCACCCACGTGGCCAGGGTGGGCACACCGCCGTTTGTGGGTCTTAGCAGTGAGGAGGTGGCACAAGCAGACGGATGTTCCTGTCTTCAAGCGTGCCGAGAAACTCTTGCGGACGTTTGGATGGGACATGCAAGCAGACTTTGAACACCTCTCCGAGCAGACTCTTTCCTCGGATGGGTACTTGGACACCATCATTGCCGTGATCAACTCAAAGGCTGGTGTCAGAGAAGAAGATGACAAAAGGCGTGCCTACAAGCAGGCCATTGCCGACAACCAGAGGCATAGGGATGAAACTTTGGCACAATACTCAGTGCGTCGCATGAAGGACTTCCAGGCGGCGGCCAACTTTGGCGTGGTGATTCCAGATGCCTTGAAGGCAACGCTGATGCGCGAAGGAGCCGCGCTCACGGAGCAGAGCCAGCAGAACCTGATGGCCTTGCTGCAGTCCAATGAGGATAGCCCTGAAGCCGTTGCCAAGGCACTTGCACGTCTTGATGTGAGACATGATCGCATCAGTGGCTATGTGAATGGGGAACATGGCGACGAGACAGCAGAGACCTATGTGACTCAGAATGACGACACGTCTGACGATGACGACGCGGCTGATGAGCAGGCAGTGATAAAGGAGCTCGAGCCCCTTGATCTCACAGAGGACCAGGTCACTGAGGTCTTTGCCGTCTTGGAGCAGAGGCGCAGAACATGGAGGCAGAACAAACTGTTCAAGGCCGATGCCAAGAAGGATCGTGGCTCCTTCAGCAAGGATGGCCAGTTTGGACATCCACGTGGACAAGCTGGTGGAGTTCCTGGGAAGTCTGCACCACGTCCACGCCTCAACAAAGAGCAGCTCAAGAAGATTTCCAGATGTCGCTTGTGCAACAAGCGCGGGCATTGGGCAGAAGACTGCGCATTGAAGAAGAAGGCGGCACCGACTGCTTTTTCCTACTGTGGCAATGCGAGCTCTGCGAGTTCCGCCTTTTCCTATGTGACTCTGGCCGATGTCAGAGCAGCTGTTCAGGTGGTGATGTCACCAAGTGAGGTGATGGACAGGTGGGCGTTTCTAGCGCTTCCTGGAGGGGAAGCGATCTTGGACATTGGCGCCACTCAGGACTTGATTGGCACAGCAGCGATGAAGGAACTCACCGAGATCTTAGCTGGATCCGGCCTTCGCCCTCTGAAGGTTGACAAGCCAGCGGTTACTCCGTCTGGCATTGGTGGCTCCGCTCGAGCCACAGGAGTGATGCTGCTTCCGATATCTCCTGGAGGCATTCCTGGAGTGCTTGAGATCACAGTGCTGGAGGGAAACATCCCGCCGCTGCTTTCAGTTGGCTTTCTGGAGTTTCTTCAAGCCAACATAGACTTGGAGAGAGATGAGATCGACTTCAGAAAGATTGGACTCAAGCTGCCCATGAAGAAGCTGCCGTCCGCACACCGCACTATCCCTTTGGTTCAGTGGGATGGGAAGAAATTTCCAGTTCCTTTGGACGTCCAGAAGAAATATGGATTGTCTGAGGATGCGTTCAACCTAGACAGCAAGTCCCTCTTGGATTACACAAAAGGTGCGGCCGACTCTTCTTGCATGATCATGACTCCAAGAACTAGTAGCAGTACAACATATCATGATGAGCCCAATACTCATGGTCATGTGCAGAAATTGGAAGGTAGTGATCGAGGTAGTGAGGTACATACATTTTCTTCCTCCTCAACTTCATCAATATCCCCTATGGAAACTCCGCATGTTGAATCGTTTGCAGCTGAAAGCCGTGCTGAAGAACTTGGATGTTCTCTTGAAGAGGTACATGAGGTCACAGGTCATACTTTGAAGTGCTCTTCAACATCAGAGACATGTCATCATGGTGAAGTGTTCGAGGTCACAGGTATTAGGCCATGCTGCACCACTACATCACCACAACATGAACACCATGACGCTGATCCACAGTGTCCGCAGCAGCAAGTGAGCACAAGTTTCCCCATGGGATCGCGTTCCAGCTCACACAAATTCGAACCAGCGCCGTCTCGCAATGATGGGAACCAGCTCTCCGACGAGCTACGAGACGGGCAACCCGAGCCGAGCAGCCAGGGCACAGTCAAATTGGTGTCGGCTGATGCAGACCCTGGCAATGGTGTGGGATGCAAGTCGCTTGAACTTCATTCTGCTGGTCAAGGCGGAGTTGGGAACCAAGGCATCTCGTCTCTCTGCAATGAAGAATCTCACACACGATGGGCATCAAGTGGGAAAGTGCATTCATCCCCAGCTACGACAAGTTCATCGATCCAATCAATACGCATCTTGGACGGTGTGCGGTGCATGTCAAGCCAGGACCGCATACCGCTCAAGGAGGAGTGCCATGTCGTCCAAGGGGAGGGGCAAGAATGCTCGAGCAGCGACCTCCTCGACAATCATGGAGGCGTACCCAACAGTTGCGGATGCTGCCGCCTTGCCGCCAACGAACCCAGTCTTGCAATCCGGGAGCTTGGAGGCATCAGAGATACTGCAGCAGACACTTCAGGCCTTCAACATGCAGAACTCGCAACTGGGACAGATGATGACTCAGGTGCAAAGGTCATTGCAGGAGCTCGCACAGGGCCAAGCTCAGATGGTGATGCTCATGCGTCCAGCATCATCCCCGACCAGATCAACTGGGTCCAACATGGAGGAGGATCGCTGGTCGGTGACCGAGCCAGAGATGCCCAATCCCAACATCATGCCGGACATGTGAGAAATTGGCCGACGTGGTTGCTGGCCGCTGGAGTAATCACTACCTCAGCATTGATCACCTATGACCAGTGCTCTGCCTCGATGCAGGGCAACTTGCTTGCTGCGGGAATGACAGATGAGTGCTATATGTTTCAGTATGACCTGGGCGGGGATCCAGGAGAAGTTCATAGCTCTCTGGTATGTCAAGATTCCACAGTATGTCATGTTCCCACAGTATGCCATGTTCCCACGGTATGCCATGATCACACAGTATGCCTTGATTCCTCAGTATGCGGCGCTCCTAAAGAAGAAGGACTTTTCAATCAACACGGTGGTCATACTGTATGTGCAGATGCTACAGAATGTCAAGAGCAATCAGCAACAAAGTCAAAGAAGCAGATGCGACCTGCCTGGCTTCCCAGCTTTGCTCAACTCAGAGAGTCGGAGGTTGAAAGGTGTCTCTGTCTTGAGCCTCCAGGAGAAGCCGACTGGTGCTGCCTTTGGAGAACAGTCATTGACGCAGAGTCCGGAGAGATCTTGGAGAATAGCCCTGCTCCCAGTTAATTGGAATTCACTGCACCATTGGACTTGAGGGTGCGGCACTGGGGGCTTCCTATGGACTTTATCCGGCTATGTTCCTTCTCCAACTTCTCCACGCCACCCCTTCGAATGGATTTAGAAGGGAATCTCTCCGAGACTGGGACTCTTTGGACTTTTCCCACAG
Organism: Cladocopium goreaui; assembly: GCA_947184155.2. NCBI lineage: Eukaryota > Dinophyceae > Suessiales > Symbiodiniaceae > Cladocopium > Cladocopium goreaui. The sequence continues at coordinate 393,125 of CAMXCT020003791.1, forward strand.
ACATCCTTTCCAAGGAGAACCTCTCAGCCGCGCAGCATGAGCTACCAGATGTTGGCTCTCCCTCAGACATCAAGAGGTGTGGCGTGAAGTTGAGCCTCCTGACGCGGCAGAGCCATGGCCAAGACCCTCGGCAACTGGATTTCGCCGAGCTCTTCAGTCCCTCAAGGGTCACTCCATATGCGCAACGACTTGGGCTTCGAGTGGCAGAAGACATGGTCTTTGATCTTGCCTCAGGTTGGGATGTTCGCAAGAAAGAAGCTCGCCAGAAGTTCCGCAAGTTTCAGAGGGAAAGAAAGCCCAAGACCCTGATGTGCTCACCTGAGTGCAAGGCTTTCTCCTTACTGGGCAATTTGAATCACCACAAGATGTCTCCTGGCAGATTGGAGAGAGATCTCGCTGAAGGGCATCTCATGTGGGACTATAGCCTCGAAGCCATCGAGGAGCAATGCGGGCAGGGCGACTACTTTGGTCTAGAACATCCCGGAGCAGCCACGTCATGGAAATTGCCTCAGACTCAGGCAGTCCTCCAGCGCCCAGATGTGGCACTGATGGCATTCGACATGTGTGCCTTTGGACTTTCTGTGGTGCCATCTGGGGAGTTGTCACGCAAGATCACGAAGATCGCTACCAACAATCCATGGTTGGCACATGAGCTGTCTCTGGCACAATGTGATGGGGGGCACACACACCGACTTCTGATGGGCGGTCTTCCGCGATTGGCCCAGGAATATCCACCACAACTATGCGAGTGCATCGCCAGAAGTGCTCAATCTGCAGCCCTCTGTCTTCCGGTTCCCTCTTTTCTCTCACAGGAGCCAACAGCCTTGGACTTTCACGGCTTCGGCGAGGATGAGGCGGAAGCAGGTGAGGAAGTCGGAGAAGGAGGTGAGAGAAATGCCAGGAGAAAGAGCGTGACAGACGCTCAGAAACGACTGGTTCAGAAGGTTCACACAAATCTTGGTCACCCACCTCGAGATCGTCTTTTGAGAGCCTTCAGAGCTGCTGGCGCTCTACCACAAGTCCTGGAGTACATCCAAAAGGAGCATCAATGCGAAGATTGCCAAATGAAGCATCGACCAGATGTCCATCGGAAAGCTCAGTTGCCTCGCACCTACTCCTTCAATAAGATAGTGGGATTGGACTTCTTTTAGATCAAATGGCGGGACTGCAACTTGGCCATCATGAACATGATTGACCTGGGCACGAGCTATCAGATTGCTGTGCGTGCCGAGATTGCCGAGGGCACTGGTGGTGGAACTCCAACCTCTCAAACGGCATGGCAGATCTTCCTCACTACCTGGGTGAGGTATTACGGAGCCCCTCAGATGATCATCTGTGACGCTGGCAACGAGTTCAAAGGGGCCTTCGAACGTGGACTGGAAAACTTGGGCATCTATCAACATGTGATACATCCTGAATGTCCTTGGGAAAATGGCCTCACAGAACGACACGGCGGTTGGCTGAAGGACCGACTTGATCGGGAGATCGCAAGTGGCCGCTCTGTGATTCAAGAACTCCCAGACTTGGATGAGCTTCTGAGCAGCCTGACGTCTTCCAAGAACAACTGGCTGAACAAGGGTGGCTACACTCCATCGCAGTTGGTCTTCGGGCAATTGACCCGCATACCCGGAGAGCTCCTTGCGGAAGACGATTTAGCTGCTCACGGACTACAGGATGCCTTCTCAGACCCTATGGAGGTTGATGAAGCAGCCGGAGAATATCGGCGGAGGTTCAAGATCCGAGAGCGAGCACGGCAACTAGCCCTTCAACAAGACAGCAAGGAGGCCATGCAAGGAGCAACCAAAGCAGCAACTCACCAGAACCGAGTCTGGCTCCCAGGTCAGTGGGTCTATGTCTTCCGAAGAGCCAGAGCCAATCAAGAACTGCATCTACGAGATCGGTGGGTAGGCCCAGGAGTGGTGGTCCTCTCCAATAACAACACCGTCTACGTCGGCATGCGGTCCCGACTTTGGCGATGCTCTGCTGAACAACTTCGGCCAGCTCTTCCCAGCGAGATCATGGGCAAGGACTTGGCGTCCGACCCAGGGTTGGCGACTCTTCTTCGGAAGGTCATCTCTGGAACACGATCCGGAGCAGTTGATGTTGCCAAAGAAGGCGCACCTCCACCACACGCTCATCTACGTGCTGTTGAACATGCAGGTGATGGAGTGCAAACCAGCGATGAGTGGCTGCCTGGCGGCCCTAGACATGCTCCTGAACCTCCTGTTCCTGTTCCCGATGGGCTTCTCCCAACTGGAAGGACATCCACAACGCCGCCTGACTGGCTGATTCCAGAGACTCCAGTGCTCCCGACCGCAGACTCAAGAAGGCCATCAACACATGAGCCAGCGAGCGAGCCAGATGAGACGCCCTTGCCACCACCGAGGCCACCGGAGACGCCTCCTGGACTTGGACTTGAGGCTATTCCGGAAGATGAGCCCACACCAGCACCAATGCCGATGGAGAGAACACCTTCTCCGCCAGCAGCTTCCACAGAGCCAAACGACTTGGAACCGCCTGTAGAACCTCCGCGGAAGATGCCACGAACTGCTGAAGATGTGGTTCAAGTGGAATCCTCATCATCTGATTCTTCGCCATCTAGTCATCCTGGAGAGAGATCCTCCTCTTCCAGCGCATTGCCAACTTCATCGACTGCGCGGGCTCCTGGGACTCCAATTCAACATCTCATGGAGCGGGTAGTTCGACCTCCTGGACTTACACCAAGTGAACTGCTTCCAGAACACGGGAGAGTCGCAACACAAGCCTCTGAGATCGAACGCCTTCGACAAGCATACGATCAACTTGAGAGGCAGTCAGAAGAAGAATTCTCCTCACAGGGATGGAGTGGGAACTTCTACAACTACAACTTGGGAGACGAGGCGCTGCGGCTGGAGAAAGATGGCTCTTGGACTTACATGGCGAAACGCAATGATGAGATCTCACTCAAGGATCTTAACCAGAAGGAGCGAGAGCTCTTTGAAGAGTCAGACAAGATCGAGTGGAAAGCCATCCTTGAGACTGGGGCCGTTCGCGTCGTCACCGGCACAGAAGCCGCCAAGCTCAGGGCCCAATTCCCAGACCGCATCATCAGCTCCAGAATGGTGAGGCGCAAGAAGCCACTTCCAGAACTCCATGCATGGAAAGCCAAGTCAAGATGGTGCATTCATGGCCATAAAGACCCAGACACTGGCACTTTGGTCACCTATGCCCCAACGCCTCAGAGCGAGGGGATGATGATGTTCATGCAGGTGGGGCTAAACTACAAGATGAAGTTTGCCTTTTCCGATGTCAGAAATGCTTTCTGTCAGAGTGGACGTCTGCAACGTCCCAAGGGGCCTTTGTTTGCTGAGCCGTGCGAGGGTTTGGATTTACCTCCTGGCTCACTCATCATCATTGATGTTCCTGTCTATGGTTTAGACGATGCTCCCGCCTCCTGGCGGCTGACTGTCTCCAGCTTCCTGACCGAGGACTTGGGGTTCGAGCGCAACATTGTAGAACCCTGTTGGTATTCCAAGTTTCATTTGGAGACACGAGAATGCATTGCTCAGATTTTGGTAGAAGTGGATGACTTCATTGTCGCAGCAGTTCCATCATTTTACCAGGAACTTAAGCAGGCGATGCAGAAACGTTTCAGTTTTGGGAAGTGGCAGGAAGACGAGGCAGAATATGCAGGCAGGCGGGTCAGGTGCAACACAGATGAGATCTTAGTTGACCAGTACAAGTACATTCAAGAACAAATTCATCCTATATCCTTAGCAAAGGGGCGCCGACAGGCCATGAACCAGTCACTCACCACAGAGGAGTTCAATGCCCTGCGATCCCTGATTTACAAGATCAATTGGGTGGCCCGCGAGACCAGGCCAGAAGCGGCTGGTCTGGCATCAATCATGGCCTCCAAGTTGAAATTTGCCAAGGTTAGCGATGTTCTGATAGTCAACAAGTTTGTGAATTTCCTTCGCACCACGGCCGAGCGACCTTTGAAGATTTGGCGTTTTGATCCTTCATCCATGTGTTTCATTGTTTGTTCGGATGCTGGAGGTATAAATGTCAAGGAGTTGGAACTGCTTGATTCAGAAGGTCTGCCCACTGACGCCACTCAAGGTGCATGGATTGTTCTCACGGCAGAGAAACTGCCGTGCGGGAAGCAACGAGTCAGAGCTAGTCCCATGGCATGGAGGAGTAGCAAGCTCAAGCGCAAGGTGTTCTCAACCTATGGGGGAGAGACGCAGGCGATGCTGCAAGGTGTGAACGAGGTAGACTGGCTTCAAATCATGTACAGAGATGCGACACTGCATGATGTTCAGCTGAAGAGTTGGAGAAGTTCACTGTCACCGCACATGCTGGTGCTTCCAGGTGAGTGCGAACTCGGTGGTCGACAGCAGCAGTGCTCAGTGACAGACGCTAAGTCATTGTATGACTGCTTATTGCGAGAACATCCCACTGGGAAACAAGACCGAAAATCTGCTTTAGAACTGGCGATTGTGTTGAAAGATCTACAGGAGACAAAGTCAATGGTGCGGTGGGTACCACATCAGAAGATGGTGGTGGATTGCCTCACCAAAGAAGATCCTCTGAGAGCCAATGATGCGTTGAACCAGTTTCTTAGATCAGGTCTTTTGAGCCTAGTGGATGTATCACAGGAACTTAATTCGCGTAAGAACGATCCCAGTTTCAAGCGTAGAAGTCATGCAGCAAGCCGAAACCGACTGATAGAAGAGTATCAGTCGAACTTTGCACAGTGGATTCAACCCTTGGTCAACTACATTTGGGGGTGCTGTGTCATGTCACCTGAAGGTTCCATATCATCACTTGACCAAGGGAATCCAACCTTTTGATCCGCCACTTCCGTGGCTCAAGGACGAACGCTTCGTGTGCGTTCTCGGGTGTAAAACAGTATGAGCTGATAGTTGGGCCAACTGCAATCACACTAACCCTCTGCCGTTGCCCGATCCCGCTTGCTCGCGAAGCGCATTGTTGACAACGAGCTCTTGGATGAGGCGCGACCGGGTGAGAGAGAGAGGAACGAGACGAAAACGATGTTGGAAAAAGAGTTGAAAGTGCTTGGACTTCCTGAACGGGCAGTGAAAAGAATCTCATGACATTATAATGCCCTTCCTCGCATGGCTTTCTGGCTTCCTATTCTTTATCTTGGGAGAGTACGGTGGGAAACCGCAAAGGAGCAGTTCCGTGTTGTGCTGGCCCTTGCCGTTGCCGGAATCCGGAATAGCTGTTCCGGCTACGCTTGTTTCCGGCCTTGATTGCTTGCAGCCGCACTGCGGCGCCAGGGAAACGCAAAAACGCACGTAGATCGACGATCTACGCGCGATTTTGCGTTACACCGGGGT
>CAMXCT020003791.1:400969-430969 GCA_947184155.2 Cladocopium goreaui
GGGTTTTTGGAGGTAATCATTTTGAGACAACCCCATCTGATCTGTACCCAGATACTGTATATCTAGAAAATTCTAGAAATATATGTGTTTATTAGTGGATTAAAGCACCGAAAATGGGATCATGATGTTGACGGATAGAAGATTTATGTACATACTACTTGGACATAATAAATCTAAATTTATGTTTGTCTTCACAGAATCACAAATGTATTGTCCACCCAACAAACACCGACCCTCAAAACCGCCCATCCATTTTATGTCATTAGTTAAGAGATCCGTATGTGTGCTGCCAGGCAAAGCGTGTTCAACGACCCCAACCTGGGCAACGACGTCACACTAATTTCGTTTTTCAGACAACCTCACTTAAATTCATTTTGAATTATTAAAATAAGGTACGACCTAAGAAATATTGTAATTTGGTTAGATTTAATAAGGACAATTGAAAGTTGTATTTGACAGTAAGCAGGTTTTGCTCAGGATGCATGGTGTGGAAGGATGTAGGGAGGACTCCAAGAATCAACAGGCTTGGGATTCTTGACAAGCTATCGGAAAACATCACAGCGTGACAGTGTTGGAAAACAAGGTCAGCACCAGGAACACTTTTCTTGGAATACTACATACAAAATGCGTAAACGACGTAAGGGGGGGTCCTTTGATCTTTTTTCATTCCCACGCGTGCCATATCAATGTCATTGCCCACAAAGGGCCTCAAATCTGTTTTCCCCGCATCCAAAAAGGGATTTGTAGAACATAAACGGCTCCAATATATCTGTGGTTTGGATCAATTCTGAAATCCTTTTTCTACGACCAAATTTGGATCCTGACGATGTTCTCAAAAGTTCCTAGTTTTGAAAGCGAGAGGAAGTTGAATCACTGACCTGGCGGTCGACATCAGGTTGTTTGTTCTGAAGGCCAGAGAACTCTCCTAGGACCCAGGGCTGCTCTGAAGACTTTCAAATTCGCATGAATACATCACTCTGTATTGCACAGCACTCTGCAGCAAGCGTTCTGCATGAAAACTGACAGATTCCATGAAATGAGCAACACAGGGGTGTCCTCTTGTCGTATCTTGTCCTCAAAGGCAGAAACATGAAACGTATCAGGGCAAGTGTGTGTGCCCGTGTGTGCCTCCTCCCGGCCAGAGGTGGTGGAAAGATGACTATCGATTTGGAACAAGAATGTCAGTTGGTTCTTTGGTCCGAAAGTCGGCGTTGTTACCCGCAGATATGCGTGGTTGTCATTTACATCAGTATTCATGGTTTGCTTATTTCTTGCTGACCACATCAAGGTTCTCTGCCCAACCTTGCGCTACAGCAGAAGCAGGGGTGAAATCACTTAGATTCACTTTGGTGCATCCAACTGCCAAACTTAGCTCAAGCAATTGGCCCATGTGACAAACGTGGTTTCAACCAGCCCCGGCAAAAAATGTGTTTTTCCCGTCCAAAAGGCTGTATTGTGTTGTCCAGAGTCAGTTCAGAAAGTTGCGCGTTCGCAATCAGTTCACGCCTCACCTAGTCAACAGTGTATCACTTGCCGTAAGGCTCCAACGGTGTCCTTTGCAAGCATGTTTGCTGTACGACAGCGTTATGCTCTCGTTTGTGTCCGGTGCTTTCGTTTGTTTTTGATTGGTTCCGTGCTTTACCGACGCAGGCAATCACATCCGCCACTGGCGCCATGGAACAGGTGAAAAAGAAGATGCAAATACTCTCTGTTTGTGTTTGTGTTCCTGCTTGAGTTTGCGGCGTGTATCCAAGTGGAGCAGCTTCAGAAGCGAATGCTCCGCGAAAACATGCCAGTTCTCAATGGCATCAGTCGCTGAGAATTTATTGCGAAAGCTGAAAGTGCCCTTGTCCAGGGATTTTTCAAATACCCCCTCGCAGTACACCCTACAATCTCCCTAATTAGTGGCATTTAGCATTATTTCTCACCAAGTCGCTCGACCACGCTCGAATTCGATCGAACTAATGGGCATGATGACTGTATTTTGGGAGCCAAATTGCTGGGCCATATCATGCCGGCCCCGCTTTCCTGCTTCTCTCACGTGAGCCACCGTTCTGTGCCAGCGGCTGCTACCAGGTTATAGCTCAACAAGTGCGCAAGGACATTTGGAAGTGGCGGAATACGCCCTGAGCCCGACATATCCATTGATGTGTTGGATTTATGGCCAAATAAAGAGAAAAGAAGGTGTAATCTCAGGGCGTATCTCAGAAACTCCCAGACCTTGCGAAACGCAGGCCGCGAAGGACGCGCAAAGCTGCGAGAGAGACTTGGGTTAACAGGAAGATTCACAGGCGTTCACTTCACATAGATTGCCCAAGTTACTGCCTCTGTTTGGTTCAACCCCCTAGGTCGAAAGTAAATTTCAAAGGTATGATTGCGGCCCTTCAGAAAACTCACAGTGCCAAAGGCTCGCGAAAGAGCGAAACAGCTCAGATGAGACTCGGTCCCTAAAGCTTTGACAAAGGCTTGCCACTGCCAGCCGTTGGTAGAGTGAACCTCCCATTCTTGCTGCGGGTACTGTTGACGCCAGCGCATTCCCCAAGGACAATAGCCCCCATCTATGCTTTGAGAGGCACAAGATGTTAACATTGCCATGTGGGCAGAGCAATTCTTGTTCTAAAATATCTAAAATGTGAATACAGAAGGGGGCTTGAAACTTATGAGCGTCACTGAGCACCATCTTACGGTTATTTGAAAATCATTTGACCAGGCGGCATGTAAGACCCTGAAACTAGTTTCTTTCCAGGCTGAGAAGTGCAATGAAGTTGCAACGTAGTGAAACAGGTGATAAAACGTTGCATGTCGGAGAGGACCGGAGGGTCTCAAAGCACCGTGGCCGCTACAGCCGCTAGGGCTTACGATCTGTTCGAAGTCCTTGCAGACTGACACCCATCCGATATTTCAGGGCGTGTCGGGATTTATGTGCAGTTTTTTGCCGTAACCGCTCAAATACTACCTCCTTGGGATTTCTTCCAAAGATTGGCACAACCATGCTAGTTAAAAGACTGTGATGAAGGGTGCATCGTGAGGAGTTCGACAATGTCGCGATCAAGTTTGCCGCTTTTGAAGCTGGCCATGAAATTGCCGGCCTTATGAAGTTGTTAGCATTTCAGTTGGAACCTGATGAAAGTGGCAGAAACGGTTCCCTCAAATGGCTGAAGTAGGGGACATGGGTGGCACTTGATGAATTCTACAGATGTTGACAAGAAATTCAATTCCAATGTGGTTGTGGCACGGAGGTATAGTGAGAGCGGCAGATTTGTTCGAAGGCTAGCACATAGGATCACATAGGTTACATCCAAGGTTGAAATCATATTGGAATGCAAAACCTCCAATTCCTTTGAGCTACCTTTTCAGACAGCCCTCTCAAAAAAAAATGCAAAATTGAGTACAGAATCTGCTTTGAGAGCCTCATTGTCTTCTGGTTCAATCCTTTCGCAGCGTTTGTGGCAACCAGAGGTTTGATTTAGAATGGGATCCATGAGATCCTCGTGGTTTGTTGTGCTTGCACAGACCTGTAAAAAACAGAGCCACTGAGGACTGACAATTGCAGCTAATTGCAGCCTTGGATTGACGGTCATGCACCAAATTTCACAGTCGATGCATGGGAAGAGCCTGTCATGCCTCAAAGACTTGAACTGCAGCAGGACGTGCATTGCCACGGAGGCCACACTTTTCCCCGAAGGTCACCTTTGTTCGAAGGCTGCTTGACCACTCTTGAGGTTTCTGAAAGCTTACCTTCCCTTTTGAACAAGAATCAAGACGGATGAAGAAGGGCCAAACTAGTTTGATTTTAGGAGTTTACATGGTTCAGGCGAGCTTCCAAGTTTGCTCAGGTTGCTCTCAAACGTTTGAAGGTCTTGGTTTTGCCTTGGCCTAAACCCGCCTCGGCTTTCTGCATGCAGCACCACGCTGCATTTGATGTGACTCTCGGAAGCGCCCGATACAAGAGAGACATCGTTGCAGTGAAACGACATCGTTTCCAGGTGTAGTTTGCTGCGCCACAAGGACTGGCCCGATTTTTTGACCACGTTGCCGCTTCCTTGTTGAGCTACTCACTCACAAGTGAGGCACGTACTGTTACCTGTGTTTTCTGAGAAACCTGACTGTTTGCAACTTTGAAGGGGCTTTGCTTCCATCAATTTACTGGAAGAAGTTCAATTCTATCCATCAACCCGTCATCGAAGGTGGCTGGTAACTCACTGTCCCAAAAGCGTTTCAGCTTCTGCAGGGAACGTTCTGACTACCTCAGCTGACACGAGTATCACACAGGCACATGGGCCGTATGGGTCCAAAAGCTTAGCTCCTTGAGCTCAGTCTTGAGGCCCTGATGATCGGATGATCAGGGCCAGGATTCCGTTTGGCTTCGCCTCACTCCAAAAAACCTTTCTGAAACGAGGCAACATGTCAGAGAACATCTCAACTACCTGAGCGCCAAACATTGGAACCGAAAATTACGAACGAAGAGACGTTTGAGATGGACAAGCTTCATTGACCGCAAAATGCTGGAATCCGTTTTGAATTACTTGAACGTGCTGCCATTTTGCTTTACCAGAGAAGTAGTCGTCCCTTGTTGTAGATATGAGTCCTGTCGATTACATTGAATTTGTCACAAAGTTGAAACAATAATCCCAAGAAATAGAATTGATACGTTGTCGTTGGCATTCCTCTGGCAACCAGAAGCTCAGCTCTCATTGATATTGACGTGCGATGCCACGGCCGTTGTAATTCTGCCTTCCCCGTAGTATCAAGCCTCATTTTTGGCGCCCTCATTGGGGGTATTCATGGGAAAAGGATTAATTAGCAAAGACAGAAGCAGTCAGAGCCATGAGCATGACATTGGTCCAGATGTTTAGCCAGCTTCGTCCATAGGCGTTACAGACAATTCGAGACATCGACATCTCTAGGCTCGGTTTGAAAACATGCCAGAGTTCATCTGTGCGTCATCGCCCTGCGTCTGGTTTGGAATTCTGATTTCGGCAGAAGTCGCAGAAGACGGTGCCCTATGGACACTGACGGTCAGTGTTGGGAACTTCTCGAGTCTGGTCGAGTCAAAAGCGGCGGCGAATGTGTCCAAGCTGCTTCCACTTGCCACTGGTTCACCAAGGCCATCCTTTCGGCGTTAGATTGGAGGCGGCCAGCAGTCGCCTGAACTCGACGACTTTTGCCTCAACACAATCGCGTTGATGACACTTGGAGCAGTTTTCAGCCCATGCTCGTGCAGAAAATGTTCAGCATTTCTTGTACATCTTCCAAAAGGCCGCATGGCAAGACTCCCATGTGATCAAGATGATGCTGGCCTATGGACTCACTGAAAGCTCCCACACATTCGACTGCTACAGCTGCCGCAGCCAACTGCAAGGTGGCCTGTAAATCTCCGATATGGCATAATTAAACAGGGTAGCATGAAGGCCGGCATTTGAGCAGCCCATGAAAAACGGAAAGCCAGCTTTTTTCCCAACATGGCGAAGAATTTCTCTGCCTCATTCGCTTTGAAGTAGTTCATGTCATCGAATAGGGCTACACGGTTTCTTTGGGAGAGCAAGGTAGAGAAAACTCATCATGTTTGCGAGGGTTTAGTGGATTGCAGCCTCTCTGCATTTGACATCCCGTGTTTCACGGCTTCGAAAGCTTCGAAGTGCTGATTTGCACAGACGTTACAGTTCACCCGGTTCACCCCACGGCTGTCCGGTTTCCCTAGCCATCCCCCCTTGTTTGAGAAGCTTCGGCCCAGAGATGGAGAGGTTCTCCTGATGTTGGGACATGTGTGACTTCACGTGGTAGCCTGACTTTTTTGGAACAACTCTAACTGTTGCTTCCTCGCGTTCCAGTAAATAGTGCGGAGAATGGAGCCGTACTAGAGCCTTTGAACGCTGCACAAGCCAGTTTTCCGCAAGTCTTCTTTTCGTACAACTCGTGCTGTTGCTTCCTCCTTGCCCACGGGGCCGTTTGCTCATTGCATTCCAGTAGATGGTAGAGAGAATAGAGCAGTGCTAGAATCTCGATTGAAAATCTGTCCTTCCACAAGGCAGTTTCCCCCAAGTTTAGTCCGGCTCAGATCTTTGCACACATGCAGGCTTGTCGGGCAAACAGTTTTTTTTGTCAGCTGCTCAAACTGCACAAACTGCTGAAACTGCTTAGTGTAAAAGAGAGGCTGTCTGCCAAGTCGATGAAATCCCTTTTCGCCAGCCTCGCACGTCAGGCCGAAAAGAGCGGTTCTGTCAAGTTGCACAGATTGCAGTGCTTGCAGTGGCCATTCCATGCCCCAAGTTGCACCATGTTGCACCCAATCCAACAAAGCCTTGGGTTGAAAGCCACTCGGTGCTGACCGTTGCATTTGCATCAGAGTATTCATTCGCACAGCAAAATAACAGCACCAGCTTCCGGTTCTTTTGGTCTTAAGTACTAGGTACAAACGGTTTGGTTCAATGTTGGAAGGCCTTCTCACCTGCATCAGTTCATGCACTTGTTGAGGGTTTCAAGGGGTTTCAGTACTTCACCCAAGATGTATCACAGCAAGGCCGCAACAAGTTTAGCAACGATTCTGGTTTACGGTCCGGCTACGATTTTCAAACCACATGAAAACACCCTTTGGATCTGTGGTTCAAGAGCCACTAAATTGCAAGAGGTCCATCAAGCCAACTTCTCTTGATGGCCATCAGGCCTGTCGACCTTGACTTCAACCTGATACATTGCCAGCCACCCAGACTCGCCAGATTCGGACCCGACCCGCAAGCTGGACATTGTTCACTTTGCTGTGCCAACTTCGATTGTGCAAGCTGCACAAGCTGCACTGGCACAATCCATTGACTTTGCGTCCTTGTGTGCGGCTGGATGCTGAGAGTTCTCAAATTCTCAAACAAATCTGTGACACGTTGAACTTCTGTAGCAGGTGCTGATCTGCTTTTTGTGCTCATTGAGCGGTACAGGCCTCTCTCATGGTCCCAGTCGCCTGCAAAGATTCTGCTTCTTCAATAAACTTCAAAAGCTTTCAGGTGCCGGCGCTTTGATAGTTATGAAATCTGCCAATTCTGTGCCAGAGAAATTGGCAAAAAGAATAAAAGAGGGTCCATCAAAACTAAAAGACTAAAAGGAACCCCTTGCAGTCCGGCCCTATTCTGGCCCTTGGGAGGACAGCGAAAATGCAGTGAATGCAGATGCTCTAATAATCTGAGTAAAGTCACTTGAGGGCCGATGAGCGGAGTGCCGACAGCACTGACTTCAACCTTATACATTGCCAGCCACTTCTGCCTCACAAAAGCGGCGAATGTGCTCTTGAAGTATACCCACAAGCAGCATGTGTTCACCGTGCAGTTTTCAGACAAATCCTTGGCACATTGAACTTCCAAAACAGGTGCTAATCTGCTTTTTGTGCTCATCCAGCAGTGCAGGCGTTTGTCAACTCAGCCGCCGACAAGGATTCTGCTTGGATGAATCTAGGCCCTTGCGGCTGTGCAAAGTCAGATTGGCAATGCCCAATTGATCCCAATTGCATTTTAGGAACTTCCAAATCCAACGCCTGTCAACATCCAACAGAAAGTCAGTTCGCACTGGTAAGAGACATCAGTTCGCACACCCGACAATATAGGCCCCATTAGGTCCCATTAGGTCCCCTCCAGCGCTTTCACAATGCCCTTCGAGATCACAGAGATCACAAGACTGTCAGAGAAAGGTGACAATGTGACAAGGTGGTTCTGTCATGATCGTTTCTAGCACCTTTTTGCTCTGAGTGATGTTCGCGCTGGTGGCTCCAAGGCCGATTGAAGCACCAGTAGGCCGAATCAATGTGAACTACAAGCTGCACAACACAATGCTAGACCTTGGTACCAAGGGCTGCAGTGAACAGTAGCCCGTGGTTGATACCTACATCTTCCATGTGCTACTTTTTTCCGCCGTTGCTCCAAGAGACATCAAATTTTGTCGTTGTAAAGAAAAGTCTTTTTTGCAAAAAAAATGCCGTTGTAACATCCCTACCCTCTTAAAAATGGAATTTGAGGGGGGGGAGTCGTACTGAAATTTCATTTTAAAATTCCATTTTTGCAATCATGCTTTCTCAATGATCAATATTCCTCATCATTCCATGTCATTGGCAAGCAGATGAAAATTAAATACTTGCGCTTAGCTCCGGAGGAGCTAAGCACATGTCAGACTGAAGCAGCACATATGTAGGGATGGCATCCCTCCAAAAATTGCGCCGCCGTCATCATACTTGCGCTTAGCTCCTCCGGAGCTAAGCGCAAGTATTTTCTAACCAGTGCCCAAGGCTTGTTAAGAAATGTTACTTTACAATTCCATTTGAGGGGTTGGATCACTATCCCAGGGTTTCCAAGCAATAAAAATGGAATTCGACAGCTTCGTTTTGTCCCCCCCCCCCGCCCTCCCCCTTTACAGGGGTAGGGATGTTGTAACAAAAGTCCCTCCATGTGATCGGTAATGTCGCCGTTTGGTCAGGCAATCTCACCGTTGCAAAATCAAAGTATTTGGAAAATATCAAAAAAAAACGTTCCGCAAAAAAACGGTCGTTCATTCGGAAAACATTTTTTTCGAGCAAACGGCAGAAATTTAGCACCTTATTGAAGATGCAGGTATACCTGGGGAATCCTTTTTCGGAACTTCTGCCGAAATTACATTTCAGCACAGGAATCGCCGAATTCTAAAATTTCTGCCGAAAACAGATAAAATTGCCGACAATTTTCAATTCTGCCGAAATGGGGTTTTCATCAGCTGTGCAGAGTCCGGGTAATTCCGCCGAAATTGCGGGCAATTCCGCCGAAATCTGCCGACATTTTTTTTGACTTTACTGGGGCAAGCATTCAACAATCAATTCTGCCGAAATTGGTCTACAATGATGGAATTCCGCCGAAAGCCGTTTTTAAGAGCGAAATCTGAAAATTCTGCCGAAATCCTAAATCGGCAAAAACTTCCATACATTTGGAGCTCCCAGGTATGCAAGAGCTCTCTGTGGCGCTTTCAGTCACGAACCAACCAAACAAAGCATTCCCCGCCCTGATTTCAGACCGTCTAGGTGGTTTACTAAGCAGTCCAAAGTCCTAGAACTGACGGCCAGAGCCTCCAGAGCTTTTTTCGGATGTTAGGTGCCGCAATCAAAACGCATGGGCCTTGGCTTGTAAGCCAAAGAAGATTCCCCAGACCGTGTTTTTGTGGTGTTGTTGCAAGACAGTTGTTTTCCTTGCAACCTGGCTGTTGGTAGACCTTGAACTCTTCGACACAGCCAACCACTCATGAGCAAGATTGGTTTTTGGGGGCCAAGAAAATTCGAGGGCCACGGCACACAATGCATGGTGATAGTGCGGCACTCCTCCCAAGTCCGCACCTTTTCGAAGCGATTTGAGAATTTGTTTTCAGTTGGGAGGGCAGCTGGCTCTTCCACGTGCCTTCCTCATAGGGTCAAACACATTTTTTCCCACATGGAGGCCAGGTTGTTGGGGTGAGGAGTGCCAGTCATTTGTCTCATGTTGAGTTGGACGAGAATCCCTACCCTCTTAAAAATGGAATTTGAGGGGGAGTCGTACTGAAATTTCATTTTAAAATTCCATTTTTGCAATCATGCTTTCTCAATGATCAATATGCCTCATCATTCCATGTCATGGGCAAGCAGATGAAGATTAAATACTTGCGCTTAGCTCCGGAGGAGCTAAGCACATGTCAGACTGAAGCAGCACATATGTAGGGATGGCATCCCTCCAAAAATTGCACCGCCGTCATCATACTTGCGCTTAGCTCCTCCGGATCTAAACGCAAGTATTTTCTAACCAGTGCCCAAGGCTTGTTAAGAAATGTTACTTTACAATTCCATTTGAGGGGTTGGATACTATCCCAGGGTTTCCAAGCAAAAAAAAATGGAATTCGACAGCTTCGTTTTGTCCCCCCCCGCCCTCCCGGGATTTTGGAGAAACAGAAACAGAGTCTTTTGAGAATGCCACAGCGTCGTCCACATTTCAATGTCATGACTGATCGATGACACCTCTTCGCAGCAAAGAGACAAAGGCCCAGGCCAGCCAAGTGCGAGGTTTTTAATAGAAGATCCTTCAGAAATCATTAAATCCAAGCAGGTTTGAAGTGCTGTTTGATAAGGTTCAAAGGGCTTTGGCTCTTGAACTACATCAAGCAAAATCTCCGACTGCTGATTTCCTTGCGACCAACTTGTCGGTAGACCTTGAACTGGTATTTGATCAAGGACTGCGGCAATGCATGATGAGCCTCAGAGATTTCAACAAAGCAATTTTCGTCAAATGCCACAAACCAAAGATGCATAGATCGTTTGATCCAATTTCGGGAAGAGACACCAAAAGACAACATGAATCAAACCCAATCCTATCCCAATCCTATTGATGGCAGTTCTTATTGAAGCTACAAGGCCGTTTGTCAAGGCCCTTCGGGACATGCATTTTAGAAGGTCCAGGAGTATTCAGGCTAACCGAATTCCAGGTGCCGTCCAATTAAATTCTTGGCCGGCTTTGAGATCGCATTTTTCCAGTCATTTCTTGCGTCACCTCATGGACAGCACTTGATTGGAATGGATGTTGTGCGAATCTTGAGGAAGTGCAGATAAGATGCACCCCCTATCTTTTACTATGCCTCCGTATAAAATCTGGCCCGCAGTCTCCTCGCAATTCCTTGCATTTACGAAGTCATGTTTGCTGCAAGGCAAGCCTGCAGGCATGTGAAGCGATCATGGGTCAGTATATTGCTTCTGCCGCAAGAAGCAAAGAGAGCAGTTTCAAAGGGAAATTGGGAGGATTCCTCTAGATGCTGCATTGCTTGGGGCACGCCGGCTCACAGCGCCCATTCACACCTTGCAAGAGTAGAAGCCAAAAGTTTTTTGAAACAGTTTCCAAACTGTTCCAAGCATTGATGTGTCCGCAGGCAAGGAGATTCAGGTCAGGAATGTGAACTGATGTGAGATATATGAGCTCGAGGTGGCTTTCGCAGGTACGTTTGGATTTCCACTCAGCTTGTGTTCTTTACAGCTCAGGGATTTGCCAAGTTGGGAGGAGAGCTAGCACCACCCCCTTCCCAACGGATGTCACCATTTGAGAGCCGTCCTGAAACCTACACAACGGCATTTTTCATCAGCTTTGTTGTGGTGTGAAACCTACATCAAACAAAGTTTTTCACAAGTGTCCAAGGTTTGCCTCTAGCATTTCGGAGAGTATGCGCAGTATGCACTTTCAGTTGCTTGAAAGTGTTGCTATAAAAGTGCGACGCTCGGTGGCGGAAGCTTCCCACAAGTTTTGCTCAAGAGTTGCTCAAGAGAAGTCTTCAGGTGATTTAATTGTGGACAACCCCCATTTAAGCCACTCCATTGCAGGCTGGGGTGGAAGCCCAAAACTACGGCCAGCCCTGCATGACCATTGGCCCAATATGGTCCAACCGATTGGACACAACAAGCCTTGCAATTTAGGTGCCAAATTGAGGACTAACTGCTTCCACACATCGAAGTACCTGCAGGCATCTGAAGCAATCAGTGGTCAGTATATTGCTTGCATTACAGGAAGCAGTTTCAAAGAGAGCAGTTTCAAAGGGAAATTGGCAGGATTCCTCTAGATGCTGCGTTGCTTGGGGCACGCCGGCTCATAGCGCCCATTCACACGTAAAAGTAGAAGCAGAACACAGAGGTTTGAAACACTTTTCAAAATGTTCCAGGGTAAAGAAATTCAGGTCAGGAATGTGAACTGATGTGAGATATATGGGCTGGAGGTGGCTTTCGCAGGTACGTTTGGATTTCCACTCAGCTTGTGTTCTTTACAGCTCAGGGATTTGCCAAGTTGGGAGGAGGGCTAGCACCACCCCCTTCCCAACGGATGTTACCATATTGCTCTACTCCGGCTGGGGAGGCCCGAAACTACGGCCAGCCCTGCATGACTATTGGCCCAGTATGGTGCAACCGATCGCAACAAGGCTTGCAATTTAGATGCCAAAGTGAGCTGCATAGCCGGGTGCTGAAGGGCCGTTATTTGTCTTGTCGAGGTTATAAGCTTTCATTAAGATGTCCTGGTCGATATGGTATTTTCACCAAGCCATGTCTGGCAGAGTTTCCTTTGTCGGAGTGTCAAACTGCTCATGGATTGTCAGGATCGAGTCAGGTGCATTGATAAGAAGTTGCATCAGGTGTACAATCCCTGGATCGCCTCTTTCTGTCATACCATGCACTTGCAATACAAGTCTTGCCCTGTGCCACTTGATATACATCCCAAATGAAATAAAGATGTAAAATATATGCCGTATTACTGTTGGCCACATGTTTTTTCTTATGGTACAGTCATGCGTGTACGCAATCAGGAATTTTCTTCCCCGTTGCCGTGCGAATGACTGGCAGTTCAACCCATTTGTGATGTGTGGCAAATGCATTGGCGGCACCCTTTGCCTGATAGGCTTTCACGAAATGACATCAAATGTTTCGACAAATTGAAGCGCAGAAGCCTCTTAGCCTGGCAACCCTAGGCGACACTTCTGTTTGAGCGGGTTCACTCCAAAGCTGCTAGGACGACCTTCCTGAAACCCACACAACGGCATTTTTCATCAGCTTTGTTGTGGTGTGAAACCTACATCAAACAAAGTTTTTCACAAGTGTCCAAGGTTTGCCTCTAGCATTTCGGAGAGTATGCGCAGTATGCACTTTCAGTTGCTTGAAAGTGTTGCTATAAAAGCGCGACGCTCGGTGGCGGAAGCTTCCCACAAGTTTTGCTCAAGAGTTGCTCAAGAGAAGTCTTCAGGTGATTTAATTGTGGACAACCCCCATTTAAGCCACTCCATTGCAGGCTGGGGTGGAAGCCCAAAACTACGGCCAGCCCTGCATGACCATTGGCCCAATATGGTCCAACCGATTGGACACAACAAGCCTTGCAATTTAGGTGCCAAATTGAGGACTAACTGCTTCCACACATCGAAGTACCTGCAGGCATCTGAAGCAATCAGTGGTCAGTATATTGCTTGCATTACAGGAAGCAGTTTCAAAGGGAAATTGGCAGGATTTCTCTAGATGCTGCGTTGCTTGGGGCACGCCGGCTCATAGCGCCCATTCACACGTAAAAGTAGAAGCAGAACACAGAGGTTTGAAACACTTTTCAAAATGTTCCAGGGTAAAGAAATTCAGGTCAGGAATGTGAACTGATGTGAGATATATGAGCTGGAGGTGGCTTTCGCAGGTACGTTTGGATTTCCACTCAGCTTGTGTTCTTTACAGCTCAGGGATTTGCCAAGTTGGGAGGAGGGCTAGCACCACCCCCTTCCCAACGGATGTTACCATATTGCTCTACTCCGGCTGGGGAGGCCCGAAACTACGGCCAGCCCTGCATGACTATTGGCCCAGTATGGTGCAACCGATCGCAACAAGGCTTGCAATTTAGATGCCAAAGTGAGCTGCATAGCCGGGTGCTGAAGGGCCGTTATTTGTCTTGTCGAGGTTATAAGCTTTCATTAAGATGTCCTGGTCGATATGGTATTTTCACCAAGCCATGTCTGGCAGAGTTTCCTTTGTCGGAGTGTCAAACTGCTCATGGATTGTCAGGATCGAGTCAGGTGCATTGATAAGAAGTTGCATCAGGTGTACAATCCCTGGATCGCCTCTTTCTGTCATACCATGCACTTGCAATACAAGTCTTGCCCTGTGCCACTTGATATACATCCCAAATGAAATAAAGATGTAAAATATATGCCGTATTACTGTTGGCCACATGTTTTTTCTTATGGTACAGTCATGCGTGTACGCAATCAGGAATTTTCTTCCCCGTTGCCGTACGAATGACTGGCAGTTCAACCCATTTGTGATGTGTGGCAAATGCATTGGCGGCACCCTTTGCCTGATAGGCTTTCACGAAATGACATCAAATGTTTCGACAAATTGAAGCGCAGAAGCCTCTTAGCCTGGCAACCCTAGGCGACACTTCTGTTTGAGCGGGTTCACTCCAAAGCTGCTAGGACGACCTTAGGACCTTAGGACAAGCCCCGAACAGCACAGAGGCTCGGCGAACTGCAGCCACGTTCGGGTGCTAACTCAGACAGTCTTGCAGCCAACACGATGCCACACTTTGTGCCACCTGGTGTATTCTCGGGACAACCTCATAGATCTTCATTGATTCGTCCACTTCTCACGCTTATCACACGCAATGAAATCCAGATCACTTCCCTTATGGTGTTGAATGCATGGTGTCCTGGATATCCATGCACAACCAGACGCAAGAGATGTCGAAAGAAGTCCAGGCGGAGTGGAGTGTGGAGTCTCGTTCTCACCCAGAAGAATGGCCTTCAGGCTTTCAGGTCCTTCACGTCATTCCAGGTCAACCTGCTGAACTCAACATGCATCGTGATGCACCGTGATGCACCGCGTTCACACTCTCCTCTAAGATGAGTTGTTTGCTTCGTCTACCAGTGCAGAGGCCCGGGATGCAATTGTATGCAGGCTGCGCCCATGAGACTTGTAGGATGAAGTCCAATAGTTTGTTCAAAAGCAAAATGATAAAATCTGATTGAATTAAGATTAAAACCCACCCTTTGGGGATTGCACTGGTGTAGCTGGGTTGCCGCTTGCATGGCATGATTCAACACTCTCCAAGTTTGGAAGCTCACTCGGTTGGCACATCAGCATTCGAGTTTTTACCAGTTTTGTCGGGGGGAAACGGTTGCCGCCACTTTGACAGGCCGAAAATGACGAGAACCGAGAGCCAATGATGCACTTTGGGCGCAGCGAAAAAATTGACACAGAAAGGGAAACGATCAATGTCAAACCAACAATCCATGGTGGAATTTGAGTTTTCATTGTTGTGAATCCAGATTTTCATGATATATCATAATTTGAAAAGACTTCGAGATTGTTTCCAGTTTTTGAAGATATAACCGCGTTGTTTGCCTGACAGGACCGGGGCCCAAGGGGCCCAAGGGGCCCAAGTACTCAGTTGCTTTCCAAGGTTGAATCTAAATACCTGGACCTTGTCGCAGCAGGTTGGATCAAACCTCAAATCATGGTGATTGTTTTGAAAACGGAATGGAATCAATGGACAATCAATAGAACATATTGGATATGTGCCAGCATTTTGATCACCAAACACAGTCATGTACGTCATGTGGCAGAGGAAAACAAACAGTGACTGCAGACAGTGACCACCTTTTTTGGGACGAACACAAAAATCGTTTCACATAGAACTCATTTTTTGCCGTCCCCAGTCAGAGCCTCGATCTTTGGCATTAGATGTATCGAATTTGAAAGTTGAGCCCAGTTGAAACTGTTTCACAATGTATTTGGATGTATTTGGCATAGGCTGTATATAGGCCGTATAGATATTGCAACAGAAGTTGTCATTTTGTTGACGGCATCTTTGTCACTGAGGAAACATGGTCCTGTTGACGGCCATCGAGGCAACGCCGAGTTGCAGCATGTGCTACCAAGGTATATTGATACTGTGTTTGTTTCTGACCTCAAGATATTGGTAATTGAGGTCAAGATGATTAAGATGTTTAATGATGTATAATGATGTATAATGATGTATAATGATGTATAATGATGTATAATGATGTACACATGTATTCAATATTGTTCAGAGTTGAAATTTGGAAGTTGTCATATCTGATCAGATAGTGTTCGACATCGGATTTCTGAAAGTTGGCGGATTCGGCCGGATTTGGCACCAAAAATCTGGCGGATGTGGAGATTTGTGGAACAGGCAGGTGCTCCTGTGCCACCACTTGGAAGGCCAGGTCACATCAGGGCTGATTTCCGCAAACAATGATCATCATTCGGCATATTCAGTTTGGAGAATCTTCTCAAATATCAAACGGAAGTTTGGAAGAACTCAAAACTCAAGAGCATTATAGTCAATATTAATGTATAATATAGTATCATAAAGGATCATAAAGGCATGAGAGGGCGATGGTCTACCTTCGATCACGACCTGACGATCCGATCCCCAGGATGATGCAAGGCAAGGAAGAACGGTGCCTGTGCTGCATGGAATGTATATGGAATAGCTTTGGAATAGTATCCACTATGTATCCACTTACATACGCTGACCGAAACTACCCAAACTAGCCAAACTACACAAACGAGCACGGGGGTAATTACACCTTGGTGAGTTGAAACCGCGGATTCTCAAACATCCAAAGCCGAATCTGATCATGGCACAGGCAGAAGTAATCTTGCTCTTTGACTCTTTGCTACAAGTCGTAGCTCTAGGTCTCCACTTTGCGAGGCCGATCAGTCGCAGCCGTAGATCAATTTGAAGATCAACCAAGCTGTGACAGTCAAAGTCACAAGTCTGGAACAAGTCCGGAACAAGTCTGGTGAAGGGAGTGCAAATGTGTGCAGTCGCAGCTGATCTAAGGGACATCGACAGCGAGGGACAACCCAGGAACCTGCCAAGGCGACATTTGCAGTGCATTCAACATTATTCAACAAATTTCAACAACCTAAGAAGTGTCACTGGCAGTGTTGCTGTTTAAGTCCTGAAACTGGCTTACAGCTGGAACCTGCATATCTTGATCTATCTTGATCTTGCGTATCTATTGCGTATCTTTCATAATCTTTCATATTAATTTGCATTAATCTGCAGTACATTTCTCCGGCGCGGCAACGCCAGGCTCGTGGGCGAGCTCCCCTCTGATCGAACTGCACGGCGGCGAGCCCTGGAGAGTCGCTTGCGCATCGCACATGCGAAGGCGCCGCATCGCGCTGCTGCGGCTGTGGACGGTTTCGAATGGTTTCGAACTCTGTGAGACTGAACCAATGTGAAACATAGGAAGAACATGGAGATGAACACGGAAGAACTGAAAAATGTATAAAAATGTTCAATCCAAATAGCCAAAGAATGTCTATAGTGTTTTCAATTTTGTCAACGTAATGATTAGATGGCATGCTGTGGCAGGTGGCAAGCTTCATCGAACGTCCCATGATTCATTGGAGGCAAGTTGGGAAGGATCCAAGATTCATCGGGTGGTGGTTGAAAGATGTTCTGCGTTGGCCCAACAATCGGTTGATGTTCAGGTGTGCAATCGTTGGCCTTTTGGTGCGCCGCGACACTTGAAATTGTAGCGAAGAGTCACAGCAAATGCAGATGTTTGTTGAAAAACACTGCTGATTCAATGTCGCTTTGTAGCAGGGCTGAGGTGAAGAAGCTTCTTGTTTGGTTCTAATTAAAACATGGAAGATTCGGATGTGTCCTGGCTATGATCTGGGAGATTTGGTGATATGTTGTGAACTGACCAGTTCTCACAGTATGGCAATAATTTATGAAGATGTTATTATAATTTATAATATATTCAAATATCCAGATTGATAGATTCTGATAGATATTCATGATTCATGATATGTGTGTCCATCCTGAAAAATCTTCAAAAATCCTCACCTTCAATCTGCACCCAGCCCAGGTACTTGCCCTCATCCGCACTGCAGCTGTCCTCCAGGGCAATGTCCCAGGATATTCAGCACGCCACTCATCGCCTCATCGCCACTGGTGTTTCGGGTTTGATTCGTTTGAAGTGGCATTGCCATGGCCCATGAAATTCCATGAAGTTCGACCAGGTCTATGCGATGCATTTTCTCACAACCTCGTTCGGCTCCTGGTAAACTGAACCACAAACGAGTACATCTAGGGACATCCTACGGACCTATGCAACATGAAACGAACTCGGTGTTTCGGACAATGTTCCTGGAGAATCCTGGAGACTGTCTCTGACTGGTTCCAGAGCCGCGAGGTCCGATGTGATTTGTGTTGTGTGCAGCCTTCCCTTGTTCGCCTTCGGCACACGAGGAGAGTCGACAGAAGTCTTCCTGTGATCCAATATGATCCAATATGATCCAATATGATCCAATATGATGCAATATGATGCATGATATGCATGATATGCATGATGCAATGCATGATGCAATGACACCTCACATTTTGAAGTAATCTGTTGGCAGCTGGCTCGTGAAAGTTGGACCGAAAACAAGATCTGACGCTCGAAGATGAGGAGCTTGTGTGCAGAAGGGGTGTTTGGGACCCATGCTGACTTTGGCTCAGACCTCAGGCTGAGTTTCCTGGTATTTCCTGTAAATGTACCTGTTTCTTTGTCATTTCTTCCGAGAAATTGTGATTTCATGTCATGTCCATTCATTTTCAGGATTCGAGATGATAATTCTAGTGGTCATGGTGCTATGATGTATTTTCGTTTGAAATTTGAAACAATCACTGCTAGGCTCCTGGCCGATCAGCATCAACATCTCAGGTTTTCGCGATGTCTTTAGTGGACTACAGTGCCTTTTGCGCGTGCCCACGGAAAATGGCCTGGACACTATGGAGAATCTTGAGACATCGACATTTGATGACGGAGACATTTTTGAATGGCAACTTGTCCGTTGGCATAGGGAACGCAGGCTTTGCGACAGCTTCTCCTGAAAGATCAAATTGATATTCCTGTGGCACTCCTGTGGCACTACGGATTGCCATGGTGTTCTGTCGACAGGTACATGCTGGTTGCCACACCAAGACCGTTGGCTCCTGGATCCAGATCGTGCGCCAGCAGAGCCCAAAATCACTGAAACTATGAAAATCATATCCTATCACCAAATCACTCAATGAATCTCAGGGGAAATTTGTGGTTTCCAAGATCTGACACCAGTCATGGTATGGCTTACCAGTCTTTTTTATTTTTTTTCGACATGTTTGCAACCCCAAGAATCCAGCATGGTCAGCATATTCAGCATAAGATGGCCAGTCCCCAGAGCAGAAAGCTTGACTGGTAGCTCTGAAAAGATGTCTTCAAAAATGTCATGACTTTCTCTGAATTTCTTTGTTTATTTTGTTTCAACAGTGGCATGATGTGGCATGTCTTTCTGAGATTTTCTGAGTATCCAGTTGTTCGGGCCTCCAACGGATTGATTTTGACAACTTGGACAGGATGCTGGATGTCCTTGAAGCTATGGTTGGAGTTTGGGAGGCCACAGATTGCAAATTTCCAGCTCCAGCCTTGAGACCATATATATGTGACTATATGACCACCATAGGACCACAGGAGGATAGTGTTTTATAAGCCGCTACCGCTGCGCAGTGGGCTCTTTTGGCCTCCGTTGCGCTGCAAACAGCTCTTTGTGCTTCTAGCCCTGTGCCCAGATTCGGGAGCAAGACAAGTGTGGCAAAACTATCTTAGGCTTTAAATATCGTTAAAGAAGCGTCCAATGCGGTGCATGATGAGTTTCAAAATCTGAGGTTTTGCAAGAAAGTGATCCGTCCCTTCCAACAGTGTGGAACATGATAATACTTTCCAGAGAACTACTTTGAACAAAAGGCCTGCTCTGGCGTGGCTAAGGTTGGCGTGTTTACCGCGCTCTACGCATGGTAAGCACCACAGCTTTGAGAACATCCCATCCTCCCATCCGTGGATTGAAAATCGCAGCACAAAATCCAAAATCACTGGACCGCAACTTCCTTCAAGGCTGGGCTCTATGCGCCAGAAAAACCTTCCGATGTTGCCAGAGATCGTCAGAAGGCCGGGGAAAAAAATCGGTAAAATGCTGAAGAATCCCATGATAATATGAACATACATGAACATCATGAACTATGTTCAACTTGTCCAGTAACAGATCACTAGAGTCATTCTTACCGATGTCTGAAAGACAGGTTCATGTTCGACACTGTTTGACATTGTCAAAGGACATATCATTCCTCGAGATCGTTTGTGAAGCAGAGGCACCTTGCACCAGCTATGCACCAACTATGGACTATGGATGTTATGACGATGTTATGACGATTGACTACATGGTTGAACCATGTTGAACCATGTTGAACCATGTTGAACTCTTTGAAGTCTGAAAACAATGGTACAACCTCAAACCAGAATAATCCAGATGCATGTGAATGTCCTATGAATGAACATGAATTAGCCAGATGTCCAAGACCTTAAGACTTGCCTCAAGACATTCTTTTGAGATGTCGCCACGGGTAAAGTGAAAATGTTTGACCGTCGTCACCAGGACATAGAGAGCCTGGAGCAAATGGAGCTCACCTGCTGCGAGGTCCCGCCCAGCGAAGAAGTCGGGGATCCAACAGGGGAGTTTTTTCAACATGGAAACGACCAAAAAATGGACATGACATGGAGATTGTTTTTTTTGATCGTGAAATGTCATGAAGCCTCATGACTCAGATTCGCATGATCTATATATGATTGATGTTATTGATATGATTCTGCGTAAACTCTTTACTAGATGAAACCTTGAAAGAGAAGATGATTGGGGGATAAGTGGTGTGATACAATACCGTGTCATTTCATGTTTCACAAGGTGATACGGATGCTCTACCCAAATCAAAGCCAAAAAGGTTTTGGTGATGTGTTGTAGTGTTTGGATATCAATGAAATTTCATTTTGCATTGAAAAAGCGGTGCATGTCAGCTTACCTGTTGAACGGGATATCTCATGGGCAGAAACGATTCGAAATGGTTGCCTTAGCTCGTGCATAAAAGGTGCAATGGCTGTAATGGCTTGCTAAGGTGACGATTACGAGTGCATCAAGCGGTATCACCAACTAGACTAGACGCATGGGAGCAAGTTTCACTCCAGATAGGAGCTAAAGACCGCGAAAAAGTGAGTGTGTAGTTCATCGCTTCAGATTTAAAGTTAAAGATGAACATTCTATCGAGTTTGTGAAAGTTTAGAGACCTTGGATTGCTGAATCACTGCCACTAAGACTGGAGCTGTGCTTTTCCTCTCGAACAGCCAGATGCTCAAGAGCTGCCATGCAATAGCGCGTTCCGCTGGAAGCATTGGCTCCTTTGATCCCGGTTGAACATAGCACCCACCTCGTGAAGGAAGAACATTCACATTCAACTAGTGCCATCAATTAGCACACATTCACATTCAAATCACGTGTCAGGTAGCACATCAACTACTAAGTATGATAACATCTAGTAACAAGAAATCATGGAGAAATCGCTTTTTAAACTTGTGAAATCTGGTTGAAACTAGTGACTAGTGCCTGAAAGGGATGGTCGGACAGCAATGGTCGGACCATCCGAAAATCTCCGGGAATTGAGCTGCCACAGCAATGCTTGCCTTGGGCCAGCAGCACAGTCTGGTGACTTCCTCAGCATGGATAAGCCTTGGAAAAGAGCTTCTAAAAAGCTATAAGCATCATTAATTGATCATCATTAATAATCATTAATAATCTAATGTAGATCGAATCTAATATAGATCTAATAGGAAGCAGAAGAGACTTATGTTATGAACATTCTGAAGATGCACGTTTTGTTAAGGCTTTAAGGTATTATGTTGCATGGTGATTTATCTGGCTGTGAAAATCCACATGTCAGGCGTGCACAGATGGAAACATCGTGGTCGGTTGGGGTGACAACCACCGTGGTCAATTGGGAGATGGCACTCGAAGCTCGCGCAGCCCTGGAAAAGTCCAGGGCCCCAGTGGCCCCAGGGCCTGGATGCTGAAAATCCACAGATTGTTGAAAAATTCGAAGGTATGATCAATCGGTAGGATATTAACATATATTAACTTTTTTTTAATTATTAAATTATGACGAAAACGGGAGCATATAGAAAATTATAGAAATATGAATTGAAAGATGTAAGGAATGTGCGTATAAACAATGGATTGAAATGCCATTTGGCACATGATAGGACGGCAAACCATTCACTGATTTGGACATGGGCTGCTGGTATCCACTGCTGTCACAGGTCTTTGAAGCCGATCTAGTGGGCCTCGCTACTGGCATGCAGCAACTTGCCACAACCGCTACTGGTTTCAACCAATTTCCCTGGTTTTTCCGTTCGGAAAATAATAGAAATGACCAGCAAAATGACCAGCCGTGAGGCATAGCCTTGGTGTTACCAGAGACGGAGAACTGCTGGCATGGGGAGGTCGCGACGTCGAAGTTGAGGGAGAATGGAACATGCCTATTGACTGATGAATAGAAAATAACTTCAATTTTTTCTAGATTTCCACATGGTTCTACTATGTTTCACTGTTGACATGGTTCTACTGTGGGATGGACACAGAGCTGCTCAGCACCGCATGTGCTCAACATGGCCCCAGCCGCTGCAGGCAACGAATTTGGGCAAATCGGCGATGGCACGGTGCTGCCGCGAATGACGGCTGTGGCGATTGCTAGTGACATTGTCAGCGTCTCTGCAGGCAGGAGAATTTATGAGCTGCGAAATTGTCGTTGATTTCGAGAGACGTTGAATATCGTTGAAGAAACTTGTGGCCAAATGTGGCCAACATCCCGGAAGATGATCTGTGCGGAGGTTGGTGGCACACGTTGGCGGTCACAGCTACTGGCGAGATCTTTGCTTGGGGTCAAAACAAACAAGGACCGAGTCGGACCCTGTCGATGTCGAGAGATGATCACGTCAGCAGACCTGGAGAATTCATCGTTTACGTCGAGTCGAAGAGCATGGTACATTTGCTCAGAAAAAACATGATAAAACTCCATTGTGATGTTTATCTGTAAGCTTTACCCACTGGTTTTGTCTCCCAGGGTGACGTAAAATGGTCGTGCGCCACCCGCCACCCGCCACCAGGACAGTTGGGAGACGGAAGCACAGAGACGCGCCGCTCGCCTGTGCACGTTTGCAGTGGAGGGAGCGCAGTCGGAGCTGGATGGCTACACAGCTGTGCAGCACTCACAACTGGAGAGGACGGGTTTCACAAACTGTAGAGGCAACTAGAGCAAGGACATGCAAGGACCATACTCTCACTGCAGCAAGTCAGCATAGTCTTGCTGATGCTTCAATCCACAGCACAATCATGAGAATAACGGCCACGTCCGTGTTCCAACGGCCATGTGGAATTGCTGCGGCAAGCACTCCAGTTGAGTGTGCTGTCGGCAGGTTGTTGCGTGGGGAGCCAAAAGTACACTCTTCGGGGAGTCAACGGCTGAGAACATCCTACGACCTGTGGAGGCTCAAGATCAGAAGAAATCTGAATTCTTGATGCATCAATTCCAGGAGTTTGGATGCTGATTTTGGATGTACCATGAACAATAAAATCTATTAATTATAATTCAGTGGTTTTGATTTGATTAATGTTCCTGTCATGTTGTTCCATCACGTTGTGCAGGTGGCATCGGCAGAGACCGGGGCCATTGCTGTGGCCTGCGGATATTCTCACAGCATCTTCTTGACCAAGACCGGAGAGGTGCCACAGAATTGCGGTAGAAAGAGTAAAAGAAACGTAAAAACGTCAAGAAATATCAAGAAACTAAGTAATTAAGTATGTTTATGCACATCACCAAGTATATCTTTAAACTATCTTAAAAACTATGTATGAACCAAGACTACAAAACTGTCAAAATCAAGAAACTGATGGACAGATCTGTGTGAAGTTTCACAATGTGCAGAAAATGTCCTAGCGCTGTGAATCTTGAAATATCTTGAATCTGGATGAATGTTGGGACGCTTGGAATGCTTTGAAATGCGCCCCGTGGTTGTTTGCAATTTGTGAAAAAAAAACTGACCAAACACTGCAGCAGATTCATCCCAAAAAATCAAGTCAACTTCTTCCAATAATGAGCAAGAAATGTTGTTGCGGGGACGGGGCAGGAAGGAAAGACAAAGGAAGAGGTGGAGGAAAGATGGTGTGTGACAAAGTTGTGTGTGAAAGATGGTGTGTGTGAAAGATGGTGTGTGTGAAAGATGGTGTGTGAAAAATGGTCTTTGGCGGTGTGTGAAAGATGGTGTGTGACAAAGTGCTGTGAAAGATGGTGTGTCACAGATGGTGTGTGAAAGATGGTGTGTGTGAAAGATGGTGTGTGTGAAAGATGGTGTGTGAAAAATGGTCTTTGGCGGTGTGTGAAAGATGGTGTGTGTGTGAAAGATTTGGTGTCAAAGATGGTGTGTGGCAAAGTGGTGTGTAAAAGATGAAGTGTGAAAAATGGTTTGTAATGTGTGTGAAAGATGGTGTGTGACAAAGTGCTGTGAAAGATGGTGTGTCACAGATGGTGTGTGAAAGATGGTGTGTGACAAAGTAGTGTGTGAAAGATGGTGTGTGAAAGATGGTGTGTGACAAAGCGGTGTGTGAAAGATAGTGTGTGACAAAGTGGTGTGTGAAAGATGGTGTGTGACAAAGTTGTGTGTGAAAGATGGTGTGTCAAAGATGGTGTGTGAAAGATGGTGTGTGTGAAAGATGGTGTGTGAAAAATGGTCTTTGGCGGTGTGTGAAAGATGGTGTGTGTGTGTGTGAAAGATGTGATGTCAAAGATGGTGTGTGGCAAAGTGGTGTGTGAAAGATGAAGTGTGAAAAATGGTCTGTAACGTGTGTGAAAGATGGTGTGTGACAAAGTGCTGTGAAAGATGGTGTGTCACAGATGGTGTGTGAAAGATGGTGTGTGACAAAGCAGTGTGTGAAAGATGGTGTGTGAAAGATGGTGTGTGACAAAGCGGTGTGTGAAAGATAGTGTGTGACAAAGTGGTGTGTGAAAGATGGTGTGTGAAAGATGGTGTGTGAAAGATGGTGTGTGACAAAGCGGTGTGTGAAAGATAGTGTGTGACAAAGTGGTGTGTGAAAGATGGTGTGTGACAAAGTTGTGTGTGTGAAAGATGGTGTCAAAGATGGTGTGTGAAAGATGGCGTTGATGGTGTGTGAAAGATGGTGTGTGACAAAGTGGTGTGTGAAAGATGGTGTGAGAAAATATGAAAGATAGTGTGTGACAAAGTGGTGTGTCAAAGATAGTGTGTGACAAAGTGGTTTGTGCAAGATGGTGTGTGACAAAACTGTGTGTGAAAGATGGTGTGGGACAAAGTGGTGTGAAAGATGGTGTGTCAAAGTTGGTGTGTCAAGGATGGTGTCTGAAAGATGGTGTGAGGCGCAGCTCCTCCAGGAGGCTCTGTGTACTGCGCTTGCCACACGAAAGGCAGCCGCGGCCCAGCGGCGGCCACGCGCGCCGCAGCGCCTCCAGGAGGCTCTGTGTACTGCGCCTGCCACGCAAAAGGCAGTCGCGGGCCAGCGGCGGCCACGCGCGCCGCAGCTCCTCCTGGAGGCTCTGTGTACTGCGCCTGCCACATGAAAGGCAGCCGCGGCCCAGCGGCGGCCACGCGCGCCGCAGCTCCTCCAGGAGGCTCTGTGTACTGGACCTGCCACGGGAAAGGCAGCCGCGGCCGTGAGTGAGTGAGTGAGTGAGTGAGAGTGAGAGTGAGTGTGAGTGTGAGTGTGAGTGTGAGTGTGAGTGTGAGTGTGAGTGAGTGAGAGAGTGAGTGGGTGGGTGGGTTGGTGGGTGGGTGTGTGGGTGAGTGAGTGAGTGAGTGAGTGAGTGAGTGAGTGAGTGAGTGAGTGAGTGAATGAGTGAGTGAGTGAGTGAGTGAGTGAGTGAGTGAGTGTGAGTGAGTGAGTGAGTGAGTGAGTGAGTGAGTGGGTGGCGGAGGAGGAGGGGGCGGAGGCGAAGGAGCGGAGCCCCGGCGGGATCCAAGCGAAAAATAAAAGGACCGGATAACCCCACATGTGAAGCCTTTATGTATCTAAGGTTAATGTAAACTTCGTGGAGGTGTGAGAAGTGAGGTGTGAGAAGTGGACTTGTGATGTCAGGTGTGAGAGGTGGAGCTGTGATGAGTTCGGGTGCGATAAGTTAAGTGAGGTGTGAGAAGGGGTGTGAGAAGTGGAGCTGTGATGAGTTGGGATGTGATAAGTTGTGATGAGTTGTGATAAGAAGTTGTGATGTGATAAGTGAGGTGTGAGAAGTGAGGTGTGAGAAGTGGAACTGTCATGATTTGGGTTGTGATAAGTTGTGATGAGGTGTGATGAGAAGTGGACCTGTTAGAAGTGGAGCTGTGATTAGTTGTTACGAGCAGTGGAGCTGTGATGAGTGAGGCGTGAGAATCGGAGCTGTGATGACTTGGTATGTGATAAGGTGTGATGATTTGTGATGAGTTGTGATGAGAAGTTGTGATGTGATAAGTGGGTCCGTGATGAGTGGTGATGATAAGTCTACGGCGGCGGAGGCGGGAGCAGGAGCAAAAGCAACAATGTCACACCATGCACACAAACAGCAACAATGTCACACCAGACTTCTCATGAACTCGTGGAGAAGCGAGAATGACTGCGACAAAGACGTACTGAGCTCCAAACCTACATCGCGTCATGATAGCGCAGACCGAAACCGAAATAGCTGCAACACCAGCGAAGTACCATGACGCACCAGACCAAGAGAGGAAAAGAGAGAGAGAGAGACAGAGAGAGCAAGGAAGGAGAAAGAGATAGAAAGGGATGAGTTTGGAGTCCGATGAGGCGACTGACTAAGAGGATGATGTGATATGATGTGATATGTCTGTCTGCTGACCACGCGCGCCTGCCACGCAAAAAGGATCCGCGGAGGCTGGGTACTGCGCCTGCCAAGCAAAAGGCAGCCGCGCGCCGCCGCAGGCGGCTCTCTATACTCCGCCTGCCACGCAAAAGGCAGCCGCGGGCCAGCGGCGGCCACGCGCGCCGCAGCCGCCAGGAGGCTCTGTGTACTGCACCTGCCCCACAAAAGGCAACGCCGCAGCTCCTCTGAGTGAGAGTGAGTGAGTGAGCGAGTGAGCGAGTGAGTGAGTGAGAGTGAGTGAGTGAGAGTGAGTGAGTGAGAGTGAGTGAGTGAGTGTGAGTGAGTGAGAGTGAGTGAGTGAGTGAGTGAGTGAGGGAGCGGCGGCGGAGGAGGCGAAGGAGGAGGCGGAGCGGCGCCCCGGCGGGATCCAAGCGAAAAACAAGAACCCCACACAGTGATGTGGGGAACAAGAACCCCACACAGTGATGTGGGGAACAAGAACCCCACACAGTGATGTGGGGAATAAGATTTAATAAGTCCATGAATATTCTATGGATATTCTATGAATTCAGCCAGGAGTTACCGTATGTGAAAAACAGTAGTTTGTTAGTGGTTTTCTATCGTGGCAGGTCTATTCCTTCGGCTGCAATTCGCGAGGGCAGCTGGGCGATGGCACGACAGAGCTGAGGACGAGCCCAGTCCGGTGGCTGATATGTCGAAGATGTACATATTCATATTCATTATTTATATATATATATACATACATACATATTAATATATATAATAATAATATATATATATATTATATTATATATATATAATATTATTTATATATGTATATATATATGGTTATAATTCTTAGGTATTATATACCGTAAATATCTGGATCTGATGATGATGATATGTCAATACCATATACATTGAATGTATGATATCAATACCGGATATATGATATATCATCCACATGCAATCAGACATTCAGCTCATATAGCTCATATAGCTCTATTGATATATTGGCTGATTTTAGTGTGCAATGTTCAAGACATGTGGATCGGCCCCACGAAGTGGAATGTCGTTCGATCGAGGTCCAGGTGCAAACTCACATGGCTGCACCGGTGATTGCCATAGCAGCGGGTCATTCACACTCCGTCGCCCTGACCAAAGCAGGCGGGATAGCCCACCCATCCCCACCCATCCCCACCCTCATCACCGATCCATGTTATGTTACGTTTGTTTGCTGGAAGAAGTGGCCATTGCAATTTGCCAGGATCAAAGATGTAGCACTTTATGTATGATCTTTTGTGGAACATGAAATAAAATGAATGTAAATGATGTTTTTTGTAGCAGATTATGAAGGAAGGTCTCATCAACTGCTCCAGGTGAAGTGCTCACCTGGGGTGCCAATGACCAGGGCCAATTGGGCAATGCCAGGGACTGAGAGGTCGGACCTCAGACGTCCAATTTTTGGTCGATGATTCGGGTCCTGGGATGCAGAGATGCAGAGAGTGAGTGTGAAGTGTGGAAAGGACCGAGAAATGGATTTAAAAGTGATTCAAAAATGATTCAAACATGTCAAAACTCCACGCAAATTTAGCGGAGCAAAGTGACTCATGTTGCACAGAAATCCGCTAAGGCCAGCGCAGAAGATCGAGCAATTCCTCAAAAAGTCTTTCATGAGGCCAGTGGCCACAAGAAGCCTATTGCCAGTCACTGCACAGTCACTGCACTGATTTTGGATTGTTGCTGCGTCTCTGTAGCTGCTGTTCAGAACGATATTATTGGAGTGGCTGCTGGCTGGCACCACACGGCTGCGTGGGAATGTGAGCGAGGCGCATGAAATGAAGCTTTGTGTGGATTGAATCAGTGAAGAAGTTTGATTTGATGATTTGATTTGACATGAAACTTCAACTGACCAAGTGAACTGGATGGAGATGAAGACATGGATGAAGCTTCACCCTGACATGTCCAGAGTATTCCAGAGTCAGACCAATCATACCGTTCAAAATTTGGAGAACGGCCAGGTGAGGTCTGGGTTTGGGGCGACAACCACTGGATGCAAGTGGGCGACGGCACCACGGAGCGCCGTCAAGCCATGCAGGTCACGTCGTCCGACGTGGTTGGTACTCGTTGTCGCCTCACAGGAGAACGCCATGACGCCCCAGAAAGTCCTGGCCGAGTTGTCGCCCGCCCTGATGAAATACGACAAAATAGGCATGAGAAGAGACCTTTAGAAGCCTGTAAAAAAAATGAGAAAAACTTTCAGAAACCCAGAGAAAAATCAGATGCCGATAGATGATGATATTTGCATATATATTTGCATGTGTTCACGTGATGTGTTTGTATCTTGACTGAGTCCACTACTGATGCATCCATCCAGACTTGTGGCAGCCTCAAAGATGGAAAGAAACTATTCACCATGTGACAAGATGTGACAAGGCAAACAGAAAAGATCAGAAAAGGTGAAAAATGCGCAGAATTCCTGTGGATAAATCATGATAAATCGATCAATTTCGATCAATTAAATTAAATCAACGTAAATGTTTTAAATGATGGAAAAACGTCAATGATGGAAAGTCGGTGGGACATCTCTGCCAGAATCTCTGCCCAAACCCAGGCGGTGAGTTTCCAACAGCTCCGTGACTTCGACGCGAAGGTTCACCAGGAGTGCAGGGTCACATACCCTGTGATCCTGGTGCGTCACTTCTCCGCAACGAGTGCGGTGCAACGAGTGCAGTTCTTCGCTTCGGTGGTGATGAACCCATGGGATTTGACAAAGATCCGCCCAGTCTGCCAGGTGAGGTGGTGGATCAGATCGTGCAGCCAGTGCTAGTCTCAGTCATGGCAGTCAATCTATGATTCAAATGAAAGAAATTTGCAAAAGCCCAGATTCATTGAATAAGTACGGATTTGACATGATTTGACATGATTTGACTGTTTGTTTCGATAAGAACCAACAGAAATGATAAAGAATCTCTGTCAACATTGTCAACTAAAGCACAGTCCGGCAATTCTGTGCACGGCGAAAGGCTATTGCAGGGCTACGAAATTGTGGCTACGCCCGGCTGCTGAACAAAGGCAGCCCGCTGCTTCTTGGCTCACCGGCTGTCACCGTCCCTCGGTCCCTCTCCATATCTCTCCACTGAGGTTGGGTGAAGCTTTCGTTTCACACGCTTGGGATGGCGCTTTTGTCGCCTTCGCCCAAGCAGTGTTTCAGGCCTCACTGGCCTCACTGTTTCGGATCGGGAAAAAACTGAAACCACTGGTCTGTTTCAGATCGCAACTTTGCTCTCGGCTATTCTCGGCTGTCCGTTTCAAGTTGCACGCCAGGTGTTTCAAGCCTGGCAACCGCCGCCAAATCTCTGGATTTCATTCCTGGAGCGGAGCTCAACGAGCTCAGCACTTGTCAGTTTTGCGTCCCAAGCATTTCAGGGCTTTTTTCTGATTCCTTGTGATTCATTACCCTAAGGATCCATGTATGGAATATTTACCTACATTGGGATTATTTTAAATTACTTTAGGGGTCAATGTAGGTAAATATTCCATACATGGATCCTCTGGGTTATGATTATTTTTTCTGTTTCACGGTATGTCATTCCTTTCATTCAGCTGTAGCCAAACTTGTTGGAGATCATTGCTTGAAATTCGCAAGAAAATCAGATGGAAGGTTCATGCACATCATGCGAGCCCTTGCAATATGTTGCAGTTTATGTATGTATATATATATATATAGTATGTATGTATTTTTGTTTGCTTCATATCTATTCATATC